>CM039519.1:31073157-31288362 GCA_022433055.1 Begonia peltatifolia
CCCAGCAGCTCAAGCTCACTTCGCCAGCATTTTACCAAACCCACCCATCTTCGATCAAGCTGCTCCTTGGCTTCTTGATTCCAGTGCCATGAATCATTTTACCTCTCAACCTGCAGTGCTCAACCATCCACTCTCATACACCGGATTGTCCCAAATCTCCATTGCCGGCAATACTCTCCTCCCTATTCTCCTCATTGGTTCTGTTCAAATTCCGACACCAAGTCAGTCTCTTACTTTAAATTCTGTTTGTCACAGTCCACTTCTCTCTCATAATCTGATTAGTGTCTCTCAACTTTGTCGTGACAATGTTGTATTTGTTGAATTCCATTCGAAACGTTTCTTTGTTAAGGATCCAATTACTCACCGGACTCTCCTTCGGGGTGTATTGCATGATGGACTCTACTGGTTCCCTTCTGTCAATTCGACATTCTCCCTCACTGCTCGGCTGTCGGCTTCCACTGCCAGTTCACAGCACCTCTGGCATCCTGGGTTAGGTCACCCTTCATCTTCTATTTTAAAACATGCTTTAGAATCTTGCAATGTTCCTTTTATAAAAATAGATATGACTAAAATTTGTATTTCTTGTCAAATGAGCAAAACTCAATGTTTATCCTTTCAAATATGAAATTCTCATGCTAGTTCACGTTTTGATATTATACATACTAATGTTTGAGATCTCTCTCCTATAAACTCTATTACTGGCGCATGATATTTTCTCTTGTTTGTTGATAATTGTACTCGTTTTACTTGATTGTTTCCTCTGAAGCTAAAAAGTGAAGTTTATTCTTCGTTTGTGGCTTTTCATAGAATGCTTTCAAATCAATTTAGTACCACTATTAAAGTTGTTCAGTCGGACTAGGGAGGGAATTACAATCCCTCTCTCCTCTTTTTAAATCATTAGGTATCCATCATCGTATATCCTATCCATAGACACCTAATCAAAATGGTCGCGTAGAACGTTAAAATCGTCATGTTGTCAAAACTGGACTTGCCTTACTTTTTCAAAGTTTCTGGCCATATGTCTTTGCCACTGCAATGACTTTAATAAACATTTTACCTACACCTATTCTAAATTATAAATCTCCTTTCGAATGCTTATTCAACTCCCTTCCAAACTAGTCAGCTCTACGTGTCTTTGGCTGTTTGTGTTTCTTTCTTCTCCGATCTTTCAACAGGCACAAACTCTAGCCCCGTTCTCTGCCTTGTGTTTTTCTGGGTTCTAGTCCTCATCACAAAGGTTATTTATGTCTTGATCCACACTCCTATACAATATACATCTCTCTTCATGTTACATTCGATGAATCTAGTTTTCCATTCATTCTCCTCCCTCACAAGAATCCTCCTTCTCTATCCCAATCTCATCCATCCCGTTTACCTCAAACCCCATCCAAACCACACCTCTTTCCATCTTCAGTTCATCTTCCCCTTCACCTTTAGACCAAACCTCCCCCATACTTCTTATACCACCAACAATCAATGACCACTCCATGTGTATGAGAGCCAAAGTTAGAATTTTTAAACCAAAAGTCTTTTCCATTGTAACCTCTTTTGAACCAAAATCTTTCCAACAGGCTTCAAAGTCCCCACATTGACTAGTTGCTATACAACATGAAATATTTTCTCTCTGAGAGACTAATATCTAGGAATTAGTCTCACCTCCTATTGGAGCAAAGATTATTGGCTGTAAATGGGTATTCAAGACTAAATTAAACGCAGATGAGACAGTGAACCGCTACAAAGCTCATCTAGTTGACAAAGGTTATGACCAAACAGAGGGTGTTGACTATGATAAAACTTTCAGTCCAGTGGTTAAATCAACCTCAATTCGAACAACTCTTTCTTTGGCTATCTCCTTACATGGTGATTTAACAGAAAAAGTTTTCATGCAGCAGTCCCCAGGCTTTATTCGGTCTTCTTAACCGTATGCAGTGTGTTTGCTCCACAAAGTCCTTTATGGTCTCAAGCAGCCTCCTCGAGCCTTGTGCCAAGTTACATAATGCCTTACTGAATTGGGGTTTTCTAGCATCTTGGTCTGATTCATCACTTTTTGTTTGTTCCACATCCTCCTCCATTACAGTCATGCTCGTGTAGGTCGACGACATCATTCTCACCGGTAACTCTATATTCCTTATGGATGAACTATTGACTTATTTACATATGCAGTTTAAAGTTCGTGATCTTTGACCATTATCCTTCTTGCTCGGGGTTACCGTTACTCATACTTCTTTTGACATGAGCCTGTCACGGTCTAAATACATCTCTAAGCTAGTTCACCAAGCTAATATGGTAGACTACAACCCGATTCCCACACATATGGTTGCTGGGCTCATCCTATCCAAACACTCCAGAACACTTCTTGGTAATGGATTCCTCTACTGCAGTATTGTTGGTGGGATACAGTACTGCTACCTAAATCGACTCAATATCGTCTTTGCTGTAAATAAGGTCTCACAATTTATGCATGATCCTTCTGATGTTCATTGGCAAGCTGTTAAAAGAATTCTACGCTATCTCTAAGGTACCTCTACCTTAGGTATCTCATTCTCCAGATCTACTTCCTGTAATTTAACATGCTACACGGATGCCAATTGGACCATCTGCCCAGACGATTGTAAAAGCACTAGTGGTTCTTGCATTTTCTTGGGAACTAACGTTGTATCATGGTTTTCTACGAAACAAAAAGTTGTATTTCAATCCAGCACATAATCAGAATATCAAAATGTAACAATGGTGCAGCAAAAAATGTATGGCTAGAGTCTTTGCTAAAGGAGTTAGGAATTGGGTCCACTAACGTTCCCCTCATTCTGTGTGACAATGTCAGCGCCACATACTTTGCCTCTAATCCAATTCTCCATTACAAATCCACGTACATTGAGATTGACTTTCACTTTATTTGGGAAAATGTTCTCCAAAAAGAGTTAACCAACTTGTCGATGCTCTTACGAAGCCTTTTTTTCCATCGTCGTTTTCAACGTTTGCCTCCAAGATTTTTGACCTATGGACTTAATCTTGAGGGAGAATGTTAGATTAATGTCATAATAATAGTTTTATAGTGTTCACTTACTGCTTAGTTTTAGTTTTTCAGTTTCCCACGCTCATCATCATTCTTCGTGCATATACATGTAAACGTTTGTTTTCAATATAGAAATATAGTAGAATTCTCATAACTCCTCTTCTCTCTCTCCCTCTCTCCATTTCTTCTTCTTTTTCTCCGTTCTTCTCCTTTTTCAACCAGCCATTCGAGTGCCTTACCACCGTCTTCACATAATTCCAACAAAAGCAAAGCTAGATCCTAGCGCAAAGTTGCCTCCTTTATTATTTTTTAATTATCTATCACTTGAATTAATATATATTTTTTCATTATTTATTCAATAGACAGCGAAGTACCTTTTATTTTATTTTGCAATGTATCCGAAATCATGGGCAAATCCAAAATGCATGATACTTTATTTATCTAATTTAATTACACTCAAATACAAATTAGCTTGATAATTAAGGAGTTTGAAATGAATTAATAATTTACGTACAGAACAGAACACGAGCTTCGCCTTGGCCATGCGGAAAGAAAGAGATTTGAAGTGCAAATTCTTCGCATTTTCCTATCTTTTCTCGCCAAACAAACAGCATGTCTCGAAGAACTCGTATCCAAAAAGACAATCGAATGATTCCTGGTTTTTTTTTTTAATCTTTTTGAAACGAAGTGGGTCGATGTCATCTTTTGAAGATGCGTATGTTTGGATATAATGCATAATCTTAAAGAGAAAAGGTAAGAACTGATTTTGTACAGTACGAGAACTACTATGTTGTGTCTCCTGGGGCTGGCAGGATATAACGGTAGAGAATAAAACAAAGGAAAAGGAAAGAGAGAGATCCGCATAGGGCGGAATATGCAATATACTATGCATAATATTTTCAAATCATCATTGTCTTCAGCGATCTCCATTGATTCACCTAAGTTTCAAACCTCCTCTTCGTCACAGTCTTAAGTGCAAAGGAAGCTGCAGTTCGCAGCGACCGGTTTTTCCAGAATCTGCGCTGGAAATCACTCTCGTCGTATTTTCCGATCGCTGCCAGTTTTTGGTTGCGTTTACGTTAAGGAAGATTGTTGACAATGGAGTATCAGTTTGTTCGAGGCGTCACGCTTTTTTAATGAGATGGGGTCGTCTGTTATTCACTCTCAGTTCTGAAACAAGAAGTTTTTAGTCGATTGTTTTGGTTTGTATTTTCAGGCGGGAATAATTCAGGCTGTTTTTTAGGATCTGCAGCGAGTTGCCGCGTTGTGGGGGGTTTTGAGATCTCTAATGGCGTCTGCATTGTCCGGGGACGATTTGGGTAGATCAACGAGTGGCAGGATGAGTTGGGGGTCGGCGAGTCAACAGAGCGGGGTGTCTCCCGAGGTATTTAGCCGAAGTGGGCCGAGGGACGAGGAGGAGCTCCGGTGGGTGGCTATTGAGCGGCTTCCGACGTATGACCGGCTGAGGAAAGGGATGCTTAAACAAGTGCTTGACAATGGTAGAGTTGTGCATAGTGAGGTTGACGTGATTAAGCTTGGATTACAAGAAAAGAAGCTGTTAATGGAGAATGTTCTCAAGGTTGTTGAAGAAGACAATGAAAAGTTTCTCAGAAGACTCAGAGACAGGACAGACAGGTGAGAGGGAGAGAGAGAGAGAGAGAGAGAGAAACACTGAATTTATCATTTGATAATGGATTTTTTTGCAGAGTGGGGATCGAGATTCCAAAAATTGAAATTCGGTTCGAGCAATTATCAGTTGAAGGAAATGTTTATGTTGGTAGCAGAGCTCTTCCTACTTTACTCAACGCTTCTCTCAACGCAATCGAGGTACCTGTTTGGATGGAAACTATTTTCTCGGGAAAACTTTTGCGGGAAAATTTTCTTTCTTAAAACCAAAAATACTAACATTTTTCGTGTCTGTTACGAAAAATTTTGATTTTTCAAAACTGGGTTTTTCAAATTTTCAACAGATACTGATTTTTTTTCCTACTTTGAAAATACAGAGTGTACTTGGATTGTTTCGGCTAGCTCCTTCTAAGAAGAGAAAAATCCAGATACTTAAAGATGTTAGTGGAATCGTTAAGCCCTCGAGGTACTTTTCTGAAACAACCTTAATTTACTCTAATAGCCATTGACAGACAATGAAGTTTCTTCCCCGCCGAGGAAGATGACTGTTATCGTCTCACTTTTTTTTTCAGGATGACCCTTCTTCTGGGTCCTCCAGGTGCCGGAAAAACAACATTGTTGCTTGCTCTTTCTGGAAAACTTGACAAGGATTTAAAGGTTTGTTAAAATCACGCCTCTTTAAAATCATTTTGCTTGTCTTCCACCTTCTCTGATAATTCACTCAGTTTTGAACAGAAAACTGGAAAAATCAGATACTGTGGACATGAAATGGATGAGTTTGTTCCTCAGAGAACCAGTGCTTATATCAGCCAAGATGATGTTCACTGTGGAGAAATGACAGTGAGAGAAACTTTTGATTTCTCCGGGAGATGTCTGGGTGTTGGGACAAGATATCAGCTGTTGGCTGAACTTTCAAGGAGAGAGAAAGAGGCGGGGATTAAACCAGACCCAGAAATCGATGCATTCATGAAAGCTACCTCCTTTTCGGGCCAAAGAACTAGTTTGGTCACAGATTATATTCTCAAGGTTTAGTTTTTTACAAATTTTAATTCTTTATGACAATTCTACTCAAGAAAATGCATCAAGCTTATATTTTTGCCAATAATTATAGGCGATTCGATCATTTTCAGTTTCTTAATCTAGTCTTTGAACAAAGCTAACTCTACATGAATCTTAAATAGATACTTGGATTAGATATCTGTGCTGATATTATGCTTGGAGATGAGATGAGAAGAGGGATTTCTGGTGGACAGAAGAAACGAGTCACAACTGGTACTTTTCTCTTGATTTCTTCATGGTTTCTACAATTATACAAATGGAAAGACCCAATTTTTATGTATATGGGTGTTGTCTTTTTGTAGGAGAGATGCTAGTGGGGCCAGCAAAAGCTCTTTTTATGGATGAAATATCAACAGGATTGGACAGTTCTACAACGTTTCAAATCTGCAAGTTTATGAAACAGATGGTTCATATTATGGATGTGTCGATGGTGATTTCTCTCCTGCAACCGGCCCCGGAAACATTTGAGCTTTTTGACGACATTATTCTTATTTCAGAGGGCCAGATTGTCTACCAAGGTCCTCGACAAAATGTCCTCGAATTCTTCGAATTTATGGGCTTCAAATGCCCGGAAAGAAAAGGAGTTGCTGATTTTCTGCAGGAAGTGACTTCAAAGAAGGATCAAGAACAGTACTGGTTTGACAAGAATCAGCCTTATATATTCATATCCGTTTCAGACTTTGCAGAGCTCTTCCACACATTTCGTATCGGTCAGCAACTCGAATCGGATCTTGCAGTTCCTTTCGACAATTCGAGGGCTCATCCGGCTGCATTAGTCACTGATAAGTACGGAATTTCAAATTGGGAGCTCTTCAAGGCCTGCTTTTCGAGAGAATGGCTGCTGATGAAGCGGAGCTCTTTCATCTACGTGTTCAAGACCGTCCAAATAACGATAATGTCGTTGATTGCCATGACTGTGTTCTTGAGGACAAGGATGAAAGTGGGGACTGTCACAGATGGAGGAATGTTTTTAGGAGCTCTCTTTTTTAGTCTTCTCAATGTCATGTTTAATGGGATGGCAGAGCTTGCTATGACAGTTTTTCGGCTTTGCGTGTTTTACAAACAAAGAGACTTCTTGTTCTACCCAGCTTGGGCATTTGGCTTACCCATTTCGGTCCTTAAAATTCCTATCTCGTTTATCGAATCCGGCATTTGGGTCGCTTTTACTTATTACACCATTGGTTTTGCTCCCTCGGCAAGCAGGTAATAATTCCTCTCTCACGATTTCTCTCTCGATGTTTAAATTTTCTTGATCGTTTTCATTTTCAGATTCTTTCGACAGTTCTTGGCATTTTTCGGGGTGCATCAAATGGCTCTATCTCTGTTTAGATTCATTGCTGCAGTTGGTAGATCACCAGTTGTAGCAAATACTCTTGGTACCCTCACCTTATTATTGATCTTTGTTCTAGGAGGTTTTATCATCTCAAAAGGTTAGTATTTCGACGAATGCTCGTAGTTTCACAAATCATCTTATGTGGATAATTATTAATCTTTGTATGGATTCTTCATACCTTTCATCTGCAGATGACATTGAGAAATGGATGATATGGGGATACTACATCTCCCCTATGATGTATGGACAGAATGCTATTGTCATTAATGAATTTCTTGATGAGAGGTGGAGTAAGGTAATTATATATATGTGTGTGTGTGTATGCATTATTTGTTGAAGGCCATTCGAGTGCTCAAGAGTATTTATTTATGCAGAAAAACACAGACAGCAGATTTAACGAACCAACCGTCGGGAAAGTTATCCTTGCATCGAGAGGCTTCTTTACGCAAGATTACTGGTTTTGGATTTGTATTGGAGCTCTCTTTGGCTTCTCTCTTCTATTCAACGTTTTATTCGTCGCCGCATTGACGTACATGAATCGTAAGTTGTCCCCTTTTTGTTTGTCGTGTTGAGTTTGTTTGTCGATATTAATCTCTCCAAAGTATTAAAAGAAAGTTTTTAAAAATCCTATTTCAGCTTTGGGTGATTCAAAGGCTGTCATTGCTGATGAAGAAAGCAGAAATTCAGAAGGTTTAAAGCTCGAGAACGATGCAGGAACCGAAATGATGAACGGAAATTCGGGTAATGCAGTGAGAAGAGGAATGGTTTTGCCTTTTCAACCACTTTCACTTGCATTCACCCACATCAATTACTATGTGGATATGCCAACTGTATGTTACTTTTTAATCAAACTGAATATTCTCAAATCTTTCCCATTACTTCCATGGTAAAACACTTGGGTGTTTCTTTTCAGGAAATGAAGAATCAAGGGGTTGGAGAGGATCGTCTTCAACTCCTACAAGACGTCAGTGGAGCTTTCTGTCCCGGAATATTAACTGCACTGGTCGGAGTTAGTGGAGCCGGGAAGACTACTCTGATGGACGTGTTAGCCGGAAGGAAAACAGGTGGGACCATGGAAGGAAGCATCAGCATTTCAGGCTATCCAAAAAAGCAAGAAACATTCGCAAGAGTGAGCGGCTATTGCGAACAAAACGACATTCATTCCCCGAACGTCACTGTCTATGAGTCTGTCCTCTATTCGGCGTGGCTTCGTCTCTCTTCCGACATAAAAAGCAAAACCCGAAAGGTACCTATTTCTTCGCTAAAGGTTATCTCCAATGATTCGAGTCGATGTTCTCACAGTGATTCCTTCCAATAGAAATTTGTAGAAGAGGTTATGGAATTGGTAGAGCTTAAGTCCATCAGAAATGCTCTAGTAGGCCTTCCGGGAGTAGACGGCCTTTCGACCGAACAAAGAAAGAGGGTGACAATAGCTGTAGAGCTCGTGGCCAATCCTTCAATAATTTTCATGGACGAGCCAACCTCCGGGCTCGATGCTAGAGCTGCAGCCATCGTTATGCGCACCGTGAGAAATACAGTTGACACCGGAAGAACAGTAGTATGCACAATTCACCAGCCGAGTATAGACATTTTTGAATCTTTTGACGAGGCATGGCTAAATCTTGTCATTAATTATTTCACTCTTTATTTGGATTAGATTTTCAACTTACCAGTGTGCTTATTTTCAGCTACTGCTCATGAAGCGAGGGGGGCAAGTGATCTACGCTGGACCTCTGGGTCGCCATTCTGACAAACTCGTCAAATATTTTGAAGTAAGCAATGAATTAAATAGTACAGAAGTGAGGGTGTTTTATGAACTAATGTGCATACATATGTTACAGGCTATTCCAGGAGTTATGAAAATAAGAGATGGATCTAATCCTGCTGATTGGATGCTTGAAGTAACTGCCCAGTCAATCGAGGCACGACTTGAAGTTGATTTTGCTGAAATTTACGCATCCTCTCCACTTTATCAGTAAGTTTTTGGCCGGAAAGTTATAACTAACATATCGGATTTTTACTGCCTTAGTTCTTGATTATTGTCTCCGGCCATAACCTTTCAGGACGAATCAAGAGCTTATCAAGGAACTAAGTACTCCAATTCCAGGCTCTAAAGACTTGCACTTTCCAAACAAATACTCCCAATCATTCCTTGTTCAGTGCAGAGCTTGTTTCTGGAAGCAGCATTGGTCTTATTGGAGGCATCCTCAATACAACGCGGTTCGAATGTTCATGACAATAGTAATCGGCATTCTCTTTGGTCTTATTTTCTGGGATAAAGGAAAAAAGACGTAATTTCCAAATCATAATGTTCTTCTACAGGGTATGACATTGCTCTATTTTTTCATTTTTCTCTGATTTTTTCTTTCCATTTTGCAGAGCCAAACAGCAAGATCTGATGAATCTTTTGGGAGCAATGTATGCAGCCGTTTTTTTCCTTGGAGCTACAAATTGTTCAGCTGTGCAGCCAGTCGTCTCTATCGAGAGAGCGGTTTTCTATCGCGAAAGAGCAGCCGGGATGTACTCTTCATTTCCATATGCCTTTTCTCAGGTAAAATACTAACATTTTTCACTAAATCTTCTTCTTTTTTGTACAATCGAGTTTTAAACTTAAAACTAATGTTCAGGTGGCTATAGAGACAATCTATAATGCAGTCCAGACATTAATTTACTGTCTTCTTCTTTACCCGATGATGGGATTTGACCGGAATGCTGGAAAATTCTTATGGTTTTATTATTACATTTTGATGTCCTTCATCTACTTCACATTATACGGCATGATGCTAGTCGCACTGACCCCCGGCTACCATATTGCTGCCATTTGCATGTCCTTCTTCCTCACTTTCTGGAACTTGTTCTCCGGCTTTCTCATTCCTCGGATGGTTCGACATTAACAACCTTAATCTTGTCTCAAACTTGTTTATTAGCATCTATGTGTCTTAAATTTGTGCAAAAAATTGCAGCAAATTCCGGCATGGTGGAGGTGGTACTACTGGGCGTCTCCGGTGGCTTGGACGCTGTACGGGCTCGTGACATCTCAGGTGGGAGACAAGGACAGCAATATCGAGATTCCAGGGGGTGGGACTCTGTCGTTGAAGGAGTTTCTGAAAGATGGCTTTGGTTTCGACTATGATTTTCTTCCTGTAGTGGCCTTGGCTCATGTTGGTTGGGTGCTGTTATTCTCTTTTGTGTTTGCTTATAGCATAAAGATCCTCAACTTCCAAAAGAGATAACATTAGCTGATGGAGCAGACTCCTCTCTCTTTGTTTTTGCTTTTTATTCTTTTATTTTTAGTAAATCTAAATTATTGTTACAAATACATACATGTCATTTTGATCTCACTCTTCGATATAATTGCTCGGGAAGCGCTTAAAACTTCGATAATATAAGTTCTTTAAAAATGTCGCACGACTTATAGCTCGGCCTTGACCTTATTTACCTCTCTACGTTCTTGATAGATAATGATACAAAAAAACTTGATACACTAGTTCTAATTTTGTAACATATTAGAGCATCCTATTAATAAGTTGACCTGAGACAGATTCGACAAATTTTGATAATATTGATCGATTTTTAAGTAAAACATTTTTCTCGTTATTGCAGTGGATTCTCCACAAAAAAAAAGTTTTTCATAATCCTACTTATTATGAATATATTCATATTCATTACGAATATATTCATCTTTTATTAGTGAATATATTCATATTCATTACGAATTTATTCACTAAGAAAAATCATTATTATTAAAATTTTACATTGAAAAAATATATTTCAAAAAAAAAAATTTCATAAAAGATAAAAATAAAATATGTTAAAAAGAAATGAAAATAAGATATAATAAAAAATAAAATCTCTTTAAAAATTTTAATTGCATAATAAAATAAAATTACAAAAATATAAGATAATATAAACGTTAAATTATATAAAAAAAATGTATACATTGTCAGTCAACTAAAAAAATTGCTCGAAAAAAAATAATAACAAAAAATAAAAAAGATGTACAATGAAAACTAAAAAAAAAAAAGTTAAATAGAGAGAGACCGATCGACCAATCTCAATTATTGGCGTAGACATCGTGACGGGTTATGGACCGGTCGACCAATCCAGGTTTAACCAGTACCACCTAGGCACTGGCCAGACCCATCGAGTGGTCTGTCCACGTCGGATAGTAATCTTGGTTGATTTTTTTTAAAGATAAATCAATTCTTTCTTAGTGTAAATGAAATTTTTTTTAAAAAAAACGCTTAACGTTTTGATTTTTTTTGAAAAAAATCTTAAAATTTACTATTTATCGTAAAAAATCTTAACGTTTCATAAATAAATACTTTGAACCTACACGGGGGGTGAGGAGGACGTACTCTCGGTAGAGCACGGCTGGTACAGCTGGACCGGCCGTCCAGTGCTCAATATGCAAATTTTTCTAAAATTTTTCAAGCAGAGTACGTACTCTCTCCCTAGATGGAGTATATCCTTTCCAACTGAACAGGACGTACTAGGGGGAGAGTCCAGTTGGACATGACGTCTTCAACTGGACATGACGTACTCTCTCTTTTAGAATCCCTACTCCAGATGGCGTACGGCTTATTCATATGGACAGGCCGTACTCTCCCCCTTAAAGGACGGACCCGTGACAAAAGTCACGGGTTCTTGCCAGGGGAGTACGACCAGTCCAACTAGACTGGTCGTACTTCCCCCTAAAAATGAAAACTCGTGACTTTTATCACAGGTTTTAAGAGAAGATGGCTGGTCCAAGACAGTCGAAAAATTGTAGAAAACCTGTACATTGAGCACGAGACAACCGGTCCAGTTGGACCGGTTCAACTAGCCAGTTCAGTTGCCTATTTATCAAACGTTAAGATTTTTTACAATGAATAATAAATTTCAAGGTTTTTTTTCCAAAAAACCAAAACTTTAAGGTTTATTTTAAAATAAATCTTAAAGTTTTGATGAATAGGCAATTTGAACTGGTCGGTTCAAGGAAGGACGGCTGGTCCTTGGCCTAGCCGTTTTTAGGGGGAAGTACGGCCAGTCAAGTTGGACCGGTCGTACTCCCTTGACAAGAACCTGTGACTTTTGTTACTGGTCCGTCCTCTAAGGGAGAGAGTATGGTCGTACTCCGACCGTACTCTCTCTGAAAAATTTTAGAAAACTTGTACATTGAGCACGAGACATCTGGTCCAGCTAAACCGGCCAGTTCAAATTGGCTATTCATAAAAAATTTAAGGTTTATTTTAAAATAAATCTTAAAATTTTGGTTTTTTCGAAAAAATCCTTGAAGTTTACTATTCATTGTAAAAAATCTTAACATTTGATAAATAGGCAACTGAACTGGCTAGTTGAACCGGTCCAACTGAACTGGCTGTCTCGTGCTCAATGTGCAGGTTTCTACAATTTTTTGACTATCTTGGACCAGTCGTGCTCTTTTCTTTAAAACTCGTGACAAAAGTCACGGGGTTTTCATTTTTAGGGGGAAGTACGGCCAGTCTAGTTGGACCGGTCGTACTCCCCTGGCAAGAACCTATGACTTTTGTCACGGATCCGTCCTCTAAGGAGAAGAGTATGGCCTGTACAGTTGGATAAGCCGTACGCCATCTGGAATAGGGATTCTAAGGGAGAGAGTACGTTCTGTCCAACTGGACTCTCCCCCTAGAGTACGTACTCTAGGGGGGGAGAGCACGTCCTGTCCAGTTGGAGAGAACGTATTCCATCTAGAGTACGTACTCTAGCTGGACAGGACATCCTCTTCCTCCTAGAGTACGCATTCTGAGGAGAGAGTACGTGCTCTCCTCGAAAAATTGTAGAAAAATTTATATATTGAACATTGGACGACCGATACAGCTAAACCAGCCGTCCTCTACCGATAGTTTGTCTTCCCCATTCTCACTCGGAGGTTCAAATTATTTATTTATCAAACGTTAAAGTTTTTTTATAATGAATAGTAAATATTAAAGGTTTTTTTTTTAAAAAAAGTCAAAATTTTAAGGATTTTTTTAAAAAAATCCCTTTAAAAATTCAATAATACGAAAATTAGAATAATTAGGCGTACGGGCAGGAGGCAAGTATAAAAATCAAAGCTTGCTGCACCCGCGACATCAATTTCAGCGTCGTCTTCTTGACAAGCCTCTGTGTAAATGTCGGAATCTGATTCAATCCTCAGCGACGGTAGAGTCGTTTGCTGTATAGGCGACATCCATGGCTTCTTCGACAAACTCCAGAATCTGTGGTCGAACCTCCAGTCGTTAATTGGACCGTCATTCAACAAAGCACTGATCATTTTCTTGGGTGATTACTGCGATCGTGGCCCCGATACTCGAAAGGTTATTGATTTTTTGATCGATTTACCCTCCAAATACCCTCATCAGAAGCATGTTTTCCTCTCCGGGAATCACGATTTTGCCTTCGCCGCCTTCGTCGGGGTTTTGCCCAAACCCCTCGACGGTTCCCCGTTTTCGCAGACGTGGAGTCAATACGAGGATAACGAGGAGCGAGAAGGGTGGTTTAAGGGGGATGGATTTGAAGATATGCATTTGCAGGGGAGAAGATGGGGTGGGAAAATTAAGGTCAAGTTTAATACTGTGAAAGGGACGGAGTACAAGGGATCCATATACGACGCCGGACCGACGTTTGAATCCTACTGTGTTCCTCATGGATCAGCCGGTATTGTTCTTTTGAATTGAATTTGGTGAACTTGGCCTTATCATTTTTGAGATTTTCTTTGTTGTGATTAAAGAAAGCTGATTTTGATTACTCAATATCTTAAATTCACATCTTAATTACGTTTCGAGTTCCATTATCATCCAAATTTGGATGCAACTTGACCCAAAATAATTCAAGCATTAATGATCATGATTCTTCATTTTTCCCCCGATCTCTCTATTGATAATGTAATTGTTGTAAAGCTTCTAGTAGCGCTGAACATGTCATTTTAGCGTCCATGTTCATTGTTGTAATCTCTCTACAATGTTGATTAAGGATCAAAATTTTGTTGCAGATTTAGTAAAAGCAGTTCCTGATGAACACAAGAACTTTCTTGCAGATATGGTTTGGGTCCATGAGGAGGTAAATGGGTTCTCTCTCTTTCACATGACCGAATTCTGATGAGCACATCTTCATAATGAAAGAACAAATCAAAGAAACTAAATCATAATTCAATGTTTGTCCCAGCAAGATATCTGTGTCGAGACAGAAAACGGAAGTGAGAACTGTAAGTTGATAGCTGTGCATGCTGGCTTAGAGAGAGGGAAGGACGTTGAAGAACAGCTGAAATCTCTAAAATCCAAAGACACCAGAATTCCTAAAATAGAGGCTTTGAGTGGAAGAAAAAATGTGTGGGATATCCCACAGGTAATCCTTCTTTCTTCTCTTTATTCAATTTTTGTAATGAGTTGGCGTGAGGTATTGTCGGCTTTTGATCGATTTCATCGTCCCCAACATTACTTATTACCTTCTGTACGAGTCTAGATGATTTGCATACTTTGGAAATTATTAAAGTTTAAGCATTTGGATTGAATGTCGAAAAGGAACTGAGTGGAACCCGGACGGTGGTTGTTAGTGGACACCACGGAAAGCTTCATGTAGAAGGATTGAGATTGATAATCGATGAAGGTGGGGGACTAGAGAAGAATCCGGTGGCAGCCATTGTTCTTCCGACTATGAAGATTGTTCGGGACACCGATGATTTAACCACAACGTTTACTCGTATTTAGATATGAGTATGTGAAGAATTTTAACGACAAAGATCACCACTCAATAGAATTTTGAATTGTAATAAGCTAGTGAAGATCCACTCGCAGGGTCGCCACAGTAATAATCTTTCTGGTTAATTTATTCTTCTAATTTAGTTGTAATCTTCCAGTGTCATTGATTAAGAAGATAATCAGTATTGATCAAAGTGTGATTAAGTTCATTACTGAGAAGTGGCAGCGAAGAACAGGGTATGAAAAAGTAATTTCCCATCGGTAGAATTATGACAACAATTAAATTTTGACTTTTATAAGTTGACTTTGTTTAGTATTAACATAATCTCCAACTTATTAGGGATTAAAAAGAGAAGGAAAAAGTTGACTTTTTTTGGTGAAGACGCAAAGATCAGGTACTCCGGCCTGCAGCCTTTCGTTTCTGATCTTTTAAAAAAGACATCTGATGCCACGTGGCACGGCCCCATCGAAGTGATTGGGTAATTCAGAGGGTGGAGGATCGACGGCTGAGAATGAGACGTGTGATTGGGGCCCACTCAATCTCTCCCAGTATTCATGCACTTATCTTTTCTCTGCTGTACACCGTACACGTAGCTGCAGCTCCATACCCAACCGGACTCCGATATTTATGCTCCACTATTTTCACCTCCTCTTGGACTCCACACTGACGCTCGTCTTCCATCTCTCTCTCTCTCTGCAAATCATCTTCTCCCTCATCTTCCCTTGGAGAAGAATCTTAACTGTTTCATTGGTTTTGTTGTTTTCTCGTTTGTTAGATATGGTTTATACGATACCAGGGATTCGTTTCCCTTATGTTCCGCCTCTCTGCAAGTCTTCGCAGTCCAGCTTCAATGGTGATCGGAGGACGAGCTTATCTCTCCTACCCAGAAAGGATTCATTTTCGCGTATTACACTCTCTATTCACTCGTATATATAATTTTTACTTCTTTTTAAAGAAATTTCTTTGGTCCGTTTCTAATTCTGGGTCCAATTTATTTTTGAAGTATTTCACTCTCGTTTCTCGTTTGCTCTGGTTGCTATTTGGGATTGGTTGTCGTTTTTTTATTGTATTTTCACTAACATGACTGGAGATTGAGATTTGCTTCGTTAAATTATTTGAATCTTGTAGTTGATACTTGCTATTGATCCCATTTAAATTATTCTTTCATTTCCTCACTATCCAGGGAAAAAAAAAAAACAGGTCTTTCATTTCTTAAGCATTCTGCTTGCTGATTATATATTGGGTATTGGGCATTGCATCGTACCTGTCGCTCTAAACTGGTATTTGGTTGCAGGGAAGGTCTTTTCTGGAAAGTCTGAGTCTGAGTCTTCATCTTTAACGGCAACTGCTTCTGAGATAGTTCTTGTTCCTGGTGGTCCTAAGGATGGATCTTCATCGATGATTGGCGAATTAGGAAGTGATAAAATATCAGTGGATCCTCAGGTTTGTAATCACCGTTACATAAGCTACATATCTGTGTCACCTGGGTTGTTCTTTGCTCTACTTTCTGCTCTGATAATTTTTAGATGCTGTAGAGAATGTCAATGAAGAAATAGATAGATGACTTATAAGAATGAAATAGTACATACTTGATGGAAGAGATGTTAGAGACGACCAGCTCTTTTGGAAACGTAAAAGTGTATGAAAAGATCAGGGGAATTATATTTAGGGGCTGTTAGCTGTTGTATGTTTGGAGGTTGAAGATTAAGTTTAAAAGGAAGCTTGTTATTCAATGATTTCAACATTTTTTATACCTGATGGTGATTCATGTGTTAATATTGACTTGCTTTTTGAATCCACTGCAGAATAAAATAATGGTAACCAGTGCGAGGCAGGACTGAGCTTTATTTTATTCTATCCTAGTTTATTATATTTACTCGTTAAAGTTTTACTGCTTTTTTTTTTGACAATTATGAATTTTAATGGCTGAAACTCAATAGAGGTAGGATTTTGAAAGTTGTATCCCACATTTGTTCCACTAGTGACTATGGAGGCATTATAACTAATCTTTTCCATTAACAATACTTAGTCAATCTTTGCAGTATTCCTTGTGGCTGGAGTCTACCTATATTTGGCTTTGAACTATGTTCTGTTCATTATTTTGTTTTAGGTAGTTGATGATTTAAATTACAAATCGGTGGGCGATGATGAGGAGTTCGAGCGTGAGAACATAGAATCTGAGCAAGAATCTGTGTCTCTTCTTGTTGGCAATGATGATGAAATTCAGATGGAAGAGATAAGTGATCATTTAAAACGATCAGTTCAAACTGATAAAGAAGAAACAATCAAAAGGTCCATTCCCCCACCTGGCAGGGGGCAGAGAATCTACGAGATAGACCCACTTTTGAAAGCTCATAAAGAACATCTTGATTATCGGTGAGTGGTTTTTTATCATATCCATGAACTTCTGCACTTGGTTAATGACATGTGATTTTGTCATCTTGATATAAAATGTTCTATATGAGTGGTCATGTTATTATCTATAGATCGTCTACAGCTTTTTGATTCAAAGTTTGAGTTGTCATGATGCATGTTGGTGCAAAAGTAGGAATCATTGGTTTTGATGGATATGATTTTTGATAATTTCTGTTCATTTTTTTCTTTTGTACTTTGTTGTTTCTTTTCTATTTTAAGATGTTTAAGGATATGAATAGGAAAAAAAATTATTACCATTATTTTTTATTTCATCAGCTATCGGCAGTATAGAAGCCTCCGCGAGGCTATTGACAAGTATGAAGGTGGTTTGGAGGTGTTTTCTCGTGGCTATGAAACATTTGGTTTCACCCGCAGGTATACCTTGTTTAGGTTGTGCTGGTTTTTTCTTGTGGCCACAGCTGTCATTGTTTTGAACATTTTTTGTGAACTCAATCTTGTACTATGTCCTTTTCACATTCAGTTATGTTTTAAGATTTAATTTTACAGATGGCTTCTCCAGACCTCACTCATTTTGTTGAAAAATTTCTGTTTTAGCAAAATATAGATTCAGTCTCACATTCTAAACCTTTTTTTTTATCTACTGGCCTCACAGTTCCTCAGGTATCACTTACAGAGAGTGGGCACCTGGAGCCAAGGTTTGTTCTTCCTTTACTTGTCAGCATGAAAAAAAGAATTTACCATGTGCAGAGAATAGTTGTATTTCTCCTATGGGAAAACTCGCGCTCAAAAAACTACTATTGTCACAGGATATAACCACCCAAATATCACATATTTACATAAAACGACTCATCTTCGCGTGTGAAAAACATGAAATTGAATCATCTTTTATTTCCTTTCTCATTGTTTTACTTTCTGGAATAGTTTCATTGTTGAATTCGTACTCTGATATATAATTATGTAGATTGATGATTATTTTTTGCTGCTTTTTCAGTCTGCAGCACTAATTGGAGACTTCAACAATTGGAATCCGAACGCTGATATTATGACCAAGGTATATAGTGTTTGCCTCCAGTATTCAGTTCAGATTCCTGGTTTTCTCATGTGTTCTTGAAATTACAGAGGAGTTGGTATACCTTACATCAAAAGGGGGTATTAATAATACCAGCTAATAGCTTTCCCTGAAACAACTTGAATGAACCTCACTTATTCTCAGTTGCATTTATTATTTTTATTTAATCAGAATGAATTTGGTGTCTGGGAGATATTTTTGCCTGACAATGCAGATGGTTCACCAGCAGTTCACCATGGCTGTCGAGTAAAGGTGATTCCTGCCTTTTTTTTCTTTTTCCTTTTTCCTTTTCTTCGTTGATGAGTATCACAAAAAGTTGCACGGAATGTGGCTTCACTATTGTTGCCTGTGTTTGTTTCTTCTTATCTCCCCCCTCCTAACCTGCAAACTTCAAGTTTTTTTTCTCTCTTTTTAATTGTTGGAAATAAATTTTTTATAAGAAATAAACTTTTCTGAGCATAGTTATATACATTAATCTTGATAAGAAGTTCTTTTTCATTGTCGATTTTTAAATTTTGGGTTCGTCGACAACAAGCATCAGCTTTAGAAGCAAGTTATTTTTGCATTCCTTCTATATTTCCACGGTGATAATTTCTTAATGCACACCAATCTGTTCTGAAGTGTATCCTACATTCTAAAGATATACTTTTTGCGTCTTTCCAGTTAATGCTTCAATCTTAATCATGTAATTTAGATCCGTATGGATACTCCTTCTGGCATTAAAGATTCTATCCCTGCTTGGATCAAGTTTTCTATACAAGCACCAAATGAAATCCCATACAATGCCGTGTACTATGATCCACCAGAAGAGGTATGTTTTGATGATTATTTTGTTTATAATTTTAATTTATGTTAACTTTATCATGAATGTATACAAAGATGTGCATAATAACCATTTATTGGCTTCAAGGAGTAAGTAAATGTCTTGGTACTTAAATCACAAATAAATAGGGAGTAGTTATTTATAATTCCCATATTTCAGTCCAGAACAAAAAAATTGACTACTTTACAAATGATAATAACATCTCATTCTTTCTGTCTGATGTCTATTTTTATAATGAAATTGTCAGTTTTTATGAGACAACTTTGGATACCTTATGTGAAACTGTCATTGTCCATGAATAAATGTTGGATGGCATTCGAATTTTGTCAACTAATTGTTCTGTGGTTGTGTTACTTTTGGACGATATTCTGAGTGTTGCCTTTTCTTTTCCAGGAAAAGTATGTATTTCAGCACTCTCAGCCGAAGAAACCAAGTTCTCTTAGAATTTATGAAGCCCACGTCGGAATGAGTAGTATGGTAGGCATCCATTCTTTGAATATTTAAATTTTAGCCCCTACATTCTCTTGTTAATTCACTAAACATTGCTGGCATCAAATTCTATCACTACCAGAGAAAAAAAAACATTAGTTTTAATGTATTTTAATACATTGAGCAATGTTGAATTTGATTACATATTTGGGTAAAACTGATGGCAGTTCTTGTTGACTGTATGGAGTTCCATTGATTATGTTTATGTCAGACGTTGAATTATCTTCTACTTTCCTCCCTCCCTGTTGTCCTTGACTTTGACTTGCAGGAACCAATGATAAACACATATGCCAACTTCAGAGATGAAGTGCTTCCTCGGATAAAAAGACTTGGTTATAATGCTGTCCAGATTATGGCTATTCAAGAACATTCATATTATGCTAGCTTTGGGTAATTTAAAATTTTCCATATAATTTCTGGCTTCAGTTAAATTGACATTTAAATTGGGCTGCAATTGAAATCGATGGTCATTTTAGTATCCCCTAATTTTTAAAACTTAGAGTTGATTTTCTTTTTTTCATTGCAATGTAGGTATCACGTTACCAACTTTTTTGCTCCGAGCAGTCGATGTGGAAGCCCAGAAGACCTAAAGTCAATGATTGATAAAGCTCACGAGCTAGGTCTGCTTGTTCTCATGGATATAGTTCATAGGTAATAGCTTGAAAAAAGAAATTTAATTTATTCTCCATTTATTTGTTCGTTTCTGATAGTGTGGCAATGGCATCAAACCTTTTTCTATTCTAAAGGGGATTGCCTCGAAAGTCTTTTGATGTGGCTGAAGATTTGAGTCAAACGGCTGCTAATCTAATAAAACCTTTTCTTGAATGGTTAGAATATAGTAAATAATTTGATTTTTCTGCAAATCTATTTGCTTTATATATCATGAATCCATTGTCATTTCTTTTATTCAGTTTGATGTGATATTGAACTCTGAAATTTTGGTTGTTTTAAATGATATTCATACTTTTTCATTCAAATGGAGGTAAAGATGAAATGGAAAAGAAAATTATTATTTTAGTTATGTATTATGTCTATCTGACTGCCAAATTTTTTATTTTTCAGCCATGCATCAAATAATGTGTTGGATGGGCTGAACATGTTTGATGGAACTGATGCGCATTACTTCCACTCTGGATCGCGGGGTTATCATTGGATGTGGGATTCTCGCCTTTTTAATTATGGAAGCTGGGAAGTAAGTGCAATCTAGCTGAGTTTGAAAAGGACCAAAGTTTTTTTTATAATTGAATTGAAATTTGTTTTCTATATCATTACTAGCCATGGAACAGACTAAGGTTTCTCTCTGAATGCCTTTTGTATAGGTACTGCGTTTTCTCCTTTCAAATGCAAGATGGTGGCTTGAAGAATTCAAGTTTGATGGGTTCAGATTTGATGGCGTGACGTCCATGATGTATACTCATCATGGTTTAGAGGTATCATATAATGAGTTTTAGTAGCTTAAACAACATAAAGAATACATTCTTTTAGGCACTAGTCTTAGTTCTTTATCTATTCATTGATTTCTTCTTATTTTTTCCGTTGATTGGTATTAGGTAGCATTTACTGGAAACTACAACGAATACTTTGGATTTGCGACTGATGTTGATGCTGTGGTTTATCTCATGCTGGTTAATGATTTGATTCATGGACTCTATCCTGAGGCTGTTACCATTGGTGAAGATGTGAGTTCTCTTTCATTTTAAAGTGAGATGATTTCTTTTTCTTTCTTTTTTTTTGGTTTTCTGTTTTTTCCATCAATTTTTGGTTTCTTTAATCAGTTAATGTGTATTTTGAGTAAATAAGCTTTGAAGACGTACTGTATGGACTTGAACAAAGAATAATTGCTGCTGCTGTTAGCTGATAACTTTATGCGCAATAATTAGTTCTGGTTACAGGTTAGTGGAATGCCGGCTTTCTGCATTCCTACTCAAGATGGTGGAGTGGGGTTTGATTACCGCCTCCATATGGCCATTGCTGATAAGTGGATTGAGCTCTTCCAGTATGCTACTTAATCAGAGCATTTTTCAAATAAATTGTCTCATTTAGTCTGGAATAATGTTTTACCAACTAATGATCCAGGAAACAGGATGAAGATTGGAAAATGAGTGACATTGTTTTCACACTCACTAATAGAAGGTGGCAAGAGAAATGTGTCGCATATGCTGAAAGTCATGACCAAGCTCTCGTCGGTGATAAAACAATTGCGTTCTGGTTGATGGACAAGGTCTCTGCTCTCATAAAGTTTTATCATCGAACAAGATTATCAAAAAATTAAACTTGTTTCCATTTGTATTTGCAAAATGATTATATTAACTTCAATCTTTCCAAATATTGCTTATGAAAATCGTATATTCACTTAAAAAATGTTTCTAGTATCTAATTTGACGTTTTTATTTGCCCAAAATGTTCTTTTTCCATTAACAAAAGCAGTAGTTGGATTGAAGCTTTTACTTTGTTGAGCATTTATTACATAATATTTTTCATCTATCAATGTCCTTGAAGGATAAATGTTGGCTCTTCATATGGCAAGTCTGATCTCTAGTACAAATCTGTAAATTTATGTATGTGATTGTTGGTCTCGCAGAAGGAAATAAACAATAAGTTTTATGGCCAGTTGCCGTGAATTATTCATCATACGAGTTCGATCTTTTTCAGGATATGTACGACTTCATGGCGTTGGACAGACCTTTGACTCCCTTAATCGATCGTGGAATAGCATTACACAAAATGATCAGGCTCGTTACCATGGGATTAGGTGGAGAAGGTTACTTGAATTTCATGGGGAATGAATTCGGGCATCCTGGTAAAAAATGCATCTTGCAGAATTCTACTTTAGCTCCTTGCTTTGTGGATAAATGTTTCTTTATCTATCTTTTTCTTCAGAGTGGATCGATTTTCCAAGAGGTGATCAACATCTTCCTAATGGTACCATTGTTCCTGGCAACAACAATAGTTTCGATAAATGCCGGCGTAGATTCGATTTGGTGAGTTTTTCTGTTCCGATCTTAAGCACAAAGTTTTCAAACTTTTCTTTTTGTCGATCAAAGGTGCATATTGAACAAAAAAAAGATGATATAAAAAGAGTAAGGTACAAAAGCGCTAAGCATACAACAAAACTAAAGTATCGTAACCAATATATTCTATAGTGATACAATAATAAGAATATAATCTTGAATAGTATTGTTTAGTGTTCTGAAAATTATATATTTTCTTTTTGTCTTTTATATTTAATCGGAAACACAGGGTGATGCTACATTCCTAAGGTATCGAGGAATGCAAGAATTCGATCAAGCGATGCAGCATCTCGAAGAATCATTTGGTGTAAGTTTTTACTTTCTGATAATACCTTGTGGATAGTCATGCTCCTCATCATATTGAGGCATTACACGGCATTGCAAAGTTCATATATGCATGCTCTACTCTTATAGAAATTCGTAGTTTTCATTTTTTTCGTAGATTTTTTGTTTTGGGTGCAGTTCATGACTTCTCAGCACCAATACATTTCTCGAAGAGATGAAAGAGACAAGATAATCGTATTTGAGAGGGGAAATCTGGTTTTTGTGTTCAATTTTCATTGGAATAAAAGCTATTCAGACTATCGAATCGGCTGTTTAGAGTCGGGAAAATATAAGGTACAATTTATAGTTTTCTTATGATTTTTTTTTTTTTGCAATAAACGAAGGATATTGAGTAAACAAAGATAAAAGAAACCCGAAAAGAAGAATCATTCTCGAGAAAAAAAAAAAATTAATCTAATGCAAATTTTCTCAAATTATAGAGAACTAAACTAAAAAAAATAAATTTCAAAAAATCTGTGATAATACCCCACTTGGAAACAGTGAAATTAATATTGTTATGCTTTATGTTATCAAGTGCTTACACGTTCATTGTTTTCTTCTTAGATTGTGTTGGACTCAGATAACCCACTGTTTGGAGGCTTCAATCGAAATGATCCCAAGGCCGAATTTTTTGCGACGGTACTTGAAAAACTGAAAACTGATTCTTCTTCTCCTCCTCTTCCTCCTCCAACACTAGAGATGGTGAATTTTTCTGATGAATTTGCAGGGCGGATGGTTTGATGATAGACCTTGCTCTTTCTTAGTGTATACACCTTGCAGAACAGCTGTGGTCTATGCTTTAGCAGAGGATGATGAAATCCTAGATGAATCTCTTGTCGATTAAGATTGATTATTCTTTTTCGATTCACTCAGTCGCCACGATTTGCAGCTTTTTTAGGGTCTGGGTAATATACATCTCCTGACTTGAGGAATAACATGCTAGAAATGGAGCAGAAAAGACCCACCTTTTTTGTAAAGCACAAAGCAGAGCAGCTCTTGATATTATGATTTTTTATGAGCAATACTAAATAATATGCTTCTTTTGAAGCATTTGTTGATTTCATGTGCTAATAAAGTTATAACGTTATATTTTAAAGATGGTTAAGTAGAAGTAGTCCACCTGCCCTTATCTAATACTGGGTTAAATTTTAGGTTCTTAGGTTTAAACGTGGATACGAGGGGTGTAATCCATAAAAATATGTTTTTTAAACTATTGGAATGATGTTTCCTAAGAAAAGTTTCCATTTTTAATTATGAAAATGGCCATGGATTCAGTAAAGTTGCAGAAGAACCACACGCCCACTCACTCCATCTTCATCAGTGGTTGGCACTGGGAGTTGGGTCGTCTCACAAGTATGTTTTGACTTGGATACAAACATAATATTTTAACCTCAAAATTTTGCACAGTAACCCTTTTTGTCCCGTGGGTGGGGTGGTTGGGGGTGGTGTCTTTTGATAGAACAAGGCCTCCTTCTCCGGTGCGTAAAAAGCACGGGACACTTGAAGCACATGGTTCCATTCTCAATAAACAACCCCGGTGCTAGAGAGGGGTCAAAACAAAGGGGGTGGCCATAGTGTTTTAGAAGGGGATTAGCAGGGCTAATACTTTAAATTTTTTAAATTTTAAGGGTTAAATTATTAAAAATAAATTTTTTAATTTTGTTTCAAATTCAACCCAAACTTGGAGGGTTGTGATGCTTATAAACACTCGTGCAACGACAGAGAACAGAGAAACAACCTTGGTCGTTTCAAAAGAAGAAAATATTTCGAGGAAGAAGAAGGGCTTGGCAGAAGGTTGAGAGACGATGCAGACAGAGCAGTCTCAGCGACAACAAAACCAGTTAATGGTGCAAACCTCCGGAGGCTTGAGTTTTAGCTGTAACTTTTCTAAGGAAGACGACGGAATGTCCAGATTTTCGCTTTCTACGTTTAGAGCCAAGGAAGAGCAGATTGAGAGGAAGAAAATGGAGGTCAGACAGAAAGTTGATGCGCAACTCTGCCGTGCTGAGGAAGAAACCAAGCGTTTGGCTTTGATTCACCAGGTAGTTCAGTTCAGAAATATTTCAATGGCATTGTGCCTTAGATAGATTTGTATTGGGATTTGAACGAAGAATCGGAACTCCTGTACTGTATTTCTGCATATCAACTGTTGAGGAACAAGATTCATGGCTAAAATGAAATACAGATGTTGAAATTCTAGCTTTTTGACACAGTTTCTAGAAAACCCAGAGAGAATTTCTTCTGCGTTTTGATTTTTCTAACAAGATTTATAAGTTTCTTAGATTTTTCATTTTTGTTGAGTTGTGCTTGGTTTGAACTGAATTTTGGAGGCACCCAGGAGCTGGAAGCGTTTTCAGATCCGATGAGGAAGGAAGTTGGCCAGGTTCGTAAGAGGATTGATGCTTTAAACAAAGAATTAAAGCCTCTGGGACATGCCTGCCAAAAGAAGGTAAAAAAAACACAACTTGGAAACCGTATGCTGCGTCGAATAAAACGATGTTCATCATCATCGGAATCTTTCAAACTGGTTTTTTTTTCCGACAGGAGCGAGAATACAGAGAAGCTGTCGATGCTTTGAAGGAGAAGAGCAAGGAGATAGTGCCATTAATGACCAAACTAATTGAGGTTAGTTCAGACTAAATTAAATTCAAGGAAAGGAAAGACCTTTTTCGCTTCAGAACTGATATTTTTGTATTGTTTCAGCTGGTGAGCCAAAGCGAGAGGTTGAGGATGAAGAAGCTGGAGGAGCTGAATAAGAACGTCGACATCGTTTCACCGATGTAATTCTGATAAATCTTTCTTCGTGGCCGGTGGTTCTGGGTTTGGTTTTTTTCTAAACTATGGTTGGGAAGACATTGTCTCTTTTTTTTCTTTTTTCTTTTTTTGTTTGTACCAAATATTTTCGTTTACCTTGTAATTTTACGTTACACTTGTTAATTTGATTAATTAATCCTAAAAATGACATAATCAGAATAATTCATTAATTTCAACAATTTAGTGACACGTTAGAAAACTCATAAAATCTGCCAATACAGAAATTACAAAAAAAATTTACATTTTTATTTTTTGGGTCTAGAATCCGAGATAATTTATACCTTAAATTATTTTTTTAAATAAAATTATCTGTATTTTGGGTTATTAACAAAAAAGTTAATGTTTTGATAAAATTAATTAATGTCTGGCATTTGATATGATTTTGAAAATAAAAAAACAATCCAACCAAACTGCGAACTCAAAATCTAAGATAAAATTGAAAGTGTTCATAAAATCAAATGAACCAAAGTAATTATGTTTGGTTAATTAAAATAAAATAAAATAAAATAAAAAAAAACATAGATGAATTTTATCGTTACGAGTCCGTTGATAACGACCCAAAATTAATACGACAAAATTAAAAATTTTCTAATCTAATACTTTGAATAGAGCAAAGTGAGAAAGTTGAAGGCGTGGGAAGAGGGAAGAGTGTGATCCAAAATAAAGCCCATAAACCAAATATTTGTAATGTTTTGAATTTGTGATGTGTCTCCTGCTTTGTCTATTTTCCAACACCATCTAATGTTTTCTTACATGACAGCTCAGCTCAAATTAATGGTCAACTTCAGTCTTTGACCAAAATATAAGACTCAATAGAGGGAAAGGTGATTAGTGCATACAACAAAAGCTCTCTTTTTCAAGCCTAAGTTGTAGTAGGCTATGGCAAAAGTAGGGACTTTCTGAAATCTTGATCACACCCTTTTTGTCTACACTTTTTTTTTTTTTTTTTTTCAATTTAAATTATATAATGATATATATTTTAAAAAAATAATAGTTAATTATCAATAGTATGACTTCAATAATTATATAAGATCGTTATATAATATTTTTAGTACAATATTGTATAATTTGTGTCGAATCTCGGATAAATTTCAAGACAAATGAATAACAACTATTGAAAATAGTGAAAAGAAGATGTTAATAGACCCTTAAAATATATATCTTCACATTATTTCTTAAGTCATTGATAACACAACAATGAATGTTTTATGAATTTATTTAAACAATTAATCAGCGTTTGTCTTCTGTAAAGTTGTCTATTTTTTGTTAGCGTGTGTTAATATAAAAATATACTTGAAAAATTGAAAATATGGGTGGGTGTGTTTCCTAACACCTAATTTACTAACCAAGAAGCCCTTATTAAATTGACACAGGAACATCTTTATTAGTAAAAAAAAAAAACATATTTAATTTAATAAAAAAAATTACTTTTTAAATCTCTAATTAAAAAAATCCATTGCAATTTTCATTTTATTATATAACTTTTAGATTATTGAATTTTGTCGACCACCCGACAAACAAAAGGATGGACAATTAAAATAGTACAAAAGTCAAAGCAATCGAATATTTGAATGAAATCAACCCAGAAGGATGGACCTCGATGACAAATCATGTATCTATAAATTAATGTCAATTATTCATTTATATAATTTAATTTATTTTTTAGTCTTTATTTTTCACGGGTTGCTTTGGATTCTCCCACTGCAGTCTTTTTTTTTTTTTTTAATTAAAAACTATATTTTTTGTTGCGAATTTTAACGATAATTAATCTACTATATTTAAATTCAAGGTTAGTTAGATTAGAATCTTATGGTTCGGTAGTCATTTTTAAAGTAAATTAAATTACTTTGAACACATGCTTGTAATATTTTATTTACTTCAATCAACTATTTAATTATAAAAAAGAAAACAAAATGATTGATAAATTACAATAATACACACAACAAACTACGAAAATGGTAGAACAGATTGGTCCAATTTAATACAAATCAAGTCTTTTTCAAATAAAAAATTTAAAATTTAAAATTAAGGTTTAATCTTTTTTTTTTAAGTGGAATTGGAAGCCGACCGGACAGTTTGAAAGGAGACGGTACGTTCCCCGCAGCCGTAGGACGCTCCTTCTCGCACGCGCGTTCCATAGTTGCCGATGTGGTCATCGAAATGGACGGTCGAGATTCTATTGCTGGAGATTCTCTGTCAATCTACGCTCTTCTTTTTTGCTGCTAGGAGTTTGTGCAAAGACTCACTGACCACGCGTGGGCGCTTCTGTGTTTTCTTTCTTTTGTCGTTTTCACACGTCGACGACATTTTTCAAATTAATTTAGTAGACATTATTTAAATTAAATTAATTTCGACAAAATTAATATTTTTTTTTAAATATAAAACTGCAAATCTAACAGGTCATAAAACCCATATTTATTTAATTATAATGATTTACTTAATAGATTAGTAATTATGCCAATGTAAAAATAGTGAGGTGTAAATCTCAATTAGTGATTAGACTCAATGAGGCGAAGGTTTAAGGTTGTAATTGCAGCCAAAATGCTGAAGATTAAGCAGGAAGTGTCATCTGTCAAATCATAATCAAAAGCTTAGTTTTTTATGGAAAATGGTTAATCATCTTCTACGAGATTTCCAAAATCTCGGAAATGAAAGTCCAGTTCTTGGGAATCTCGTGAGTTGCTTTGCTTTTACAGCAATTCTCTCTCTCTCTCTCTCTCTCTCTAGACAAAAGCTGGAAGAGGTAGAGAAAGGAGACTGGAAAAGACGAACTCTTGATGCTGTTGTCTCTCTCCTTCTCTTTCTAGTTTCTCTCTCTTCTGTTTGTCTCCAGAAAATCTCTCTTCAGTTCTATCGGAACTGAGCTTCTGCAATTGCTGCTTTTCTTTTTTAATAATTTGATTTTAATTTCCGTCGGGTTTTTGTGAAAAAAACTGCCTCGATTATCTGATCCTCAGATTTGAATCAGGAGCTCTCTCTGTTTTTCTTCTGTCTCTCTCTCTCTCTCGTGTTCTGACTTTACCATTTTCATCTTCCCTTTTGAGCGACCTTTTTCTCGATCAAACCTCTTTATTTCAGTTCTTTCTTGATCCAAAATTCCATACCCATTTGAAAAATTCTCAGTTCCTGTGTTCCTTTCTCCTTTTCGGCAAATCATCCGCTTCTTTTGCTGTCTCTAATTGATGGCTCAAAAGCATTTACGCGAGCTGCTGAAGGAGGATCAAGAGCCATTTCTCCTCAAAAACTTCATTGCAGATAGAAAAAGCCTCCACCTCAAGAAAAACTCTCCACCCAAATCCCATTTACTGCTCAAAAAACAAAAACCCATTTCGGAGAGCTCTATTTTTGCTGGAAATTTCTGTAAAAAAGCTTGCTTTTTTCCTTCTCCAGACCCTAACAAGTCTCCTCTGTTTCAATTTCAAAGCCCCTGCAAAAACAAAAACGCTGTTTTCCTGAATATTCCTTCTACTACGGCTGCTCTTCTTCTCGAAGCGGCTCTGAGGATTCAAAAGAAATCATCCTCTTCGAAAAACAGATATGGTTTTGGGCTATTTGGGTCCCTTTTGAAGAGGCTGAATCATAAAAATCAAAGCCAGAAAGAAGAAACAGTCAGTGGCAATGGGA
The DNA here is from genome assembly GCA_022433055.1 of Begonia peltatifolia. NCBI lineage: Eukaryota > Viridiplantae > Streptophyta > Magnoliopsida > Cucurbitales > Begoniaceae > Begonia > Begonia peltatifolia. Next base: position 31,102,417 of record CM039519.1, read on the forward strand.
CTTTCAGAAAGAGTTACTCTGCGACGAAAATGGTGGTCGATGACTCAAAAAGTGAGTCTGATCGTTTTTGCTCTGAAACGTCAATGGAGTTTCAGACGTGTTGTAGTAGTCCCCATTCCCAAAACTCGGAAGAAAATCGGTTTTCTTCTTCGCCCGAAAGTATTGGAACGGGCTTTGTAGATAGTGATTTCTGTCTCTGTGAAAGCCCTTTTCGGTTTGTTCTTCAGCCAGGCTCCTCCCCTGATCTCCGACCACCGGAATTCTCTACGACAACTTCTCCGACTCGCCATGAAGACGTGGTTAAAGCAATCCTCTAATTCGATTATTTAAATTCATCGTCTCAGTTAAAGCTTTGCTTAGATGTAGCTATACTTGGTCATTAATCTTGTCTATTTATCTGTTTAAGAACTGACCCATATCATCTTCATCAAATCTTGAAACTTTTTTCTGTGATCATGAACTAAAAACTTATCAGACATGCGGTCAACTTTTTTTTCTGAGCGAGCAAGACGAATGCTATGAATTTTCATGTAATTAAAATTCATAAATCCATAGTTATATTTACTAATCTTCCTTGAAGAAGAAGCTATTTTCTTTGGGGAAAAAATTATTTTGCTGATAAAGATAAAAATGTGGTAATCGTTAGATAAATTCACAAACCCACAATAACTCTGATCTAATTTTATTTTATTTATTTTTTTGCCATTAACATTTCTGCAGGACAAAAAGAATCACAGTGTAGAAAGCTTAAATAATTTGGAAGCAGTAGCAGAGGAGGATAAAGAACAGAGCAGTCCTGTCTCCGTGTTGGACCCTCCCTTTCAAGACGATAATGATATTGAAGACGAAGATGAGAATTTCGACGAAAACACCTCCAACTACGAGAGTAAGTCTTAATTATCTCGCGTACATGGAAACTCCACACGTTTGAATTGTTCTTCATTGTATTTGTGTTTAGTCTTTATCGCTCTCTATTTTTTGTAGTTGATGCAGAGTTTACCCTCTAATTACACATGTTAATTTTATCTCCTTACATTGCGTGGCGCTCACTAATTGGTGTAATATTGAAAGTAAATTCTATGCTAAACCCATATTGCCCGTAGAGTAAAATAGAGCGTCAAAATATAAATACTTAAATAAAATAAGACATTAATTACATTGATCACCGCTTTAGTGGTTCTTTTAATTTGTAGATGTCAATATATTACGAGTCGTGTTGCATTAAAACTCGGTCTTTTAAGCGTGTTCATCTAGATATGTTCATCTTTATGATTATCAACAAGAAAAATGGTACTTTTTGTGGGTTCCATTTGAATATGTGGGTAAAGCTCATAAATCTCTTGTTGATTTTAATTTGGTTTTTGAAGAAATTTCAAAAGTGACCCAATTTGTGATGTGAGGAGGCTCTTATTTATTGTTTGTTCGCAGTCTAGTTTTCTTATATTTATTACACTCGTGCAATCATTGATGTAGATGCTGGACAGTTCCTATTAATGATTCTTCCATTTTAATGGTTCTGGTTGATTTTAATCTTTGTAATCCCGTCTGATCGTCAGCTTTCCTTGCAAATCAATGGTCGAAACATGGTTTTCAAATTAAGTTTCATGCATTGAATGGACAACAAACTGATATGCTTTTTCATTCGACTCTACTGTCTGCTTGCGTTGTTTTATGAAGGTGTTAAAATTTTTGCAGAAGCAAAGCAGCAGCTGCTGAACAAACTTCGGCGATTCGAGAAGCTTGCAGGGCTAGATGCCATCGAGCTCGAGAAAAGAATGGAAGAAGAGGGAGAAGACGATGATCTGGAGGAGAAGGAAGAAGAAACGGGTCTGGAAAGCCATCGTCTAAATTGGAAACGACCTGTTTCAAAAATGGTGAAAAGGGTAAGTAGGAGAAAATGTAAGACGATAGAAATTATGGTAAAAGAAGATTTCAAGACGGAGATCGAAGAGTGGACGAGGAGGAATCGGGAGGTTGTCGGAGAGGCCGTGACAGATATTGAACTCGAAATTTACAGTTTCTTGATGGAAGAATTTGCAGGCGAGCTTGTTTTGGTAGCAGCAGCAACTGGAGAATGATAGACGTGAAGAAGTTGAACAAATTTTGTTAATTTCTTTAATGTTTTAACTCGATCAAATAGTCAGGCCGACTTGAACTTATTGAAAGAGTAGTTTTGAAATTCTCTCCGACCAAAAATCACGAGAAGATGACTTAAATCCTAAACTTTGAGAGCACGATCAACTTGAAGATTAGATTTTGTTTTTGGAGCAACATTAGTGCTTTTAAAATTACCACCAAATAATGTATGTGCAGAGCAGCTACACATAATTTGAAAACGGGGGAATAATTGGTGTAAGAAATGGGCAGGCAGATGGGATTTGAGACTGTTTCAACGATGAAGCTGGTTTTTGAATCTGAAAATGGGAAGATGATGGAGGATACCTCTGTAGTCTGTTCTGAGGAGGGATCCCACCAACCTACTACTGGTACTAGTTTTGAAGAGAAGGAATTAAATCCCCTGCAATCAATGTCGGTGGAGAGGGAAAAAAAAAAATTTAAAAATTTCTCATTTAATAGTAATTCTCTAAAATAATTCGTTTGTAGAAAAATATTATATTTCATGTACGCCCAGTTTTTGAAAATTTGAGTTACTGCATGAAACTATTTTTGTGTTTATTTTTTATATAAACTTAAAATATTTGAATTAATAATCATAAAAGATGTGGAAAATTAAAGTTGACAAGGTTTTGTCCATAAAAACATTTAATAATAAGATTGGAACTACACATACCAGGATGTATGAATTTATTTGGAGAAATCTGAATTTGAAATTATTAATATATTTATACGTGTTTATATTTATGTTATTGGTACGTGATTAACCGTAAAAAACGTTGATAAGTCTTCGTAAATTAGATTACAACAAAAACAAAAAGGCGACAATAAGGAGAGGTCGCATGAACTCAGTTACGTGTATACACCAAAATATAGTCAAATTTGAAAATAATATTTCGTAAACTAACTAAAGACCGTCCATGAGTGTTCAAATATGGACACAAACAATGTTACAAACTTCTATATTGCTCATGAACTTGCTTTAAAAGACCACAATCATTACTCAAAATCTCGTCACTCACTGCTATGCTTTAGATTATCTTTATTACATCAATTTAATTTGATGAAATCTTCTTGGGCTACGTGACAAAATTTTATTATACTAATTTTAACCATTTCATAAAATATTTTTCAAAAAATAATTGAAAATTTTCCAAAATTAATTTATGTCCGAGTCAGATTGCTTATTTAAATTGTTTTGAAAAAGATCACGTCATTTATGGGGAAAATTAAAGAAGAAGGCTACCCAATCAGAGGAGAGTCAACCATGGTTATAATTAAAGGTTGATGGGTACTTAACAACTGATTAATCCTTAATTATGTCATTACTTGACTAATCTTCTTCACTTGATTAGGATAGCCCTCTTGAAGCCATTCGTTCAAAAATTGAATTCCGTACGTTAAATCTTACTTTAAGCACTAATAGATTATACAACGCTTGCTTTTACATTCACTTTAAATAAGAATGACTTTAAATAATAAACGAATAAATTAGAATAAAATATTTAAATAATATAAGAAATTATGATATGCAAGCTACCAAAGCCAAGCGAGGTTGGGCTGCATGAGTAGGCGGTCAATGTCCAGCTAGACATTCCATTTCACATTTCGAAAGCCACGTGTCGTACATTCATTTGTTGAAAAGTAGTTGTCAACAGAGTGCTGTGCTGCTTTTGTAACGTTGAAAAACTTGAGACCAAGACCCCGACCATTTTAGAACACACAAGGATAGTCAATTTCAAATATTATTATTTAATTAATTAAACTAACAACCCTTCGATAATTCACTTCTACAAGTTAGTATGTTATGTTATTGTTTTTCTTAGTTAATTAACCAAAAACAATAATTTAAAAAAATCAAAGTTTTTAAACCGTAAGACTAATCGTGGTTATTAACATTCTAAATTAAAGTCCTTAATCATGATTATATAATTGACTAATCCTAACACTTGCTAATCTTTTCTTCACCAAACAAAAGTGGATCTCTTTTGCCGAGAATGATGTACGAACCCACGTTAAAATACAATTAGCCAAAATAAAATATCTTTTTCTAACTCACTTCCAATTCCAATGCTCTATCTCACTGGTTCATTTTATGAACAATATTTGATCGAGTCGAATAACAAATCCTATCGTGGGTTCTTATAATTTGCGGCCAAAATTCTTCTAAAATTTCAAATAATATTTATTGTTGCTCGTAAAGTCACGTCAATTTATAGCTTAAAATTATTAAATTAATAATCGTCTCAACATGAAGAATTAGAAAGAACACGAATTTGTATCTTTTCGTATCTCGTACTTTCAAATCATAACTAAAGGACATTGCTAATTAATAAAACGAGGATTACAACATTCGAGATCAAATTCCTTAAGAGGTAAGTAGGAAAGAAATAATTATATGAGTTAAACAAAGAAACATAATATTAATCTCTTGAGAGATTAGTGGAACTTAATTAGGAAGGCAATTTAATATAATATAAGTGAAGAGAATGGAAATAGCAGCTTAAGGGAATTTCCAAAGAGTATGGTCTGCATTTTCTTCACCGGATGGGAATTCATCTCCGGCGATGTTCAAACGGGGAGGGCTCAGAAGCATGCCTTCAGCCATGTTCATTATAACATTAGGCATATCGAAGATCAAATCTTCATCTACAAACTCGTAAGCCATTGAGGATGATCTTTCTCTCTCCATTGCTTTTTCTACTCCATCATTTTCAGTCTCCAATGAGCTGAAATTCGCCCCCTCCATGGCAGCAGCTGCAGCTCCTAAAGCGGCGGCGGCAGAAGCTGCGGCCGCCTGAATATCCTGTGGGGACGTGGAAGCTGGCACCGGCAAAGAAGACGCTGAGTTGGGGAAGTTAAGCTCTGCGTCTTGACCCTTTAGAGCCAGGGCGGCAACATCATAGGCAACTGCCGCCATTTCCGGCGAAGCAAATGTCCCTAACCAAATCCTAGTCGGTTTCCTCGGCTCCCTTATCTCCGACACCCATTTCCCGGTGCTCCGGCGTCTCACTCCTTTATAAACTGGGTGTCGACCGGTATCATTATTCTTACCCTTAGAAACCTGACGAGAACCACCATTGTTACTTCCACAAGCCTCGTCATTCGTCGCTGACTGTGAAAAATACATGATTTTCTGCTAAATTCAAACTCTTTTTTCTGATGGAAGAACATGAGAAAGCTCTGACAATTCATTTCCATTTATGGTGAAGATGTTTTTAGGGTTTAAGAGAGGTTTGGAGAAGAAAAGTGCACACCAGTTATTGATGAACTTGCATGGTGCAGAGAGATGGGGTGTGATCCAGCTTCGTGATGGATGTATGGGTTGGACTGCGTTTTTTGAAGCCAAAAAAAAAAAAAAAAAGTTCCTTTTTTACATCAACTAGAGATCTCAAATCTTTTAGCAATTCCTCAGAGATTGCAATTTACATCACTTTTTCTCTAATTAATTATGCATTTCATATTTGAATTTATGTGACTTGTCCAAGGATCGTGGGACGATGATTAATTGGGTTGAGAACTTAACAACTTTTGCTCGTACCCATTTTCTCAAGCAATGGGTAAGTTTATTTTTTTATTTTATACTCCAATTTTGTATATTAATCTTCCACAAAACGTTTACTCATGTAACTTTGATCCCAAGCTTCCGGTTCAACTTGGACAAGACTAAATTTTGAAGTTGAAGATTAAGTATATGAAAAACTTGTAAAGAGACTCCTGATGTTAAAAATTAAGGAGAAGCAAACTTGAAGTTTATTGAGTGGCCAACTTATCTGTAAATTTATGATAATCACGAAGAGACTACAACTTATGACTTGAGCCATGGATTTTGGGTTGAGTGCTTCGAAATTTTTATGTCAATAAATTTATGCAAAACCAGCTTGAAATGAAGAAGATTTGACTGCCCAATCGAACAAGCATTTGAAGAAACTTCCTTAAACAACGCGAAAAGAATATTAACTGGAAACCCTCTAAATGCTTAATCAATCAATCAATCAATCAACCAATCGTTACCTTAATCCATTGATTAATTAGTGGTATATGACTTTGAATATTGTTAGAGTAGAGAGCTACTGTTGTAGACGTTAATAAATCAGAAAACTGACTGCTAGAGAGAGAGAAAGAGAAACGAAGTGCTATTGGGTTTAGGGTATTCTATCCATTGTCTAACCAGACCTAATTAATCTTCTATTAGTATATTTTTGTTCTTCTGATAAAGCGAGTGGCCAGTGTGTGTAAACTAAGTTATCACAACTTGGTCATCATTTATTATTTGATTTTTTGTACAAATTAAAAGATGCAACTCAGGATAAAACTTGTCGGTAATTTGCTCTTCACCCACCAACTTCTGGGTTCTTACAGAGAATCCAGTATAATTATTGCTTCCATTGGAAATTATCGTCGTGATCATAGTTTTTATTTCATTATAGGGTTTTGAGCTCTAGCCATCGTATATTTCAACACAATTATCATAACTACGATCTTCTGTTCCCTTTTTGAACTGCCAAGTCCAGACACAAACTGTAGCCCTACTTACTCAGTTACATCCAATGCAGGAGTATAAATAAGAATGAAAAATAAAGAGTAAAAATAATTTTCAAACTGAGAGAATAAAAAACAGGGATCAACTGATGAACTGCCATCGAATAAAAATAAAATAAAATAAAATATTCATGTTTATAGAAAATTATAGTATCTTTTTTTTTTTTTTCATTTCTAATAACCAAAATAAATGTTTTCTTACATGAAATGAATTTCAAATGACTCATTCGATTATCTATTAAGGAACCAGCTTAGCCATTATGAATGACAAAAATTGCAGGCTAACAGGGCCTTACGTACTGTAATTGTTCACCATAAACATTATATATATAAAATAGTGATCAAATGGGGTGTATTTTATGCCTTGGAAATAAAGAATGTGGGTTTGGTGGGCACAACCACCAATGAAATCCTACATAAAAAGAGACGCCCAGTTGAGAACTATTATGAGCAAAAATAGACAATTTTCTTTAATCAATAATCAAATATTATCTGCTGTGTAAAGCAGTTTAACCCCATGATTAAATAAGCATCGCTTCCCTTATTTTCAGAATTAGCTGCTCCCTTTCGTACGACCGCGTTCTATAGCAACTGTCGGTAAATCTCTGCTTTTCGTCTTCTTCTTCCACTCTTTGCTTTAGGGTTTCTCGGTATTTAAATCTTTTCTAGGCTTGTCTGAGATTTGAAATGGAGATTTCATTCCAATTGACCAGCACTTAATCGGTGGTGTTGGCATCGTTACGTCGTATGTAACTTCGAACGTTGCTTATTACAAGCGCACAATATATTTTACGAAGAAAGAGTAAAAAAGTCTTAAACTTGTATAAATCAGAAACATTGGAAACAAAATACAAAATTTATGTTGTCCATTTCCATAAAAAAAAAAAACGCAAAATTCACAGATAAGACATGCATTATTACACTTTAATTTAATTTCCTAAGGATGAAGTTTTATAGTACTTACTCTAGGGCCCAATTTGGTGGTCCGCACAGTTTCTATCACTTGCTCTGAGGGAGCTGATAGAATTCCAGTCTATCTATTTTAGACGGAAGTTATGCACTTCCGATAGATCATATGTCGAGCCAATTTGGCCTGACTTATGTTGGGTCTGAGTCAAAAAGTTAACGGTATGACATACTTGACGAAACCTTGAGAATTAATGGTAGTGCGAAGGGAAAATTTCTTCAGGGATCCTCCGGGCTTAATTGCTTAATATCCATGGATTATGATTATACCCCGCGTTATCAGCTTCCATAAGTCTTAATTATCCACTAATCAAAGAGGGGGGATTTTAAACAAGTTTCATAAACTCAAATTCTCCACACAGACACGTTTCAGATGCTGCTGATTCATTGAGTCCAAAAATGAGTGATTAAATTTTTATTTTTGATATAGAATTAGAATATAACTTTTGATGCAGACTAAATGATTTGCATTATAGTCTTTTGGGTCGCAAGTTGACAAGACCACACAACACACAGGCTGTCCCACTTTTGAATCTTAAATATCACAAATTCTTGTCAGCGTCTTTGTCATTTTTGTTCTTCTGGGATTTTCCCTTGATCTTAATTTTTAACCCACTTCTTTTTCTTTTCTCACCGTCAACAATTGTTACAATATATAATCATCTCCTAACTCCACCAGAGTACTTACCAATGTCGGGGTATTTTTGCTACATTATAGTTGGACGATTCACCTCGTGAATGAAAAGATAACTAAAGATTATGTTGATAATAAGAATACAGTTTATATTAATAATTTAATACAAAATAAATAATATTATATTAAAAAAAATTAAAGATTCTCTCTTGTATACGTATGATAGTATTACAACCGAAATACAATTAAGAAATAATAACATTAAATTTGAACTTTAAAGTGAATAATAATATGAACAGACGTGTGATTACAGCTAAAAGTGTACGCATAGTAGGGCCCGCAAGACACGTCAGCAAACCCAACAGAGAAGCGAAAATAAGGGGCAGCCCCTCCAAACCCAGCAGAGGGGAAACGGCGAAAATAACTTCTCCGGGAACCACCCCTCTCTCCTGGCTTCTGCCGCAGCACCTGATCAGCTCAGTTCATGGATCGCTCGTGCAACCCTTTTGCTGAACATAATTATGTTCATATAATTAAAAGAAAAAAGAGAAATACAGTAAATTTCTGTAGGGCGTAGGCATATGCATGGATTGAAGGTTCTGGGCTCTGCTACTCGAACAGCAAGCTATCAGAAACTCTGACTACTCTTCTCTCAGACTCAGTCTGACTGAGAGACTCCCTTTCTCCATCTCTGCTCCTTCTGCTTCTTCCTCTTCACACTCCCATTCTCTCTCTCTCTCTCTCTCTCTCTCTCTCTCTCTCTCTCCATTATTTCGTTTACTTTCTCACTCCTCTTCGTTATTTTTCACGTCATCCTGGTTAAGAAAGCCCTACCAAACTATTCGTGCTGCGTTCTCTGTTTGAAACTGTTGTTTTATTACCTCGGTTTGATCGGTCAACCAGTAGGTTTTATGGTGTGCCAAATAGAACAAAGGCTATTATTTCTTTTATGAAGAAATACATAGAAATGGCGATATAATCAAAGGAAAATAGCTGAAAATTAATTAGAAATAAATATGGAGGCAGAATGCTGTACCATCACTATAGTCTGTGTCAGTCGAACTGTTCTACTCCTACATGCGTTAGCCATCATCTGCTTATAATCACATGGGTCCGTCTTCGACGTCTGATCTCATTTTCATGTGATATATGAAATAAAAAAATATACATTCCAAGGAAAAGATATATATTTCAAATTCATTAGTAGCAGAACAGCTTTAGTTTGACGTGACATCAATTAAGCAAAATACCCTTCAATTATTCTGATTCGGGTACTAATTAATCACTAATTATATAGAGAGAACACGTAGGACGAAGAAAATTGCGTTGTGCGTGGCAGTCATTGATTGGTTGCCGGTGTGCATGCGTCGGTGAAAGGATAGAAGTCGTCGACTTGTCGTTCTCGAGATTCACTGTAATGGAATACGGCTGCGAGGTTGCTTGTTGGAGCTTCTTCGCTCCTACCTTTCTGGTCCAAATCCAAACACTCGAAAGCCCTTTTTTCCTTTTTTTTTTTTGCTTCTGTTTTTCCAACGCGAATGATACGCGGCCATAGCTTCTAAGACATGGAAATAGTAAATACACACAGAAAATGTAGAGAGAGAGTTACATTGCCCACTCTTTTCTCTTATCAGAGGGGACCATTGTCCTTCCTCTTCTCATTGAATTCAACTTTGTCGTCGACACGATACGACTCTGCCTCTTTCTCTCTCTCCCTACTTCTCTTGCTTTAGTTCTTTTTTATTTTTAGCTGAGCTTTTTCAAAGAAAGTTTAGGTGAAATGGAGGATCAGTATGGTATGGCCGATCTTCGGCAGCTTATGAGTGGAGGGAGGTCCTATTTCCCTCCGGCTATTTCTCAGCACATTGAGATTTTTCCTGGCTACCCGAATCTCCAGCTGGCGTCAGGAGAACAACACCACCACCATCAGTACAACCTGATGATGATTCCTGGCAGTCAAGTGTCTGATATGATGCCAGACTTCAGGTCTGATTCCGCGGCGAGCAGTGCTCGAGTAGTTGGTGCGGCAGCGGCGACTGCCGGGTCTGCGCCTACTTTAAGTAGTGGATTTGAAGTTGAAGCTGCGAGCTATGGCGCAGATGGAGGGTGTGGAAGATGGCCTAGGCAAGAGACGCTTACCCTTTTAGAGATCAGATCTCGTCTTGATTCCAAATTCAAAGAGGCCAATCAAAAGGGTCCTCTCTGGGATGAAGTCTCGAGGTATTCTTCTACTCTTTCATGTGTTTTCTCGAACAACGTCGAATCAGGATCAAGAACAAAGCAATCTCATCAAGTATGAGATCTCTTTTTTCGATTAAGATTTTTCAAGGGTTTGCTCATGTTTCGCGATGTAAAGGGTTGAGGGTTTCTCAACATCTATATCGACTTTACATTTCTGAGTCCAAAAGTCGAGTCGATAATGGCGTAGAAGATTTGGGTTTTGTTAGCTTACAGATCGTACGTATGGAAAGAGAGTTTTTCGACAAAAAACCCAAATGACCACTCTTGCCTGTAATTTTCCTACGTTCTTCAGTTTTCTTTCTTCCGATGATATATCATTTCTGTCGAAGCGAAAATGTCTATTACCTGCAATAGTTTTAGATTTACAAAATAATGCAACTTTATTTCATATCTCTCGTTTACCATCTTCTTTTGTCATAACCTGGAATTGACTGAAATAAATGGGTGGAAATCTGTGTCGTAGAGCTCTCTTACTCATCTTTTTCGTCATTTTTTTCCTTTCCGAATTATTATACATTTTTGTGATACTTGTCACTTGATGCAGGATGATGTCCGAGGAATGTGGGTATCAAAGAAGTGGAAAAAAAATGCAGAGAAAAATTCGAAAATCTGTACAAATATTACAAGAAGACAAAGGAAGGCAAAACTGGGAGACAAGATGGGAAACACTACAGGTTTTTCCGCCAACTTGAAGCTCTATATGGACAGACCAGCAACGGAGTTTCAGTTCCTGAAACACAAGTAGCTTCAGATAGTAGTTTAAGATTACTTGGCAGAACCAATATGCAAACAGCTCGAGGTAATCAAGAATCCACCAATCAGTTTCCCAAACACAGCGATAGCCTTAGTCTCTCTAATTCTTCAGAGTTCGATACCTCTTCCTCCGATGAATGTCACGATGTTGGAGTTACAGGAGGAGTGGAAAATGAGGGTTGGGAAAGGAGAAGGAAGAGGAGAGATAGGAAATGCTGGAAGGCGAAGATAAAAAGGTTCATCAATTCTCAAATGAGAAAGCTGATAGAGAAGCAAGAAGAATGGTTGGAGAAGCTAATGAAGAGCCTTGAGCAAAAAGAGAAAGAGAGGATGATAAAAGAGGAAGAATTCAGGAAAGATGAAGTGTCAAGGATTGAAAGAGAACATAGATTTTGGGCAAAGGAGAGGGCTTGGATTGAAGCTCGTGATGCTGCTTTCATGGAGGCCATGCAGAAGTTAACTGGAAGAGAAGTCATCAGATCGTCCTCACTTGGTGAAAACCAGAATGAAGATGGAAGTGAGATTCTGAACAACAATGGCTGTCTCAAAGGGGATGATACCTGGAGAGAATGCGAGATAACAAGGCTAATTCAACTAAGAAGCGGAATCGAATCCGGCTTTTGGCAAAGTGGAGAAGACAGCATATGGGAGGAAATAGGAGCAAAAATGGCTTGTGTCGGATATGAAAGGAGTGGTTTGAGTTGCAAAGAGAAATGGGAAAGTATCAACAAGTATATGAAGAAGAACAGGAACGGTAAGAAACACAAAGACAATTCGAGAGGATTCGATTACTTTCGAAACGAATCTTATCCGTATAATCAACGTGGAATAACACATGGAGAAATCAAAGAGGAAGAGCATCAAGAGACAGCAAGAACTCAAATCAACGAAGGGTCTTCACCCAATCATAGTGCAAATGCTAATCATGTTCAAGATAATTGTTTTAGGTTCCTTTTGGGAGAAGGGGAGTCTTTATGGGAAAGTTACGGTATGAAAGCTAACAAAGGCGATCAAAGCCAATGACATCTGAATTACGAGGCGAAATCAGCCAAAGTTTATCAATCATTTAGTCTAATCTCTAGAGAAAGAATCGTGGTGTGAGACAGCTAAAACAGTGGAGCTGACTGATAAAATAGAGGGACTTGTGTTTGATGACTCCTTATTTCCCTTTTCATCCTTGCAGAGTTTGGAGATGAAGAGAGGGTTGAAATGCTGTGTTGTTTATTAGTATCCATCTTTAATAAGTTTATCTCCTCTATATCGTCCACTACATACAGTATAAAGTCTGACTGCAGCTAACCAATATATATATATGTAGAGAGAGAGAGAGAGAGAGAGAGAGAGAGAGAGAGAGAGAGAGAGAGAGAGAGAGAGAGAGAGAGAGAGAGCGATTATCATATGTTTAATGATAACACTAACTAAATCAGTATATGCTTCTAAGCTATACTATACTTTCTAGCTAATAGGGGTTTCCCCAAATAAACAGAAAAGACTAGTAATCTCTTGTTTTATAGGTGATTAGAGGTTAACCCTATAAATTAAAACATAATTAGAGTGGTTGTAGAAAGTGATTACTTGAAAGGGCTGTGTTCACTTGGATGAAAGTGACGTCCACTAAATCAGTGTAGAGCTACTGAGACAAATGGAGTAAGTGGAAGATAAAACATCATTAGTTAGTCCATAATCAATATGCTAATACTTTCAAAATCTTTCCACGATCGTACTGGAAGAAGAAAGATAAACGTCCCCTCGAGGCTCGATCCTGGTAAAACCATGACCAAACACTGAGGTGTTGATGATCTGCTTTCTACTTATAAACCCTAGTCCGCGACAGAAAATTGCCGCAGAAATCCAGCTGAAAAGAGCCTCCTTATATATTTTCTGCGGAAGCTCATGGTTGTGACTGAGAGAAAACGTCATGCAGTGTCATGCGGTACGTAAAATGTTGGAGAAATTGAACTGGACAGTCACTAAACTGCAACGAAGCTTCCCATCCGGGGAACCAGACATGATTTTGCAACTCATATTTTCACTTTTTTTTCACTGTTCCAAGCCAGCAGACTCTCTCTTTCTCTCTCTGACCTTTTCTTAGAACTCAGCATTGGTTGTCTCAGAGCTGAGAGACATTGTAGTCATTGACAAGGGGATAGACAAGAAATTACATTACAAAAGTAGAATAACTTAATTAAAGCAACGAAAGCATTGCTCATCTGAAGTCTGAACAATGCCATTGATTTGACTACTTACTGAAACTTTCCTAATAAAACAGCCCTCCCCCACCTTCTTTGCATTCGAAACTAGCCTCAAGCGGTAAACTTAGTTGAAAATAGCCTTAAAAATCATTTCTTTTATTTGAGTTTCAGAACGGAGTTTTCTCAATTTTGGCTACAAAAGGAAGGGGGGTGTTTAGTCAAATTGGATAATCTTGTTGCCCAATATTATCTGCAGACCAACAGGCGCAGTACGAAGCTGCAGTGCTTTAATGGAGTTCCAGACAAGACGGATGGATGGCTCAAACGAAAATTCATGGATCGTCAACCAGACCTGCTCGGATGGGCCTCTACAAATATTGGAGACTTGATTCAGGAAGGCCTGCGATGAATCTAGTTGCATGGGTCCAGATCTATGCTAACCGGTTCAGAACAAGTTTAATATTTGTAAATTACTCTTTCCCTTGCAAAAAATGCCTTCAATCAGGATGATTGATAATGCAGAAAGAACTCAGAAAAATCAAAGCTTTCTAGTTTTCACTTCAAATCCATCTTTACATATCATATATTAAATTGTATAAATGTTATCAATATTAAATAATTAAAATAAATAAATTGAAATCCTCAAAAGTGGCAACCCAATCCATTCAATAAACAAATTCCCTGCGAGACAATGCAAATTCAAATTAAACCACGAACAGAGACAGGAAGAGTCATCTTCAATCAGGATTATTAGAGGCGCAGATCAATAAAGAAAATCCCACTCTGTCTTCCTCCTCCAGCTCTGAATTCTTCTCCTCTTCCAACCATAGCCTGCTGTTCATTCCGCTCCTCGTTCTGAACATAAAAATGGCGGAACCAGTAGCTGGATTGAAGAACCAGCAATGAACATCCCACAGCATATCCACCAGCAATCCGTCCAAAAACATCGTCTGGTTCCCACGAAAATTCCATCGTAATCTGTTCACTTGAAATATCTTCTTTTGGTCGACGAAAACGCGTAAAACAGGTCGTTTCGAATTCTCGTCTTCTCCGCCGCACTTCACCGTAATATCGTGGGTTTTCCCGGCGCGGCTAAATTTCGCTCTGGTTGAGAATACTGCGTTTAAAGAGCTGTAACGCTCGCTTCTTGAAATTAATGAAATATTGGGTTGTGGTATTTCAGTTTCGAGATCTTCATCATGATCTCCGATTAACAAACAAAGCTCTGAATCCACCATCACAGAAATGCGACATCCAGAAATCGGGTCGGGTCCCGGATCATAACGGGCGGAGGAGAGATTCCAATGGAGTTCAATGTTTGAGCTTTGAAACTGAAATTGCTTAAAGCCCTGACCCATTAGAATTTCCTTGTGATCACAGTTCAATTTGGAGAAACAGGATTCGTTTTGGCCGAAATTAACGAGAAAGCCTCGACCTTTGAAAGTGTTTTGCCAAGTGAAGGAGAGAAAGAAGGTCTTCAATGGCGGAGATGGCTTCAACCTGTACACAAAAGTGACAGAAGTCGGAGTAGAAACGGCGAGTTTGGGATCTAGATATGGTTGGCGGGACAGAGATGGACCAGAACAGTAAGAATCTGATACTTTCACAGCGTGTTGGCTGTAGCAAGATGCTACGCTCCTCCTCATTATTAGGAGAAATCGAGAAAGAAAAAGGAAAACGGAAGTGGAAAGTTCATTCAATCTCTCTGAAACCTAGGGAGCCGGAAAGACGCGAGAGGAAGAGAAAGTCTAGAGAGAGAGAGAGAGAGGAAAAGACAGTCTAGAGAGAGAGGTGGGGAGTTGCCTCTGAAACAAGAAAATGGTGGGAGAGTGAAGTTGACAAAAGCTGGGGATTCCATCTCCTCTAATGGGGTTTACTCCATGGCTACGTGATCTCTCTCTCTCTCTCTCTCTCTCTATCTCTCTCAGTCTGGTATATTTTCTCGCGCCATTATTATATTCTAAAACTATCGACCTTAATTCTAGGAAAAAACTGGGCAGAACAATTGAAGAAAGAAAGTGAAATCCATGTTCAAAGACAGCACAGAGACATTAACTACTAAAAATAATAACAATAAAAACAACAACTTTTTTACAAAAACAAGTAAAATTTTGACTCAATCCAGTCGGAAGAATAGAAAAAGCCGCGTGGGTATTTCGAAATATTGTTAATTAGAAATTTATTAATGGTAACCGAAGCTTTTAGTAACTCATTAATCCTTCATTTTTCATATGTTTCTTTCCACACTTGAAGAATACAGATTTTAAACATGTGATTAAGAAATGGAAACGTAGTTAATCAAGTTTTAGGATGGAATAGGGATGACGTGGAGGGAGAAGATAGGTTGATAAGGATGGAAAATGGGCAGGAATTAACAGAGTTGGCCAAAACGCCTCTCCTTATGCCGTTTCAGACCAAATTAGAAAGAAGTCAACCCCACTTCCAACCTCTCTCCTCTCTCACACACACTTCCAAATCACAAATAAACACAAAATGATGCACACCTGGTTAAAAATTCAAAAAAGTAGATTCAAACTCAACAAACTCCTTATGATATACTACTACTAGTTCACACAAATCCACGACAGGATGTTCATCCTACAACATTTTGTGTAGATTGCTAATGAAGATGAGAGGAATGGCGATGAAGTTCAGTAGAAAATAGCAACAAACACCGCCCCAAAAAAACTCATTCTTCCATAGGTTGAATCTCCACTACCTTTGATTGAGCCAAGACTTTGATCTTCGGTAAAGTAAGGGAAGGTTCCTCTTTGAGAACAGAAGGGGCTTTGACCAGGTTGATGCTCTGCTCCAACTCTTTTTGTGCCTCTCGGAGTTCCTTCGATCTTTTCCCCTTCATCCTGCAGTTTTTCCCGCCAAGTTGATTTAAACCATTATCCGACTACTAAACAGCTTTCAAACAAATTAAAAAAAAAAAAAACAGTAAAAATAATAACCTCTGCGTTATATGTCGAGATTCCCTTTCAGCTCTGATTTTGTCAATCTTTTTAATGGCACTCAAAGTGTCTTTTGTGAGATTTCTGTCATATCTCTCTGGCCTGTTACGCTTTCTCTCGAACTCAAAGGTTGAATCCTAGCATAGCCAAAACAATGGATATTAATAAAACACTAAATTTTCTTTTTTCAAGTCTAAGAAAGCAAACAAACTATACCTCTGTCATGTCCTTTCCATGCATTCGCCTGTAAGCCTTAGTCCATTTTACTTTCCGAGGATTTCTCTTCATTTTGAAGTTCTTGTGGCATTTGGATCGACAAAATCTGAATATCTGCAGAGTGATCACAAATCTAAAACCAGAGTCCACAGCCAATTACAGGTGATATAAACGAAATATAGCAAAACTTAAATTTCTAAGACCAGTAAGAAGAAAAATTTCTATTAGACAAATCAAATATATGAAAAGTGTCAGGGTTTTACCGTTACAGATTGAATGGATCATTCTAAAAAAACACAACTACGAGTAACAATACAACAACAAATGCTCACTATCAGAAGACATCAGATTGTAGCGATGCATAGTGAAACTTGACCATCATTTTCAATTTCAAAATCACATAAAAGTTCTACCTTAGCATCATTTCGAACATACTGGATGCCATGTCCTGGATACACAGTAGAGGAACAGAACCAACATTTCTCTAACCTCATCTTATTTTGAAACTAAGCACAAACTCAAAATTTCCTGCAGAAAAACAATAATTAGCGTACATTAAGTTTTTCAGGAAGCCAAAAACCGATAATCAGATCCAGAATAGTCAGCTTGTAGATCATTGCTACAATTAACAAGGATAAGAGAAGCAGGATTATGGGAGAGAGAGAGAGAGAGACTCACCTCAGAGGACGCCGGAGAGGGAGAGGGAGAGGGAGAGAAGGGGCGGAGTTGCGCCTAGTTACGTGCTAGAATTATGTTTTTAGGTTAAAGAAAAGGCGGAGGGTATAATTGACTTTTGCTAAATGGGCTGGATTATAATCCCAGTGCTTAATGTGGGCTTTGTTTTTGTTTATAGTAACTAAAATGTGACACGGTAATAATACATTGTCAATACCAAAATTGAGCAATTAAGAATTGTAGTACTGACTCCTTTTATTATCATATTTTTTCACAAATGTATAACTACAAATCTATCTCTCAGCACCGCCAATGAGTCTTAACCTCCTATATATTATCATATTTACTTTAATATTAATATACTTAAGATGCAATAAACCGCTTTAATGTTTGTTACGTCACACACGATAACTGTACAATACATATATGTAGACTCCATTTATAGATTGAATATCTAACAAATTAAACTTATATCTCTTTTTGTAAATTATTTGTTCTAAAAGCGATAATTTCTTAATTGTCAGGGATGTAAACTTTTTTTTTTTTTTTTTTTTTTTTTTAACCCTCGGAGATAAATCGTGTAATATTATATAATTTGATAATTAATCAGCCATATTCTGTAAAATTGATAACAAAAAATATTCTGTAAAATTGACCATCCCATCGCCCCACACGAGCTCACGTCCGTTGGATTGACTGCCAACATCAACCAAACTTTTATCTAGATCTGGGATGGAGGGGCCCACATTATTTGGCCCCACAGCTTAGCCAGCAGCCAACTCAGACACAAGTTTCAAACCACGGATTACGTCATTCATGACGTCATCGTTAAAATCTATTACTGCTCATTTCGATGGACTTGAAGCTAGCGGATCCCAGATCCTTATATGGGCCGGGTGTAACCGACCCGTGTTCTCCCTCGAAGAACCTGGATACGCCTGCTCTCCTACTCCTCCTTCTCCAGATCTTGTATCCAACGGATATCATGATCACAACCAGAATCAGAACGACTCCGCCTAAGATCCCGATTACCACTCCGAGCCCTGTTTTCATTTTCGTCCTCCCCGAACTCTCCCGCACCTTAAAATATCCGATTTTCGACTCCTCTTCTACGCTCACGAGTGTCTGGATCGGGTAATCTATGAAGTAACACAACCCGGATTCGTTGTTGAAAACGGAGCCCCAACAACTGCAGTTTCTTTCACAGAAGCTCTCGCATTCCGCCATTGACGATCCGGATGTGTAATTCATAAGCTCTTTGAATGGCAACTCGATTCCGTTCTTTCGCATTACCCCAAAGCTGTTTCTCGCCATGCCGACGTAGCAAAAGTCGCCCGAAACCTCCGGGAAGCAGTTCCCGGAGGTGTATTCCGTCCGGTTATCTAGACAGAAGCACCCAGACTCGCGTCTGCAGAGGCCGTAGGGTCCACAAGGAGATGGAAGATCGCATTGGTCGGCAATGGCCTGATAGTCTAAAACCCATTTTGAACCGTCCCAGAAATAGCCTTTGAGATTTCCGTCCATTTCTAATCGGATCCGGAGGAATCCATCGACGGGTCTTTGAAAGCTGTTGAAAGGCTGCATGTCCACCGTTTTGCTTCCATTCTGGTACATTCCCAGATATCCGTCGGAGCTGATCCGTATATGAATCGGACCTCCGCCGTCCACCACCCGAGCTTTCGCCTCCATTGCCTTGTGCCGATAATATATTTGGTGAAATCCTTTGTTAAACTCTACATATAAGCCGATGAAATCTTCACCTAGTCGCATCAAGTATTTCTCGTTTGAAGAAGTCAGTGTCATTGAGGATGTGAAATTCTGGTTTTGGACGATGGTATCAGTCGGAGAATCGAAACTCTGCCAAAGAAACGATGGAGTCTCGCCGGTATTAGTTTGTATTTGCAAGTTCGAGGTGTTGAGGAGAACGGCTTTAGAGCCGGCGGTTTCTGTCGACCAGAAGACTCTCTTTTCCGAATCAGCAATAATCAAGCTGCCATTAAAGGAGAGCTCGGTATCGTCGGTCCACGGGGCCAGGTTTCCGGAGTTGGCGATCCAAAGAGGCTCTAAGGAAGGGAGGTGGACAACGGCGATAGCGAGTTGGGTCTGCTGAACTCGCAGAAAACCCAGGGAGAAATTTCCAGTCGGGTCGCTCAAAAGGGGTTGAAACGATTGAATTGAAGAGTCTGGAGTCGCTGTAAATCCTATGAGAAGCTCTCCTGGAGGAGCCTCGGCCATAGATGGACCGGCGGAGATGTACAAAATAGTGATGATGAGGAGAAGGAGCTGAGCAAGCGAGCGACAATGCCCATCCATTTTTAGAGCAGATAGAGAAAGAGTGGAGACGGAGAGAGTGAGAAATTCAGAGTGCAGCCATGGGAGAAAGAAGACAGTCACGAGGCAAAACCAGGCTTGCTCCTTTATTTTATACACACAAAGCCAAACCCTAATTGAAATTAAAATCTTATCAAAGAATTTGTGAGAAATTATTATATGCATTATGAACCCATTCAGTGCCCACTGTTCAATCCACTTTCAGTTCTTTCATCCTCAACAGATGGAGCTTAACATGCATTATATCAATATATTGGACATCCACTTGTTTTGATGATTATTATTATTATTATCATTGAATATATTTTTTGTAATAAGAAATAAATAATGAGATAATAATATAATAAATGTTATGAAGTAGGGGATTTATTTTTTAGAAAAAGTCCAACTTATTTATGGATTGGTGGAAAGGATAGGAAATAATGTCAAGAAAATTGAATTATTGATGGGAAAAGGAAGAAGAACCTTGTCAACGTTATGCATTCAATGGATCGTCCAATCATCCAACAGCTTAAGTCAGCAAGTCAAACCATGCGTAAATATTAAGTCAAAGTCAATATTTAGCTTGGTCAACAACCCAAAAGGCGATGATCTGCAATCTTTATGTTCTTTCTTATTTCACCTAAATAATCTGCAATCTAATTCTTCACAAATTTCTAATGTTTAAATTTAACTAATTATGGTTAACTTCCCCTAATCACCTATAATTAACTCCTCTCTCTCTCTCTCTAAGTTTTCACTCTAATGATAGAATAGAACTTTACTTATTTTAGTAGGTTGAATTGTCATCTTCCATGTGATATATATTACGAGAATTCATCAAATAGTTTTATGAGTACGCTTTAAATTTAATATTTTAATGCGTTTTAAAAGGGTCAAGAAATTAAGAAATATGTAAGCAAATTAAAATTGACTTCCTCTAATCTAGAACCCATTGTTCTTGCTGCAGGTGTTGACCATTTGGATCTCAACCAATCAATGTTGATCTTTCCTTATATGGCTAACGGGATGGGACCCATACTACAAAGTCAACAAATGTTATGTGACGTGGCAAGCAGTCACTCCCGTTGACGCTTTGTTTTAAACTACTTCAACACGTGCAGTAATCGTTTTAGTGGAATATATTTTTGTTGAGATTGAATTAAACATAAAATCTATCTTAATAAGGTAAACATGCTCATGGCGTTGATAATCTCATTCTAAATAAGATGAAACGCCATATCAGAACAATTGATGCAGAACATACAAGAATCCATACGAATAGTTATCGGACACATTGACAATACAAATCGCAATTGATAAGTCTCGGTCATACGAGAGTTTGCAGGTCATGACTTACGAGTTAATGGGTCATTGCCTGTCATTCGCTGACAAGTCCTCAGTGGATTGAGATAAAGATAATCTGAAGAGGTTCATTTGGACTACATACACACTCGGAAACACAGTCCTACATCTTCATAGATTGAATTTACTCCAACCATGCCGATATAAGGCCACCCTTACCAATCACAAATCAACGATCCAATTTGTTGGAAAAATAAGAGACTCTCTTGACATCTCTTCATTTTACAAAGAATTATCAATTGATTCCAAAATTGATCATTTGGGTTTCATTTCAAGTCTTATAAGCACTTCCATGTAAGTATTACAACACAGTACACGGTAACCATGTAATGCTTCAAAAACATAGCTTTTTAGCCCAAGCTATGAATAAAATTGTCAGACAAGTAGAAAATCATTGAAGATGAGTTTAAAGGACAAACCAAATGGCGTAGCGCAAAAGAGATGATCATTCAAACATCTTACGAAATCCTAGAGTTGGAAATGAAAATGAGGAACAGATCCACTACATTATCATCTACATTGTAAGATGCGCTGGAACAACACAGAGACAGTTATACCGAACAAGTTTGCAGTGGCATATTAAGTGTGCGGAAGTTTACCATTTCATCGTGTATCGCCTGCCAATCGAACTGTCAAACAAGTCAAGTGCTTTGGCTCATGTTTTCTTTATAGTCTGTCAGGCGAAACTCATTTCATCGATAAGAACAGCATAACTAGACCACAAAAAACATAAGAACCACAATAGAGAAGAGGACAACTATCTCATATTTATATATATATTTTATTTTCAACCTATGAAACAAAAGTAATTTATAGCCAAAAAAAGGGGTAAAATTGAGAGCTGAAAACTCCCAGTACACAGCCCCAACAACCTTTCAAAGTTTTTTGAAAACGTTACCATTTGAAGATCCTTCATACTTAAATCAAGTCCATCAGCTTTTACTCACAGCATTCGATTGATGATGGCAACTCCTCACTTTTGAGATACACATCAAGCATTCATTTCCTGTCAAAAGGAGTTATGGCAAGAGATAAATTAAAAATGTGAGAAAGATCACAAATTCCGGTCCAAATTAAAGATTCATCCCAACCCATTGAATCAGAAGGAACAGGAGCACATCCTTAAGATAGCCTCAAACAAATAAAAGAAACGACACCTACCACAAAATCACAAATTTTCAGACCGATTCATTAGACAGTTTTATTGGAACAAATGGGTTATAGATCAAACATCAATCGCACATAATTTCAAGGACCAAGAACCTTACTGTTTTAACATCAAGTGCCAGTCCCAAGTCCTGAGCTGAACTTTCTGTCACACAATTTGCATGCACAATTGGACCTCTGGCAGTGCTTTGGTTATTTCTTCCAAGCTCAGCACCCGCCATTAAAATACTCATGTAAACTGCTCCTTTGAACATCCATTCATCCCTTTCTAGACTGTATATATCTTCAAAAAGCTCCCCACACAGAACACATAAACATTGAGTTTCATCTGCAGGAACCATTGGCTCATTTTCATCCATCTTACCACACTCGTCAATTGAACAAGCAGGTTCATGTTTCAAAACACGCCCTACCTTTTGAGCACTCCAATCAACTGGATTAACATACCATCTCCTTGATGTTTGATTTAAATCATTTGCTTCTTGTTTCTTAGAAGCATGCCACTGCAAGTGTGCATCATGTCGTTCCTGGGACTTAAGCCGCATGCCACATATGCTACACTGATATGGAATATTGTCGAAGAGTTTACTTATGACAGATGAATGGAATTTTCTAATAGTATCAGGCCTAAACTCATAACCAATCACACTATTTATTTCCACAGTCGACTGTGGCAGAGTGATACCACTCTTAACATCAGCTTGTGAACTTGCTATATCATTACCAGCAGATGCAAGGGGGCTGGCTGAGGACACAGGGACTGACAAAACTCGCAGAGTGCTGGTGCTGGTATCTCCTGAGCTCTGAATTTCAGGTTGTGAAGATGTCTCGCTCACATTATTGTTTGGCAAATCTTCTTTTGAAGCAGATATTAGACCCTTTGCAACCAATGAGTTCAGAAGGTTTGAAAAAGGATTTGAGGATTTGCTAGAGATATTTTTAGTTTCTGCTGACACGCCTTTGGCAATAGTTGCCAAAAGTGAAGGCTGTCCTACAGTACTGGGAGAAAATTTTGAGTAAACTGGTGTGCTTTCAGAGGACGAAGGACCCAACAACGAGGTGCCAGCAATCTTTGCCACTGAGGACATAAGCTCAGCAGGTGGAGAACCACTCTCCCCATCAGGCTGAATGCTTAATTCTGGCGTCCTTTTTTCGATTTCATTTAAATTGATACCTGGTAGATTAATAATATTCACAGAACTGTTGGATAAAATTCCACTTTTCATGACAGCAGCCAAAAGATCCCGGGTGCTTGATTCTTCTGAATTTTCAGTCGATACATTGCCTGACAAAGATGTTCCAAGGTTTGTTGAATTTCTAAGATTATGAAGTGGAGGCCGTAGAGGTTTCTGAGAATGACTTGACTGGGACTCAGATTCGAGAGGTTGAGAAACAAGACAATGTCGCTTTGATTGAGATGTTGGACCTGAGGGAGTCAAAGCTTGTGGATCTCTAGGCTGAGGATATTTTGGAAGCTGGACATGAACAGAATCCTGTGAATATTTATTAGATTTGCCAATGCTTGAGGTCCCACTATATGAGGATGCTTTCAGATCACGTTGAGACGACTGAATTTGCTGTGGTTCATCCTCTGTTAAATTGCACAATTGATGAGCACGGTGATGCTGGCTTATGGGAGATTGTCTCAATGGCAACGTTGAACAGCTCATCCTCTGCCCTACTGCATCAGTGGGACCAAATCCTGAAGGTCCACCAATAGATTTCCCCATCTGTAATCGACCACTAACCTGTCCAGAAGACCTAGCATCTGATGTATGAACTGGAATGCTGCCGTCTGTGTAACCAGAACTCAAACCAGGAGGTCCAGAGTCTATAGGATCGCCAAACGAATGTGCTTCTTGTATTTGCCAGATTAATGGTGGCTGCTGCCCAGAAGCTCCAACTTCTCTATGTTCAGATGACAATGAATCACTGGACGATTCTCCATCAACCCTTACAGCAACATCAGCTCTACCTGGAAGTTTAGGGACGTGGTTTTCATAACCCTACACAAAAATGTAATTTAGCCAGCTGACAGAAAGGTTCTCCAGAGGAGTGAATTTTAGGCGAGAATGCATTTTAAAAGTGAAAGATTCAGCAAAAGATACAGACTCCCTCCCCCTCCCCCCAGAAGAGTTAACGGCATATAGAATAAAAACTATACAATTGAAGCATACAATATCGATTGCCTCCCAACGTGACTGAAAACTCGAATCTAACTTTGTATTTATTTTTTACCACATGCAGTCATGTCATCTAAAAAAAACTTAAGTCAATCAAGATCCAGATGAAGGAACTACCAATTTGTCTGAATTATCTGGAGTGAACTGATCTTTCCTCAAATTACGAGCCATTGACGAGCCATGATCTGTTGATCTAGAGTTCATATCATCCCATGAGTACTCCTCTTCCTCTGAGTTCTTCCAGCTACTAGATAGTCCATTGCTGTTCCTATCTACAAAACTCTGCATGGTAGGTATGCGTGTACCTGAAATGGTAGACTTGGGCATAGGTACAGGGTAGTTTGAAAATCCAGGCTTGTTAATAAAACCATTTCTTTGGCCAGATCTTGACTCTTCTATATTGCTACCAGTTCCAGACCAAGGTTTCTCCCGTCCATCATCAGCCATTCTTTTTCCCAAACTTGAATTCCTTGAAAAGTTACTTTTTTCATACTCTTCATAGGAGGAATTAGTGTTCTTTTCTTGAGCAATCCCACTTGGTGTTGTTCTAAGAGAACGGTGAGAATCCTGTAAAGCTATCTTGTCATGAAACCAAGAGAGAAAAAAAAATAGAAATAGATGACCCAACGATAACTGACAAGCATTTTAACAGGTGTACCCACCCATGGGCGTCCAACGGCAGTATCTGTTGCTCTATCCGGTCTTTGTAAATCCTTTGTTAAGTTTTTTGTAACTGCATTGACATCATTGGTCCCTTCTTTCACCTTCATCAAAAAGAAAAAATAAATGTAATATTTACCTTAGAGAAATACAAAGAAATCCTATTTAAAACAAAAAAAAAAGTCATTCATATACAGACATACACATACACATAAACTAATATTTTAATGATTTTAAAAAAATTGCGAGGACAAATCGCTGATATGGTATCTAGGGAACTTTAGTTCTAGCATGTAAAAAGAAAAAAAGAGACTTCGGGTTCACATCATAAACATAGATCGTAGAATTCGTTTCTAAAAGCATGTTTCCATTGGAATTTTAAGCTGTGAAATGGAAACATTTATAAAAGAAACAATGACTGTTAACTATGACCAAACAGGTGGCATATACCTGGAAAATAATCTAAGAAGCCGATGAGCTAATATGGTTATTAGTTAAGTTTTAAAACAAACCTCCAATCAGAAAAATATTACTGTGTAAGGCTATAAAATGCCAAAAGGAAATCAATCCACGTGGATTGAAAAACAATACTTACTTTTGACTGCTGAAGACGCTGCCTTTCGAGATACCTGGGGTTCACATGTATGCTATGTGGTGGCCGCTGTGCCTGTGAATCAGGCCTAGAACTTATGCTGCCACTAGATGAACCAGTGGTAGAGTTGAAGGCAAGTTCTTTCTCAATTATTTGTAGTGTCTGAGGAGGAAAAACTCCTTTCCAAGTGCCAAAAAGATGACGCATGCTGGAATGAATGGAAGGGTCAACCTGCTCATATGCCTTGCAGAATACCTAGCAAAGAATGGATAACAATATAAACAAGTACAACAATTATAGATCATAAAAGAAACAATAAGCCAATACCAGGATGATAAAGCATTTTATTGAAAGCAGAATCTTGGTTTCAGGGCAAATAGTGTAGTTAGTGCATCACTATATATCTACGGAAGCTGATCTACAGAAGCTGATTGAAATGACCAGAGGCTAAACCAAGCTTTCTATTCTTCGAGTGCATGAATGGTGGTATGAAAGTTGAAAACAGCCGTATCTTTATAACATATTAATTGTACTTAAAATAAAAAACTAACCTCGGGCAACCTTGCAGCGAAGTACTTGATGTAATCCCTCCCGATATTTTTGACTATACTGTCTAAAAGATAAAGTGAAGGTAGCTTTTGCTCACTGGGAACCTGCAAAAATTATAATTGTTATTAGCATCCACTAGCCATAACTTTCTGGAGCTAAAAGATGACAACTGGATCAATCCAGAACCTGTACCTAGATGACCTGACCTTCCTTCAAAACATTAAGAAAAATACCAACAACTAATCAACCATTTATATATTACAATGGCAGCAAGATCATGAAGCAACAATATAGACAATATCAATCCTATCAGCCATTGTTCTATCAATCCATTAGCCCAAAAGAACCATTGGTGAGACATTACTCAAGGATAAATTACATAAAATACACATGTTGATATCAAGAATAAATAAATTGAAATATATATGCGCTCACACACTTTCATAAGCTTTATCACTGAAAATTTATGAGAGAGAACTTCATATAAAAAGGTTCAACCCGAGCTCCCCCAGAATATCAATGTTTGGTTTTAGTGAAGCATCTCAGTCCATTTATCGCTGGATAACTCTGTCAACAACTTGATATAAACTCTATATAATGGGCCAGAAAGTGTAGAACTCAAATTTGCACCAATAGGCTCATATATTATATAAATAGATATTGCTCTTCCTCCTAAGCTTTTAAGGGTTGCACGCCCAAACAAATCAACAAATGGCAAGCGTCAATAAAATTGCCAAAATACACTGTAAATCACATGGACAGCTTGTCAAACAACCTAATTCCAACTGGCTGACATTGATTTGTTACAGCTTAAACCGCCAGCTTCTGACTCAACTCTATTCAACTCATATTATCGTGCTCAACGTAACTGTTTCCATAATATTTGAAAGCAAAACAATCATCAATTATCTAAAAGCATGCCCTCTACTCCTCACATACCGGACTTTGTGGGCATAAAGAAATAACACAATACCCTTCCAAAAAAACTTACGCATTGGTGTTGAATGATTAACATAAATAAAGATGAATTATCCTTGATCTCATTGATTATTTTCCTTCTTTATGCGCAACCTCAACAGCAAAAACATGAATGTTCATCATTTGCAAATTCTAGCACTACCAATTTCTATCAAGCACTGAGAATTGCAGCTACATAACAATGTACCAAACACAAACCTGCATCAGACTAACATTCCCAACGTTATTATTTGCATCTCATAACTCTCAACATAATATAATAATCAAATGGGAAAGGAACTTGTTGCTCGTGATTACATCTACCATCCTTGTCAAGACCTTATATTTGATGCAAAGGTAAAAAAAAATCCATGTTAGTTATCGACGTCTTTAAGTTTGGAGTTGATAATGAAGCCATAAAACCAAAACTTGGGAGCGTTTGAAAGTGATTAAGACGAAGAGATTGACATTAACAAAAATGACACTGTTTTGCTTCTGAGCCACTGAAATTCAATTAAACTCGCGTACATTTACAACTTACTATTGCATTTAGTTCCAAATCACCCTTTGTCCTCCATTTTCTATATTTCTTTACAAACCAACTCAAAAAATAGAAAATTGAAGGCGTAAGACAGCTACAGGGATTAACTAGGTTCACCTCGAGAATGTTAAAGCAGACAGCTGCCGCAATGGCCTTTGCAGCAAGGAGGTTCTCCCCTGCTATGATGGTCAAATTAGTTATAATCGGTTTCGAATTAAAAGTCAGCTCAGCGAGTGCCGTCTTGTACTGGCTCACGAGCTCCTGGTGTGGAAGCGGCTGCGGTTGATAACCCGCTTCCTCCAAATCACTATTTGCCGAACCTCCGTCACTCGCTCTGAATCTCTGCTGCGCCACTGGCCTCTGCAGAGAGGGACGGGAAGTGAAGTTGGGAACGCGTTCTACCTCTTGTGCGAGTCGGGGCTTCTTCAAACCAGGCTCCCTCGATCGATCAAACGTTCTACGCGAGTTATCCATTTCCATAACCGTACAAAGATCCAAAACCCTAAAACTTATTCTAATTTCCACAAAAGGAACGTTCGTTGATTCAGTAAATTCAGAAACGGAATGCCATAAATTACAAGTCCTTACACTGGGGAGTACAAGGAAAAAGGCAAAACAGACAACTACAAAACAGAAATTCGAAGCAAAAATTGCAAGCCGGAGAAGGAATGAAAAACCCTAGCCCAAAAAACGAAGAAAATAAGAAAGAAGGAAAATCAAGATCGCCTCAATTGATACAGATAGCTCGATGGGCTTGCAGAAAGATGAGATTTGGGAAGAACAAAGCGTGTTATTATATAGAGCAAGAAGCCGAGCAAGCCAAAAAAAAAAAAAAAAAACGAAGCCCTTATAAGCCGCCCATATCTCTCTCTCCCTCTTTTCACAAATTCATTTTTTTTAATAATTTTTAAAAATCCAAAAAGAGTTTTTAAAATTTAGACACAGTTTCACAGAAACCTATAAGTTAGTCATTTGCTCAGACAAGACAACATTTATTTATAAAACAGTAATCACGTATTTATACTTTAATATGGCAATTAAATGTATCCCACCATGTCTTTTATTAATTAACTTACTTTATGTTATAACATGAGTACGAGTAAATAACACGTAATCGTATTTCTCGCAAACTCGACTAGGAAAGTAAATGGGTGTGCATGAATGCCGAGCTTCTCATTGATTTCTTCTCTCTAGTTATTACTCTTTACAAAAATTGACCAGAAAAAAGCTAAATAAATGAAAAAGGGAATTGTACAATTTCTTCAAAATAATACAAGTGATTTGAGCAAAGCAACAATGCTATCAATACCACCCAGAGCAGTTCCTTGTTTTTTGCATTACGAGTCAGTGTTCTCCATTGAGAATTAGAGCAAGAATTTACAGCAATGATTCTGCAAAACACAATAAAAAAACAATAAAATAAACCATCAGTGTGTTGAATCCATGCAATTGAAGCGCATTAAAATGAAGGCTCCAACTCATTTCTTCCATCTCAAAAGGAGAATAGTTGTAAAATAACACATGAATTTACAGTTGTCTCTCCATAATGTGCAACGAAAGCGCAATTAAGCTTTTCTTATACCCTTAGATAATGATGAGGATGGGGATTAAGATAGTTCAAAATTGTTAATATCTGTTTGGGAGACAGATTATGCATACCAAGATATTCACACAGGGGGAAGACAGTTTTCAACAACCATCACCATGCAAGGAAAAAAGAACCAGTTAATAAGGCTCATACTCTCAAGTTTTAACACCATATGTTCTTTGTTGATTGGATAAATATTTATTATTTTTCATGTGAAAATAATTGTACCAACAACATAACACATCATAATGTAACTTAAGAACACAAATAGAAGCATCACTCTAGTATTACTCCAAGGAAAAATACTTCAAATGAATGAAAAATAACAAAAGTCGAGAGGAATGAGATTTTCAGGATCTTAAAATTTCCAAATTTCTTCATAGCAAAAGCTTTTTCTTTTTAAGATTTGATAGGAAGGAAGAAAACGCAAATCAATTTTTTTAAGATTGAACTGGCAAGACTACTGGCTTTCCAAGTTCCAGGAATTCCTTTATTTCTCACCTCCATAAAATTTGTTGTCATGTGGAGCTTCAAGTTTAAAACATGGGGATTGGAAAATCATAAGCTTTAGTTTAGGCAAACCAGAAACTACCTGAACAGCATAAATTGCCAGCCAGTGCCAAGTATACTAAAAAAAATCTAGGCAGTTCTCCACCTCATACAACCAAAGGCATGTTTGTCCGGCCTGGTTGAGACGTGGTGGGCTTAGTCAACGGTCTCAAGGATTCCATTATACTTGAAAAAGATGGACGTTTCCAGGGCTCACTGCAACATTACCAGGCTTATAGTACATACGATATTGGGAGGGAAACTTGGTCACAATACAAGAAGATTAAAGCTCCGACTTAAACATGAAACTTACTTTGCCCAGCAAGCTTCAATTAAGGAAGCCACTTTAGGATTCAAATCACGAGGGATTTCAAGCCTTTTCCCCTTAAAGCCAACTGCTGCTACGACCTATATCATTTAACACATGTCAAGATAATATTAGTCAGCCAACCTTTTCAGGGAGAGGTTAATAAGCCATGACAAATTTAAATCGTAGTATTAAGTTGTCAGTTTTCAGTGATAAATCTTTGCTCCAAACTAGGGCAGCAAGATCGTGACAATTTAAAAAAGGATAACAAAAAAGAGAATAGAGGAGTCTAGCTCATACTAGCTAAGAAACAAGCGAGAGATTTTGCTAATTTATCTCACAAAATCAAAGTCATATCTATCAATCAAATATATTGAAAATTCACCGATGAGATATGTTCTTTTCTTGGGCAAACGATGCGTGTTAAAGTGAAGTGACCAACAAGAAAAAATGCTCAACAACCAAACAACTTAACATGTGAAAAAGCTTTTTAAGCCTTTCTCGACCAAAAGAAAAAAAAAAGAGAATCACAAAAAAAAACTCTCAAAAAGACTCACTATCAACAGTCTCATCCTAAAAAATGATTTTGCTCCTCTTGTTCCAAGTTCACAAAAACATGCAATGAGGAAACAGGACTACAAACAAATGTTTTACGGTCCCATTCAAAATAACAAGAGACTCCTAACTAAAAGTGGCATCATACACACATCTAACCACTGCCAAACCAGATTATAAAACATAGCAACGTCACAATGCAGAAGTAGACGATTCACATTTGCCTCAGCTTTACCACAATAACACATCTATTAGGAAGAGCCTCTTCACTTCAAAATGTCAAGCACGAGAGGCAAGCCAAGTAAAAGACACTGCAATTGGTGCAGCTTTTGACTTCCAAGTCTTCCACAACGTAGGACTGACCAGCCCCAGCATTGATCCTTGTAGAATGATTTCACTACAAAAGCATTGTCTTTAGCAATTTTATCACAGTACGGTCTAAATGGCCTCTCTTTCAGTGGTACCCGTTTATTCTAAGGAAAAATGCACAAGAAAACTGCAGGAAGTCCAATTCTAAGGAACTTGACCCATTCCAGCAGTCTTTCCGGAAAGAAAGATAAGTATCGTTCCCAAATCTGAAAAAAAATACGATCTTTAAAAGGCTAAAAACTTTAAGAATGCCTCTCCACATTCTACATTTTGAAGAAGCCCTTTTTTATTTTCAAAACTACCAAGAGTTCACCCAAATTTAGTCTCCACAGCCTGCAGCCACCAAGTACCACGCTCAATGGTGTATCGCCACAACCACTTTCCCCAAAGAGAGCATCATTAAAACATCAATGATCTTTGATCCCCGTCCAATCACAGAGTGGTTTACACACCTCTTGCCACTTTCCAGATGCATTTATAAGACCCCTCTCATCGGATAAATATTGCGTGATATGAGTTACATCATATGTAGGACTCTTGATATACGTTAATATTGGCAAAAATTTAAGACATCACAGTTTCATTCTCCTATTGTTATTTTTTGACATGACCAAGACTTTGGAATTTCAATTAGGGGTGGAGAAAACCGGAAGGGCCAACTACGAGAAAATTACTTGGTTTATTAGTCCTCATTCAACGTTGAAAATGGTTTGTACATCGTTTTAAAACATAAGAAAGATTCCTATGGAACATAATCTCCCCATCACAGTGCCCTTCCTTCAGTAATTGTATAAATCAGTATAAAAATGCCTATCAACAAAAGTAGATCTGATAATTCCAAGTACTATGTTCTTCCCAGAGATCATCATTAGATTAATTATCTGTAGGTTTTTCCAAGTTTGTTCCAGAGAACAATTAAAAACATTCCCCAGATATGTTCTCTCTAAGAATGTTATGTCTTACAACTTCTAAAAATTACCTGTGGTGGGTTTAGATTATTCCATGGCCGTTGCATTGTTGCAAGCTCCCACAATATCACACCAAAGCTGTAAACATCTGATTTCTCATTAGACGGCTCATCTCGGAGGACTTCTGGTGCCATCCACTCCGGCTAAATATAAAACAGAAGTGATTAGAGTAACCTACACTTTAAGAAGTGAGGAGGCTTTAAATAACTTAATCATTTATAACTTACAGTGCCAGCAGCTGACTTCGATGAAAGAAATGTATTTGCCTTTAACCGAGAAAGACCAAAATCACATACCTAAATAAGAAGAAAAACAAGATTTATCATAAGGAATGAATTAATCGATTTATGGGAAAATAACTCTTTTCAGAGATACCTAGGATGACAATCATCCTAGTGCAGAACTTCTACAATAAAGAAATTACTTTAACTAATCAAACTATGTTGGGAACAAAGGCCAAAAATTAATTTCTGCTACAGCAACAAAAGGTTGGAAGGACAGGAATCTTGAGCTAACAATTACAAAATTTCAACCTAGAAGCACGGACAAGCTCTTTCACTTTTAAATGAACCCCAATATAGTCTTTGTGAAGCTAAACAACTATAGGCATACATATTTAGTATAAGTAAACACTATGACATCCCCAAGAAAGTGAAAAGGGAAATAAAAGAATAGACCTTCTAAGTAGACACACTAACTACAATTAGACTACAATATCAACAAAATGAAACAGGCTGCTCATAGTCTTGCAAATAAAGAGTGATGATGGAGAATAATAAGGTGATACAAAGAAGCGCAAGAAATGTTGCAACTTATGACACTATAGATATGTTACAATAAGTGTAAAGCAGACGCAGGATAGAAACTTTTAAACCTGCAATAGCCTTATGCCACTTAACAGTCAAGATTGACAAGAGATGGAGATTGGAAAGGAAAAATGCAGTAGCTATTTTCAAGACAAATTGCTGGGAAAAATTAACTACCTTCACAGTATATTTCTTGTCAACCAAAAGATTTGGAGATTTTAAATCACGATGAACAATGGGAGGATTACGCCTATGAAGATAATTCATTCCTTTAGCCTACAAAAAACAATGATTAAGTTTAGAATTCAGACAAGAGAAAGGAACAGCAAAGTCTATTCAATTTTATGAAATGCATACCACATCATATGCCATATTTAATCGGCGCTTCTCATCTAAAACTTCTCTGGCTCCTGGTTTGTGCAAGAGTCTATACAAGCTACCTCTGAAAATAAATTGATTTTCAACAATTGTTAATACTAACAATAAATGATTTCACAGGAGGAGTTTAAGATCTTAAAAACCTTGATAGATATTCAGTGACTATGGACAAATTTGGGGGCTGAGTCACTGCACCCATAAACAGTACAATGTTGGGATGCCGTAGGCGTTTCATTATAGCAACCTAGAAAAAAAAAAAAGAAAGCATACAGCAGAAGCATTTATATGGCATGATAATAAATTAGATTTGGCCGTACATACCTCCCTCAAAAATTCTTTGAAACGTTCTGCATGAAAATCTTGCTCCATAAGAATCTTCACTGCCACATCCTGATAAGGGACAGTTTCTGATTTTAGGATGGGAAGAAGACAAAAGGAAAAGTACAAACATTGAGGGAGAAACAGACCATAAGAAGACAATGGATACGTCCAACATTTTCATGTAAACTAATCAAACTTCTGCTTAAAAATTGAAGCTCGATCTCTAATGGCTTTAAAATAGAAGATTAAACAGGCATTTTTCCTCCAGTATAAAAATATTGTCGCTTAAACGATAAGAGATTAATGCTTATCCCAAAGTTGCACTAATGTCCAAAGAAACTATACATAAAATTGAGCTGAAGAAGAAACGTTTTACTTCATCTAACATAGGTATACTATTCAAACAATTAACATATGATACCACACAAAACTGTATATACTATTAACAGCAAGCCGTACAGATTCTCAATTAACTTGAATTTGAGTTCGTCAAGGGTGAAAAATTTTGATAACTAATAATCGTAGCTTCATTAATTCCTCTTTGCATCTTTATAAAGCTTTCCATTTGATAACACAACCAGCAAACATATAGGTAAGTCAACGTGGCATAGATATTTTGAAAGTGAATGTTAAAAAATTGTTTACATCAAAAAGGAAAACTACTTCTGCATCAAGTGCTCTCCTTCCTAGAAATATAGACAACGACAAAACTACGTACCGAGCCATGCCAATCCGCAAGATGAACAGTACCAAAAGAACCTGAAATTTAATAAAAAGAGGTATCAATAATTATGTCACTAATTTTTCTATATTCTATAATTAAATGAAATAATAAAGTAAAAATTCCATGAAGAACATCAAAGATAATTGTCAGCAAGTCTGGTATCCATCAATAATTGTAAGTCATTAAGTTCTTCAACAAGGAGACTATAAACCTGATCCAATGTTCTCTTTCAAAATAAGATCACTCCATGGAATGTCCAAATCTTCTACATCAAGGGCAATTTCTTGACTAGCTTTGCTAGGACCAAGTCTACCTCCCTCTTTAAACTTGGAATTTTTTGCAGAATCCATCCTTGGATGAGGCACTGCTAAAAACTGTGGGATGCGCTTTTCAGGGGTTGGATCTCTGACCAACGCTGTTGCATGTGAGACATCCTGAGAAGTATCACACGATTGGAACGGATGAGACTCATCTTGGGAAGTAAGCTGAGAAGCTATGGGTTGCAATAGCTGAGAATTTTCTGGAGTGTCACCTGAAAAGAGTATTATGTCGTTTCTTTTCATGAATATTAACATCAAATTGCTAATGATATATGGAATTTGTGGAATCTTATCTGTCAGCAGTATTGTTAAATAACATTAGATGCTTGTCCAAGGCTCCATTATCCCATAAAGTTTAAACGATTTACAAACCAACTAAGTGCATGTAAATACATTAAGCGCATCGCCACAAGTACCCGGCAATTCAACCTACTAACATACAATCCTATACTGCAAAATAAAAAAGGTGTTGGCCAACTCCTCCTTCTGCGCCCCCCACCCCCCAAAAAAAAATTAATAATAATAATCATAACAAAGAGATACTATGAATTTATTAGATGATACAATGAGGTTTATTTGTAAGACTGGCTATAGATACCCTACAATGGTTCACACACCGTGTAAGAGAAGGCAATGGATGGGATAGCTTCAAAAACTAGCATACGGAAACATTATTAGTGATGACGATAGCTACCAAATTTGTTATTGGAAAATAATAACGACCTCGGCCAACAGGAACTGTTTCAGGCACATAAATAATAAAAAGGTCACTACTCCAACAATACTTATAAAAAAATTTACGCCTAAATGCAAAAAAAATCCTTTTACATGGATTACAGAGCTCCAAAACTGTTGGTTTCAAAATCCAAACTCACCTGCAGAAGCTTCGTCAAATACGATACCAAGTGATTGACAATCCAAGAAGTACTGCTTTGCTAGCAATCTAAAATCAATAGTAGGCTCAAATGATTTCAATTGTGGAAAGCGCAACGGTGAAGCAATTGATATGGATGATGGACCATTAAGCAGGGAATCAGGCCCACATAAGCAGCCTGGCTTGCCAATCAAATCAACCACATACTCCCTAAAAGGACAGAAACTCGCATTAGAAACTTTATGTATGTATTTATATATCCACCATTAAAACAATTAAGATTCAAGTAACAAACACTTCTCTCTCCTTTTTTTCCAACACATAAGTTCTAAAGTTTAATTGTGAATGAAACACATCACTAGCGGCAAATGAATCATGACGAGACATTATTCAAATTTGCATGAGGCTCTTGATTATTTCCGTCACAAAGTACTATTGATTTAGTTTAAACACACTAACAGCAATACCTCTCAAGCCCAAACCGAACAAGACAAGAGGAAGCATCTTCTCTTGTGCAGTACTTGCAGCCCTTAGCAATTCGACAAGGTAAATCGATTGCATCAGCTAGCACCTGCACAAGGGAGAATCTTGGATGAACGTCATTAACTTGAAGAAAATAGTCTGACTATATAGTAAGCATTATAATTGGCAAAGATTATAATAGAGCTTTGATTAAAGACTGTTTAGCAAGAACTTATTCAACTGACAGAATCTGTAATAGAGCCTCACTTTGAATAGAAGAGAACGATGTCTACAAAGGCCAATGGATAGACTGCCAATAGGAACAACAACAGATCCCAAACAGTGTTTTAGGTCATCACTGCTTTCTTTCCAATTGGATAGTATATCATTCTCTGCCGCTGAAGCTGATCCACTGGTTATCAATGAAGCCAAAGTTGTTACCATTTTCTCATGACAGATAAATAAGAAAACTGTTCCAAAAAAGGGGAAACAACTCACCCCATGCAATTGCATACGAGCTTTGCTAACTGATCAACAACATCTATTGTAGTTATAGAGTTGCATGAAATGCTATGTACCCGATTTTGGAGTTCCTTTAAGCGTGGATCACTGTGTCTATCAATCAAAACAACTTCAATTGACGAATCCATAGAAGGATCAACAGACTTGAGGGATTCCACAGATGGTATACGTTCATTTTCTTGCAGGTTGGTGCACACTGACCATACATGTGGATCCATCCCATGAATTAGGTAGAATCCATCCGGAATTTTGTCAGAGTATGATAGACATCCATTTACCTGATGCAAATTAAGCATCAAATTAAATCCTTGTAATTCAACTAAATCTATTAAACAATGCAGAATTTAACTGTGCACTGATAAAAATTAGATCACTTCAGCAATCTCATGCTTCCCCTATTTTATGCTACAAATGAGGGCATTGTTTGAACTTCCAAGTCATTTATATAGAGAACAACGGGTGAGCTTCTCGTTTGTGTAACTCCAGCAATAACCAATTTCTTCTTCTCTCAAGAGGGTTGGTATTGCTCCTTTACTTTTTTTTTTCATCACGTCAGTATGCCTAGCATCACAAACTCATTCTCTCCTTCCCTATCCATCATTGTAAGTATTCCGTGCCAAAAGATCTTAACGATAGTGTTAAGAAAACTACTGAATAATAATTCTGAAAGCATCAATGTACAGCATCTTCAGTTTTTCAGCATTCACTTCTCACGCAATTTAAATAGTTGTGCAGCACCACATAATTTGCCATCTTTTCCCAAGGTAATATCTCCAATATTACTAAAATTTGCCGGAGTATATTTGGCAACAAAATTCAATCGTTAGATATATATATATATATGCAAATCTCAATTGTATATATTCCACCCACGTCTGTAAACCACTAGGACGTGAATTTCCCAAAGGAGTTGGTAGTTCTGCCGAATTTATATAAAAGGTATGTATAGTTTCAATATGCAAAAACTAACATAAAGTGAAGCCACAGCTGAGTTTGCACAAATATAACTAGAAATTGTAATTACAAAGAAGATACGAATCAGCATTTTGACCAAAATCGCAAGAAATGATCATTGCAACAAATCGTAATAAAAAAGTAATAATAAAAGAAATAGATCAAATACCCAAAATCGATGGGACAAGACCTCAGCTGAACTTGACGAGGACCTTAAGGACGATTCATCTGGCACCGGATCCAAGAAATTGGGATCATCAGCACATGTCGCATCGGACGAAAGACGAAGCGCCAAGGCTAGTTGTAACTGATAACTCTCCTCGGTCTGCTGTGCCCAGCTCTTACCTGATGACCCTCCCGTTCCGACGGACGGTTCCACCGCCCTAGCCATAAATTCATCCCCTACACCTCCACCTCCGGTTCTGACCATATCGTCTTGCATATATCCAAAGGCATCGATCTCGTTAGCCGCAGCAGTGGATAGAGTCGGTGCATAATACTCGCCAGAGAGCGAGCTTTCGCCAAAACTACTCCCACTTGACTGCCTCTGCAACCCGATTGACGAGTACATGTTCCCGATCCCGTTCCCCGGTTGGTTCCCCTTATAATCACCACTTCCCTCCCAGTCGAACCCTCTCTCAGCCTTTCCCTTATTGTTCTTAACCTCACCCGACAAGGACTCGTAAAACGCCGTCGGAGCCCCGGATCCAGCAACTGTAGCTCCGCCCCCGAAATGGTCATCTGGAATTTGGCTTATCAGCGTGTAGTTCGATCTCCTTCCGGGCATTTCCATCGAGCAATTGAGAGCGTCTACAACAAAACTTCTAAATCCCCTAAAACCGCCATAGTTGAAGAGGTCCCAGAGGATTCTCTCTCGCTAGCCTTTAGACTCACTGGTCCGACTCGGAGCGAGGAAGAGAGAGAGAGAGAGAGAGCTGCGCAGCTCCTAAAGCACAAGCAGTGGCGCAATCGTAATACTTCACCCCTCTTCAATTTCGTTCGCACGTGAGAACGGCCATTTTTTCCTATTTCGGTTGCTCTAAAACAAGGAGACCATTAAATTCTTCGCCTTTTCCCCACTTGCTTAAGATCGCGTGTTCTCACGCTCTCAAATGGATTAAACAACTTATATAACGTGACACGAAAAATGGTTACTTCTATGTCTCTCAATTATCGTGCCTACAAACATTAAATAATTAAAGATTAAATTATTTCCTATTTTTCTAATAATTTATTTATATTTTTTTGGCCAAGTTGCAAGCTGCAACTTGTGGAATAATTGCTTTAAATATATCAAATTGGCGTTACAAAGAATATCTTCACTTTCAAACTATCATATTGTAATTCCCACTTTGATCTCAATACCTTTTTAACTTGCCCTTGAAGTTTAGGCCACCCAATATCCATTTGAACCATTTTTATCGCATATTATCGGTGTGTGAACGATAATTCTATCTATTGATTAAAAAAATTGCACTGATCTACAAAACTACAAACTTGTGTCTTTCGACTATTAAGTTATAACTTTTACGATAATTTGTCATATTATTAACCAACGAATGTTAGTTGGAGTCATAACTACTTCTATCCCGACACTTCTGTAAATAATAGTGTCATTAAACGAACAAAAAAATGTCATGTTTTCTGCATAGTTTGAATTATTGTCGAAGACACGGGAGTGGGAAGATATTAGAATTGAATTATTAATAATGAAGGCCGGCAAAATATAAAAAAAAATTATTATTATTATTATTATTAAATTCAAAGTATTAATAAAGAATAAGACTGCTGGGTTGATATGAAATAGAGGGATTAGATTGGGTTGGGAAGAAAGTTAATATGACATTATTAAAGAGGGTATTCGATGAATCTGAAGATGTCATCAAAGATTTGATTACTTTTCTTTGAAAATGTTGAGTAGACCAAAGTTCTCCATACTTAATATTATATTCAACCAATCTTTTTTTTTTGTTTGTGTTCGCTACTCGAATCATAACATTAACTTTCAAAGTCGTTGTGTCGACTCATCCGGTAACATTGGTGTGTTCACTTGACATGAACTAAAAAATGATTGAAAATAAATAGCTATCGTGTTATAATTTCGTCTTGAATACCAGACAAAGTGTTATCAATAATAATTTGTATAATTTTATATTTTTACTATAAATTTATCAACTGACATGATAATTACGTATCAAGAAAAAGAAATCTTTCAGTATATTAGTTTCAACAATTCTTATTATTTAGATTTCTTCCTAGCAAATTGGTTTTTAGTAGGTATCAAATTCACTGCTTTTATCACTATTTTTAAAGTTTGTCAAGGACAATGATCAACTTTGTTTAACAACTTTTGTAACATGCATCGTGTGCATTTTCACATACCAATGGAGCGGAAACGAGTTAACCAAAAATTAGATGGATCTCTAACTCTATCATCCTAGTTTGAAGAGTCGGCCAGAGATACTGTTGGATGGATTGGAGCACGGGCTATTTGCACAATCAACAATATTTCTGGTTGGAGATCTTCAGAGGTTTATAATGACACACCTCTAGAAGATCCAATGGCTGTGAATTGGTACCTAAAAGACCAAACCATCATGCTTTAGTGTTTTATCAAAAGACCTTCAGAAGCAAGCAGCTACGAAGAGTTTCAGAAATCCACTAATGAAACTCACTTCATCTAAAGTTTCAGAAATCCGCTAGACCACTTCTTGACCGAAGAAATCTCCAGGGAAGCAGCTTCTCTCTGTCTTGATCCTGCAAGAGCTTCATCAGAGTTAATTACATATTAGACTATGGAAACATAATAAATCAGAGGAAATTGAAAAAACCCACTTGGATTTACCAGTTTTTCTCCACTGACAATGGAGGTAACGTAGAACTCAAAAAGTTGCCGAACGAGTCAATGTCGGAGATCTGAGTCGGTCACCATGAAATTTAGAGCCAGCACTTGGACTAGGTGTTTTTGTTTTGTTCACTAAAGATGTCATGGTCCTACTTTCAAAAAGGTTAATAAAACTATGTGACATTCACTATCGCAATTCTAATGGGTCAGCCTATGAGCGCAACAATGGCGCTGAGTGCCCACTTCACTAGAGCGGACTTTTTGTCTAGCGAGTAAGCAATAAGGGGACAATATTATCCGAAAAGAGTATCAATAAGTATTGTGAGCATAAAGAGAGTGTAAAAAGTTTGTTCATTGATTGACAACAAATTATACTGGTGGGTAGGAGGGTCTACGTGCTATCATGCCTCTCTCCCCTAAAGAGCAATCTGAACCATCTCCATGATGGCAAGAGTATACATGCTATAGTGGTGAGAAGTCACTTTCAAAGAAAAAAAAAAACAGATACAACTGAAGTGCTTAAAAAGGAAATAAATCTACATAATAGCATGAGCGGTCAGAGACAACATGCCTTGGACAACCTCGGACCTTGACATTCTCTCCTATTAGAGTTGTTGACGTCCTCGTCAACTACGCTTATGTTTGAATTCTTTGATCTTTTGTACTGAGTTCTTTAAATCTTCTGCCTTTTCCAAAGATATTTTTTCATCTCCTAATCCTTTTCATCTGATAAGATATTCCTTGTACTGTTGTCAACCTATTCTGATGCTTCGATCTGCAAGGATTTCTTCAACTTCCCTCTTCTTTTAGCTGTTGATGGAGATATTTGGTCTGGTGATGTCATTGTTTTTCTTGTCTTCATCGTCTGGGTGGTAAGGTTTTAAGTTGCTGACATGGAGCACTGGCTAGATTTTGAGTCACGACGACATATTAACTCTGTAGGATGTTCTTCCGATCTTCTCGATGACTTCAATAGGACCTTCATACTTTTTGATAAGTCGCTTGTCTTTCTTCCCCCTAAAGCGAAGTTATTCAGGTAACAACTTAATCCGCGCCAAATCTCCAGCGTTAAACTCTATTGGCCGCCGTTTCTTATCTGCCCACTTCTTTATATGTTTAGAGGCTCGCTCCAGGTAAGCGCGAGCTATCTCCGCATTGTGTCTCCATTCTTTAGAGAAGTTGTATGCCTTCGGGCTCTTTCCAGAATAAGGTTGTTCTCAGGTGTGGAGCATGATTGATTGTCTCCCGCAAACCACTTCGAACAGACTCATTCCTGTTGAAGAGCTCTTTTGACAGTTAAAACAGAATTGCGCCACATTAAGTAGACTCGGTCAATTCTTCTGATTAGTATTGATGAAGTGTCGTAGATATTTTTCAAGGAAACTGTTGAAGCATTCTGTTTGGGGGTAATAGCTGGAAGGAATATTCAAACTTAATCCAAGTAGCTGAAATAGTTCCACCCAAAAGGACCCAATGAATCGAGGATCTCTATCACTGTCAATGCTTTGAGGAATTCCCCATAACTTCACTATATGCTTGAAGAAGAGTTGAGCAGTTATCTCTGTAGGACAGTGTTTCAGAGCAGCAATGAATGTGACATACTTAGAAAATCGATCGACCACCACTAGTATTGCTTCAAAGTCGTTGGTAGATGGCAAGTTCGTGATGAAAACCAATGAAACGCTCTCCCAAGGTATCTTTGGTATTGATAGAGGTTTTAGTAGGCCCGCAATCTTATTCTTTTCTACCTTGTCTTGTTGATACACCAAACATGTTTTGGTGTACTGCATAACATCACCCTTCATTTGGGGCCAATAGTATCCTATTTTCAATAGGGCATAAGTCCACTGTCATCCTGCATGATCGACCCACAGAGTGTCGTGGCATTCCCACAGAAAGGTACGTCGTAAGTTATTGCTTCGGGGTACATATAAACGGTTTCCTTTTGTGAAGAGTAAATCATTTTCAATCCAAAACTGTTGAGTCTTTCCTTCTTTCACAAGTTACATGACCGCCCGAGCTGCGGGATCGTCTTGTAAACTATCTCCGATACAATCTTTCAAAGATCCATTAACTTACTTGAAGTTTAGATAGATAATATAGGCTTGTGCACTCTGCCTTCCGACTCAATGCATCGGCTACCTTATTGTTCTTGCCTGACTTATGTTCGAAGTGGAAATCGAATTCTGAAATTAATTCATGCCAACATACCTATTTGGCTAAGAGTTTTGGTTGCTCAAAAAAATGACAAATTGAGCTGTTGTCTGTCTTTACGATGAACTTCGACCTGACCAAATACTGTCTCCACACACAGAGATAATGTACTATAACCAACATTTCTTTCTCAAAGATAATGTATTTTCTCTCCGCCTCTTTCAACCTGCGACTTTCAAAGGCAATAGGATGACCATTCTGCAACAGGACTCCTCCTAGAGCAAAATCTGAGGCATCATTCTCTACTTCGAAAGGCCGAGTGACATCGGCTAGTGCGAGCACAGTCTCCTATATCATAGCTTCTTTTAGATTGACGAAGGATTTTTGGCATTCAAAGTTCCACGTACAAGACACTCCTTTCTTTAAGAGTTCTGTTAGGGGTGCAGCTCTCTTCGAAAATCCTTCTACAAATTGTTTATAATAATTGGCAAGCCAGAGGAAAGAACGCAGTTCATTGACAGATGCTAGGGTCTTCCAATCTTTGATCGCTTTTATCTTGTCAGTGTCCATGCGAAGACGATGACACGATTCCACCCTCAAATGAGTCTTATTCTACCCACAAACAGAACGGATGCGAAAATGAGCAGAAAATCAAAGGAAGACGGCAGCAAGCGGAACCGGTTAATGACCACTCTCTTCATGTATCCTGCTCCGTAAAGAGAGGGAAGAAGAGTGGAACAATGACTATTCAAGCAATCTCGGGCTTGAAAGCTCAAAAGAGATGCACTCCTTCTCGGTTCGTGACCAAACTGAATCTTACTATTTACGAATCTTCATGGTTGTTTCGGCTGAACACAAAAGGGGCTATTCTCATAGATTTAAAAACTTTTACAAACACCAATAACCATGCATTTATAGACCAAGGGTCGCTGAAGGTTGGTAATGAGCTTGGGCTTCAAAACACTCTTCAAGATTTAGACCAATTGTTGCATCAATGTGCTGATAGGCTTCAGCCCAATTTGTTGCGTCAACTATAAAGCATTATATGAGGGCGAATGTTTGCCAACAAAAATATAAGGGCGAATGTTTGCCAAATAAAAGTTTGGTTACAATTTATTTCCGAGGGAGACAAATCCCTTCTTCATGTGCTTCCATTTTTAGCTCCCACGATCGCAAGTGTCCAATCACCATCTAACCTAACATACATCTAATCCTAATGTCTAAGGATATATGTAACTATAAAGCATTATATGAGGGCGAATGTTTGCTAACAAAAATGTAAGGGCGAATGTTTGCCAAATAAAAGTTTGGTTACAATTTATTTCCGAGGGAGACAAATCCCTTCTTCATGTGCTTCCATCTTTAGCTCCCACGATCGCAAGTGCAAGGGGTTGATCTTTGTCCTTTGTGCTCGGATCTCATTCTAAGTTCTTGAAGAGACATTCAAAGCTATTAATACCTGCAAAAGAATTGAACTTGTTAGTGAATAGTTTTGATAAAACTTGTGCCTTGATTTGTGATCGAGTGATAGTCCTTTGGGGCACATCAGACGACCATGTTCAATAATGTGGCCAAGGAATTCGATGCTCTCATGAGCAAAGGAGCATTTCTCTTTCTTCACATGTAGTTGGTTTTCCTTCAGCTTTTCAAAAACTAGATGAAGATGAGTTGTGTTCTTCTAGGATTTTGCTATAGAGGCACACGAACTTATCAAAGTACTCATGAAATACTTCATTCATGAGAGTGCAGAAGGTTGCAGAGGTGTTTGTGAGCCCGAATGACATTACCAAGAATTTGAAGACTCCATACCTTGTTACGCACGTTGTCTTAGGTTCGTCGCCCTCTGCAATCCTTACTTGGTAATACCCAGATCGCAAATCAAGTTTGGTGAAGTACTTGGCCTTATATAATTGATCGAAAAGATTGGTGATGAACGAGATGAGATACTTGTTGCGTACCGTGACTTTGTTGAGTGCTCGGTAATCTATACACATCCGCAGACTTCCATTTTTTTCTTTTGGAACAACACTGGTGCTCCAAAAGGTGCTTTAACATGTCCGATGAATCCGACCTCAAGTAACTCGTCTAATTGCTTCCTTAATTCTGCCAGTTTTGGCATAGCCATTCTATACGGTGCCTTTACAGAAGGTGCCTTTGTAGGAGGTTTAGACCATGGGCTCAGTTCAATCTGATGATCGATGTCTCTTTGTGGAGGTAAAGTTTTGGGTAAGCACTCGGGCATGGTACCCCTGAACTCTTCTAAGACTTGTAAAATTTCAGGGTGTATTATTTCCTCATTTTTCTTGCTTATCTCCAACAAAACAATCATATAAGTTGGATTATCGTGCTTCATCCCTTTTTTGAATTGCATAACAGAGATCGTTTTTATGTTATTGGTATCTGGTTGTCTAAGAATCGCAGAAACAACAGTTGGATTGTTACTTGTGATAACTAAACATTTTGCTGAGGGCATTGGGATGATTTTATGTTATATCAAGAATTTCATCCCATGATGGTGTCAAAGTCATTCAT
Organism: Begonia peltatifolia; assembly: GCA_022433055.1. NCBI lineage: Eukaryota > Viridiplantae > Streptophyta > Magnoliopsida > Cucurbitales > Begoniaceae > Begonia > Begonia peltatifolia. The sequence continues at coordinate 31,147,260 of CM039519.1, forward strand.
ATGTGCTACGACAAAATCAAAGCCGAGATTCAACTGAACTCTCTCTACGACCACGAGCACCGGCATTGCTTTTGCATTCACCGTTTTCATCCTACCATCATTCTTTTTTAGCTTCAAACTAAGATAGTGAGCTTCTTTCTCTGTAATGAAGTTGCGAGTAGCTTCCGAGTTTATCATTGTAGTCTTAGTAGACTTATTATTGATGGATGACTCTACATACATGAGACCTTTATCTTGGGTCTTCTTCAGCTCTTCCATCTGTTGTTGTACAGCTGACAAGAATGTCATAGTCCCAATTTCTGCAAATTCGGTGGCTTCTTCTTCGACAACTTCTTTAACCGAGTTATCATCATCAATCGAAGCTTGTAAGGCAGTTATGGCCGATCTATGCGGACACTTAGCTACTAGATGGGGTCCCTTGTACAGAAAATATGATATAAGCTTATTTGTTGGTCCTTGGTTGCTAGCACTTCTTGGTGCTTCGTAACCTTCTTTTGGGCCAAATGGTTTCTTTTCAACAGGTCATGTGTTCGGTTTTTGGAACTTGAAGAAGATTGAGCTACTAGGAGTATTCTTCTTTGGCACAGAGTTCTTGGTATTATAATCGAACAATCACTTTGCTGTGACAAGTGCGCTTGAAAGGCTTTGCACCATTTGTTCATGTCATTTGCTCTTTGATGACCTTTAGATCTGCAAAATCCAAGGTTATACGATAAAAACACAAACCGATTTTTTCGGCTCCACGAATATTAAGAAATAGTAAATGAACTTAAAATGTAACGATTTGTGAAAGAGAATTCACGCCATTAAAGTGGTAAACAACGACCTTCAATATTTGTGAAAATTAAAATGAGAGAATAAATATGCAATCAATTCCTAAACCGGCCCAAAATGGTAACTATGGCACCAATCGGAGAATGTAATCTTCAAGAAGAATTACAACAATGTAGGATCTGATATTGACTATCTTTCCTTCCTTTTCTAAGGTTTTAGAAAGGATGAGAGAATGTGGTAATAAAAGCTTCCTAGTAACCATGGCTAGGAAGACAATTGGAGACACACTCCACTCAATTGATGAACAATCAAGGATTTACTTCTCTGGGATCCTGAGAGAGAACTGACCGGTGTCTATTGATTTAAAAAAACACTGATTACAAACACCAATAACGATGCTATGTAAAACTATGGTGTTTTGGGTTTCGGCCTTTTACAAATTTGGTGTAGAAATCTTTGATTTGATCTTGGCCGCAAGTTGGACGATCCCCCTCTCCTTGGACCGTGTAGATGTGCTACTCACAAGGCAAGCTATCTTTTGTTATCTATGGAAGACATGAGTTGTATCATTTCAAAAATTAAAGGCTAAAATGTGCACTATCTATCTTATGGGCTGGACCTTCTCTTCAAGTGGCGCACTTCCTCTCCCTTTCCTTTTTAGTTCTTCCTAAGTATCAATCACACATTCACCAATACTAATATCATGGTATTTTGATCTCTACCAAAGTTTTGCATCACTAGTAAGATGCATTGTGGCAAAGATTACTTTCGATTTCTCATCTGTTCTGGTGACCTTGAAATATTGTTCCATATCGAAGATGAAATTCTCTATTTCATTTGCATCGCGGACTCTCCTAAAAGGTTTTGGCTTTGAGATTTTCACTCGACTAAATTCAGCAGCAGTAGTAGCCTGGGTCTGACTCCTCATGGCTCTTATAGTAAGATTCAGTTTAATGTTGATGTCAGTAGTTTCAGCCCTGAGAGAATCAACCATTATTTTGAAGTCTTTGGTCATCCGATAAACAGTTACCGACAATCAGGTATAAGCTAACTCGATCTCTTCGACATGCTCCAAGATCTCGATTATATTGTTTTGGAACTTTTCCCCGTTTCAACTCCCTTTCCCTTTTCTTGTCGGGACTTGAGGGTCTCTACTCGATTCATCAGCTCTAGAATCGGTATGGCGTCTATCATGTTGTAAACAACTGCAATTTCAGCAGGAAATTCAGATATTTCCTTCATTCATTCTTCTATAAATCGAATGTTGTCCGGTATGTCTTGCAGATACTGTATTTCTTCTTCCAACTTGACAAGGTGCTCGAGTTGTTCTGACGGTGAATTCGACATTTCCATCGAATTTTTCTTTGGCATGGTTCATCATAATTTTGAGCCAACCTGGCTTTGATATCAACTGTCACGATTCTACTTTTAAGAGGATTAATAAGACCGTATGACACTCACTGTCACAATTTCAATGAGTCAACCTATGAACGCGCCAATGGCGCCAAGTGCCCACTTTAGTAGAGCGAGCTTTTTGTCTAACGAGTAAACAATGAGAGGACAAGATTATCTAAAAAAAGCATCAATGAATATTGTGAGCATAAAAAAAGAGTGCATAAAGATTGTTCATTGATTGACAGCAAATTACACTGGTGGATAGAAGGGTCTACATGCTATTATGTCTTTCCTCCCTAAAAAGCAATCCTGACCATCTCTACTATGACAAGAGTATACATGCTATAGTTGGCGAGGAGTCATTTTTAAAAAAAAAAAGATACAACTGAAGTACTTAAAAAAGAAATAAATCTATCTAATAGCATGAACGGTCATAGACAACATGCCTTGGACAAATCCGAACCTTGACAAAAAACATGACACTTAAAAGATTGGGCGTAAATAATCTGATTTTTATGATTATTTCAACAGATACTATAAGGTTCTTATCTTATTTTGCTAACGTATCAAGGTTTCAGGATTACTGAAATAAAATATGTAGTTTTCCAACATTTTGGGGGTTGATATTTGGTAGTCAATCAAGCCAAGCCCAACCCTCCATCGTCTTCATCGCCCAAAGGTCTACCCATTATTGTTTGTTCCCAACCTCCTCTCTTCCTCTTTCTTCTGTTTCTCTCTATTGAGCACAATGGCTGCCTCATTCTCCATTTCAAGGTTTTCCCTTGCTCCTTCGTCCCTACCTCGTCTCTCCACCCACCTACCCACAACACCTTTCACTTCCACCGTCTCCTCAAAACTCTATCTCTCCTCCTTCCATCTCAAGTTCCGCCACCATAGCCACCTCAAGCCATTCTCTCTCTCCCCCTTCTCTATCAGTCATTTCATCGAACAGCTTATGTGCATTCACCATTCTCCTCTCTTTACAGAACTGAACCCTCCATCCACCATTCTCCTCTCTCTGCAGAACCCACCAATTAATACATTGTGCGTAAATAAGCTAGGACCAATTCCTCTATCCTTCACGAACTTCAAAAACTCAGGCTTTCTGCAAGTCCCTAAACTTCTATGCTGCCTCAACGTACGTAAAACACTAGGGGAAGGATACCAAACTCAACAATCTCCGACAACAAATTCAGAGTTTAATCGAACTTGGTAGAAGATACAAGTGACTAAATCAATGAATCAAGGGAATTCCCCGAAAGAACCGTACCATCTTCTTCATCAGATTAAACAATTCCGCACCTTCAAAACCCAATTTCGACTCCGAGTAAAGCATCAAAAGCAAATTTGAGGATGAATGTTTGTAGAACAGGGAAGATAATGAAAAGTCAGAAGGTGATGCAAAAATTCAATTTTGGAATTTGATGAACCTTTTAAGAGTCGATTCGATTTCGTAACACGCTCACGGCGATGGAGCTTCAAGAGGTCCGTAGGAAATGCATTTTCTGAGGTTCCCCGCGATGTCGGATTGATTGGGAGAAAGCGAAAAGATACTGATACTGCAGTGGTTTGGAAAAATAAATGATCGCACTAAAACGCGATGAGCAGATTTATATTTATAGTTTATCATAATTATTTAAAATAGCCTTGCAATAGTTAATCTTATATAATTATTATATACATCAACTTATTCAGATCTGACTTGAACAAAATTGTTCCCACTTTCAACCAATCCTAGTGACTCCATCTCTTCCCGCTGCAACCTTAGCCACCTCCACCTCTCCCACCACAAACCCTGCCGTACCTTCTTCCTCCCCCTTCATTACCCTTTCCTCTTTTTCTTCGTCTACGTAATTTGGGTCCTTTTCATCGATCGCCGCGGGAACCGGCGAGAGCTCACTCTCTATCAAGTCATCTGGGCCCTCCCATGTGTACTTCCCACCATGGCCGGACTTCGGCGGTGGCCGACCTATGCCTATCCCCTGCACCGGATGTCGGTCTAAGCGTTGAACGCCTTTGTCGATCAACTTCTTTTCCTCGTATCTAATGCACAGAAACATCAAAGTAAGAAATTTGATTAGATAAAAGAGAGAAGGGTACTTGCCAATCCGTGCGTCTCCACTGTACCTGATTGTGTCTAAGTTGTGAGTGTGTAACTCTTTTTTCTCCACTCTTTTCCGGCCTTCCTCGTCACGACTGACCGCCCTGATAGTCACCGTCTCCTCCTTATCGTCGATGGGCTTCATTTCCCTTGCTCTGAGATCCGTTCGAACTGCGAGTAAGAGTTTATATACAAGACGAAGGAGGTGGAAGAGGATGCTAGAACATGGCGGAGGAATTTTTGCCGATACGTGGTAAATTTATACATGTGCCACGAGCTACATCGTTTTTGGATGATAATAATTATGATTTTTAGAAGAAGATTTTATCGCTAATTAAGACACGTGGATGCAGAATTATTTGATGTATAACGTAACACTTTATTATGTTAATGATGTGGGTGAGATTATCTTTAACTAAACTTAAATTTAAAACATTATTTTAAAATAAAAGTGTGGGTCAGTTTATAGGGCCGGGGTGGATCCTACCTTCCAGGCCTCCACTACCACGTACATCAACGCGTGGAACTTAGGTCATTTCACTAATCATATTAACCATGTTCGATTCTAGCTATTTCATGTGGTTTAGTTTCCTTTTAGAAATGGACTCTAAACTTGGATGCAGTGTCGGGTCGGTTTTAGGGTTTTCTCTAAATTTTTAAATTAAAATTAAAAATATATATAATCACTACAATATTGGTTTCATTTCGGTTCTTATGGGTTCTTGAAAAGGAAAATCGAGAATGTTGGTTTTACACGGTTCGGTTCTAAAAATCGATTTTTCAATATTTGAAATCAAACCAAATTGAACCTACAATTGGTTAGGTGAATGGATTCTAACCCTATTAAAATTTGTACATTGCCCTACCCTACTCGTCAGAGTTGGGGTAACCCAAATTCTTTTAATTGGACAAATGGACTTACATTATTGCTTTGTTTAGAGTTTCATTTTTTCTCAATAAATTTAAGATTGTATTTCAATTTTCACGTATTAAATTTGATCTGATTTTTTTTCTTAGATTTTTCGGCATAAATGTTAAGTCCCATTTCATCTTTTTTTCTTTTCCGGTATGTTTCAATTGGAAGCTCGAACACTAATAGTAACATGTACTCTCACAACTCGTTAGAGATTACTGCAAAACAGAGACACTAACTGTGAAATTGAATTCAGCTAATTCCCTGTTGCTTTTTCTCTTGCAAACCAACTTGATGCGATTATTTAAAGAACAGACCATTTAGTGTTTTGAAGAACTGAGGAAATTATAGAGGATAAAACCTTCCATTTTTACTCTCTTGATCTAAACACATTTCTTAGGCACAGCAAGCAGAGGCTGACGCATTCTCATGGTCACCCCGATTTGATCCCCCATGTCGACGGTGTCCGGCGTTATTCCCTCCCCAAACTGCCACTCAAAATGCTGAATCAAATACCCCAAGGCCATGTGAAGCATCCGATGACCCAACGGCAGTCCTGGGCAGATTCTCCTCCCGGCTCCGAACGGAATCAGCTTGAAATCTTGCCCTTTGTAATCCACTTTCGACCCCATGAATCTTTCTGGTTTGAAACTATGAGGCTCCTCCCAGAACTCCGGCTCTCTCCCGATCGACCAGGCGTTTACAAAAAGTTGAGTGTTTTTCGGAATATCATACCCCATGAAATTGGTATCTTTTACTGCTCTGCGAGGCACTAGAAATGGGACTGGCGGGTGAAGTCTTAAAGCTTCTTTGATTACAGCCTGTAAGTATGGTAGATTGTCTAAGTCGCCCTCTTCTATCTTTCTGGTTGGACCAACTACCGTAGCTAGCTCAGCTTTTGCTTTGATCAATGTTTCTGGGTTTCGGAGGAGCTCTGCCATTGCCCATTCAATGGTGCTGCTCGTCGTCTCTGCGCCAGCCATGAATATTTCCTGCATGAGACCCTTTTTATGTCAGAAACTGTCCTTCCTTTTTGTCCAAAACAGAGTTTTTTACTAAATTTTGAACAAGAGAGAGGGTGAGTTTTACCAGTATGAAAATGGTGATATCCTTTTCTGAAAATTTAGCAGGCTCGTCCTTCCCGGTTCCTTCGAACTCCAGCAAAACATCCAAGAAATCCTTGTCTTTCATTTCTACTCCCAACTTCTTCTCCTTCACTCTCTCCTTCACAAACTTTCCTGCCATTTCAATGGCTTTTCCCAAATCCCTATCTAATTTTCTGTTCAAACCCTGCAAGTCCCACCTCTTCAAAAATGGAAAGAAGTTTGCAAAATTTGCATGCCCGGACAACTCCATTAATCTTTTTACTGCCTCAAAGAAGCTCTTTCCTTCCTTCAATGGATCCAGAAAGTCCGTCGACAGCATTAGATTTCCAATCACACTGTACGAGGTTAGAGACACCAACTTACCAACTGGAATCCCTTTCCTACTCTTGTCTCTAATGGCTTCCTCTTCGATCCACACCAACATTTGGTCCAAACACCTGCCATGAAATTATATAAATAGTTAATTATACGAACCCTTCTGTTAAAAAGTAATTGGATGCAAAAAAAAAAAAAAAAAAAAAATTTAAAATTAAAACTTGACTAGACATGCACAGAAATATTTCTGAATGAATATCACCTTCTTCTCACCGGCGCGGTCTCGTTGATCCGTCGGTTGACGAGAATGTCCATGGAGAGAACTCGGCGCATGGCTCGCCAAAACGGGCCGTAAGGACACAACGCTAATGAGCTTTGGTAGTAGTCGTGGATCCGACTGCTCTGGTGGACAAAGCGGTCGGAAAAGGCCATGTCGTGGTTCTTGAAAAACTCGGTTGCGGCGTTGGTAGAGAGAATCACCATGGTGTTGAGGGAGCCAAGCCTCAGCCAGATCACCGGACCATATGTTTTGGCAAGAGCAGTGAGAGATTTATGGGGCATAGTTCCAAGATCCAGTAGATTGCCCAGAATCGGCCACCCCGGCGGTCCAGGAGGGAGTTTTCTCTTGGCAGAAAGCTTGCATTTTCTCAGCAAAATGATGAAACTCGGGAAGAAAATCAAGATGGTTCCCCAAACAAGATGGACAGCAGCTAACTCCATCGCTGCCTTTCGAAAGAAGATGGTCCTTTGCTTCACAATCTCTCTCTTTATACCAATGTTTCATTGTATATTGCGTTAGTTGCTCAATTTTTTTTTTTTTCTAAATGTAAGTTTGACTTTGTAGGTTGAACAGAGGCGTGAATGATTAAATAAAATTAAAAAGCATATTATCCTTTTAAATTCAGCTTTGAAAATCAAATTGGTAATTCAATTTATTTTTATTTTTAGAAAAATAACTCATTAAATTCAATAGAAAAACTTTGATATTTTAGCGATTATGAGTGCTGAGATTTAGTGGGTTTCTTTGGAGATGATATGGACTTAGTTGTTAACCCTTAAAAGGGACCTGAATAAATAAAATAAAAAATTAAATATTTAGTTGCTCTTTGTTTTTAAATTTAAGAGAAATTAATGATAATAATAATCATTACCCTATTTCTTAATCATTCAAACTTAGGCGGTAACGCAATCGAAAAAAAGGATTGTCTGGAATTGTTGACTTATAATGTGTTAAAAGTGTTAGTGGGTTAGTTCAATAAACAAGAGCTGGTTTGCAGGGCGACGTGTGTATCTTTTGGACATAGTGCATGACACCTCACACCCTACGGTCTATTTAACCTATGATTTAATTATTTACCAGGTAAATATCCAAATAAACTTTAAATAAAAAAATATTTTCAATTGATAACTATAATTTTTATTTTAATTAATTGCCACCTTATGCTTTGTTATGAACATTTTACCATTATTGTTTCCGGTGATTCCATTAATAAATCTTAAAATTAACTGTTTTATCCTTTAATTTAATTTTATTGATTATATTTTTTTTTTTAAAACATTTATTAAGATTAATTGTTTTTAGATAAACACTACTAGGCTAAAACACTCATTCATAAACTATTTTTTAAATATAATCAACAAAAATAAATCGAGGGACAAACAATTATCCGTAAGTTTTATTAACAGACAATGTTTTATTTGCTACCAATTTAAAGTTTGGTGAGTGTAAATTGATAAAAGTAAAAATTTGAAATATTTGACTTATTTTAATATTTGTTTTGATATTTATCCTTATTTATGATAATAATATTATATAAAAAATAAATCCTCTGCCTTTAAAGAAGACGGTGTGTTCCGTCATTCTGCTCGGCGGCTTCCGACGAAGTTAACCGAGCAAGTCTGAAACCGAAGATGATTCTTCCAAGCTCCTGACCTCGGGGATAGAACAATCCCAACTTAATAACATCTTAATCTTAACTGTTGTGTTTTGTGGACTTATTAGACATCATTAAAAACAAGTTCGACTCAGATTTGGGGACTGTCTTCCCATCTTCTGCAACTTAATTGGTCGGTTTCTGGCAACTCATTGGCGGTGGCCTGAAATAGTGATAATTGTTTGTAAAATATTACATTTGTTTCATAATAGCATTATAATATAAAACTAATGTGTGTGAAATTATTCATATCATGGTATCAAAGTATTTGTTTAGATTTGTACATTCAGAAGCTCATTTGGTCCAACACTGATACAAGTAACATGTATTATACCACTCATGATAGGTTATGCAAAACAGTGCATAAATCTGAATACAGTGTTGAGAAATAATAATTTTTGGTAACAATTATAATGCCGTTGACAGTGTAATTACAATACTAACCAAACGATTTAAAAAATGATAGCATATGTAATCCGAAAAATACCATAAATATTTTCTCACACCGTAATATTATGACGGCCAAGAAGTAATAGTGGCTAAACGAATACCGATAATTTTATGTAGAAATTCAAATAAAAAAAAAATCACGGGGATCGAGTTCTGAAAGATCTCACTATGAAAAATAGAATTTTACAATACTATTCTATAAACCGAACATTTTATAAAATATTCACTAACAGAAATTCACCACTTTTAAAACTCACAATGTGCTTAAATGCAGCTCAGATATTTTTCTCTCACACTTTTTTTTTTCTCTCATTCTAAAAATTTCACTATTTTTCTACTATTCTCTGAGAAGATTTCTCTCTTCTTTCTTTTTCTCGGGTGCCGATTTACATTTGTTGAAGCCTCTATTTATAGAGACTTCAGCGTAGCAGGAATTGAAGACTTTCAAGTCTTCAATTGCTGCCACCAACCCAAAATACCAGTCCTGCCATCAACTTATTGAAATTGGATTTCCTCACTAAAAGAGAGACCCTACAAATCTCCTCCTCCGTACTTATGATGAGAAATCTTCTAATAAGCTCACTCTTTGCCGACAAGCTTCTCTTTCGGCAAAGCCTTCATCAACATATCTGAAACGTTATCACTAGTATGCACTTTCGCTAAGTGCAACTGTTTTGTTTCTAACAAGTCTCGCATCCAATAATACCTCACATCAATATGCTTGGACCTTGAATGAAATGACGAATTATTAGAGAGATGGATAGCGTTCGGACTATCGCTAAACACAAAATACTTCTCTTTGTGCAAGCCCAATTCTTCAAGGAATCTCCTCATCTATAAAGCTTACTTGCAACCCTCAGTGATCGCAATTTACTCGACTTCTGTGGCGGACAGTGCAACACAATCTTGCAGCTTGGATTGCCAAGACACGACTCTTCCTACAAAAATCATCAAGAATCATGAAATGTAACTCTTTGAATCAACGTTACCGGTCATATCTGAATCAATATACCTAACTAGTATAGGATTACTGTCACCGAAACACAAACACAACCTAGAGGTGTCTCTGATATATCTCATTATTCAATTCACTGTTTCTCAGTGTTCTTTGCCATGATTGGAGAGAAAACGGCTAACTACTCCAAATGAATGAATAATATTAGGTCGAGTGCACACCATGGCGTGCATCACACTGCCAAGTATCAAACGAATAGGGAACTCGACTCATTTATGCCTTGTCTTTCTCACTTGTAGGACATTGCTTTGAATGTAGCTTGAAGTGACCTACAGGTGGAGAACATATAACTTTGGCATTGCTGATGTTGAACCTGTTAAGTATTTTCTCGATGTATTCTTTTTTATACTACCACAGTTTTCCATTCTTCCTATTACGAGAGATTTGCATACCGAGTATCTTATTCGCCGCACTAAAGTCTTTCATAGCAAAAGATTTGTTCAACTCTTCTTCCAACTTAGCAATCTTACTAGTGTCACGACTTATGATCAACATATCGTCAACATACAAGAGGAGAATAATTAAGTTATCCTTGGAGTACCTCTTGATGAACACACAATGATCCTATAATGTCCGGCTGTACCCGTGACTCACCATGAAAGATTCAAATTTCTTGTACCATTGTCGTGGAGCTTATTTGAGACCATACAAGCTCTTTTTCAACTTGCATACAAGTTGCTTTTCTCCTCTGACTTTAAATCACTTGGGCTGCTCTATATAAATTTCTTCCTCCAAGTCACCACGAAGAAACACAGTTTTCATGTCAAGTTGCTTGATTTCCAAGTTCAAGCGTGCCGCTAAACCAAGAGCAACTCAGATCGAGGACATCTTCACCACTGGTGAGAATATTTCTTCAAAGTCGATTTCCTTCTTCTGACTGTACCCTTTCACAACTAACCGAACATTGTACCTTGACCGTGAGCTAGCATTTTCAGTATTCAACCTGTAGATCCATCTGTTTTTCAGAACTTTCTTGCCTTGTAGTAATTTCACCAAGTTATAAGTGTGGTTCTCGTGAAGAGATTGCATCTCCTCTTCCATGACTTTCAACCATTCTTTCTTCTCATCAACAAAAGTTGCCTCTTGGTAAGTATCTGGTTCTCCGGCATCTGTGAGCATCACATACTCATTCGAAGTGTATATTGTCGAAGGGCATCTCCCTCTAGTGGATCTTCTCAAAGGAGGTTCGTGTAGGATCGTTTTTACCTACGGGGGGTGGGGTTAATGCTTCTTATAATACCTAGTAATTGTGATCACTACCAAATTAATAAGTTTGCACTTAGGTGTATAGACTTAATGATTTTCAAGATAATTTGATAGAATAAATTCAATCAATAGCAAATAAAAAGTTAAGGGAAAGAAAAAAAAAACGAAACCGAAATTGTTTACACGGTTCGGCCAACCTTGCCTACGTCCGCGGTTCAAAAACTCCCGTTGAAAATTATTTCCTTCTCTTTCGAGAAAATCTTTGATTGAACTTCACGGGCGTCAATCAACTGCCTTTATACCTTTCTTCTTGGGATTCACCCTTTTTCAGCGTTCTAATACACGGTTGATTTGAAAACTCAAATTGCACTCTCTCAATAATGTAATCTCAAGTTTGGTTTGAGAGTAGTATGAAGGATTAAAAAATTGAAGCACTTTGAAGTTGAGAGAATTTCTTTGTTCGTTGCTTGATTGATTTTTTTTTTGAAAATTTTCATTCTTCAATTTATAAACCTTCTGACTTCTGCCTACGATCGGTCGACCTATCTTAAAACCGGTTGACACCTTGTTATCGTTGTGCATCGATTGAAGACCATTGTAAGCCGTGTCGATCAACCTCTTTGAGTCTCGGTCGACACTTTGTGACCGTTGGTGTCGTTGATAGACATTATAAATAGTGTTTTTTTTTTTCTGAATTAATCGGTCGACACCTTGATATACTGGTCGACACTTTCTTTGTCTATGTCTTGCGTCGGTCGTTCTTAGTGGTCGACACATCAATTGCTTTTGGATATAGCGGTCGACACTTTAATATACCGGTCGACACATCAATTGTTTCTGGATATATACCGGTCGACACTTTCTTCGTCTTTGTCTTGCATCAGTCGTTCTTTGTGGTCGACACATCAATTGGTTCTGGATATAGCGGTCGACACCTTCAAGGTCCGGTCGACACTTCAAATGGTTCTATTTCCATCGGTCGATCCCTTTGGTCGACACTTTCCAGGTTCGGTAGTCACCTTCACGTTCCGATCGACACTTTAATTGGTTCTGGATCTAGCGGTCGACACATTCAATGTCCGGGCGACACTTCAAATGGTTCTGTTTCCATCAGTCGATCCCTCTGGTCGACACTTTCCAGGTTCGGTCGCCACCTTCATGTTCCGGTTGACACTTTGAAACTGTATTTCTTCGTTTATACTACCATCAACTTGACAATAGTTTATTAGTACGAAATACCCTTTTTCAAGGGCATTTTCAATTAATAAAAACAACAAGTAATTTTAAACACTCATCAACTATGTTAACCTTAAAAATATATTTTATTAAAACATCATAAAAAACTAATTAATGTTAAACACATTTTAAGTTAACAATTCGTCTGGTAATTCTTGAACCTCTTCTTCGACTTGCTCAGTTGGTTCAACATTATCAGCTGTGGGGACTTCACCATTAGCGGGACTAGTATCATGTTCTGGTTTCGCTCCTCCTTGATCGACTAAAGATTTGATCCAAATCAATCAAATCATCACTGCACTTCTCTGCGATTTCTGTCTTACCGATGTCTTTAATGCCTTGCTCTTCTATGAACACTGTATCTCTACTTCTGACTAGCATTTTCTGCACCGAATCGTAAAACCTGTACCAAACGAATCAAGACCATAACCAATGAATACATACAGCCTCGTCTTCACATCAAGCTTCGACCGCTCGTCTTTCGGAATGTGAACAAAGGCCTTGCACCTAAACACACACAAATGACTATAAGAAACTTCTTTTTGTGACCACATCTTGTCTAAACTTCGAAATCCAATGGAACACTTGGCGTAAGATTCAAAACACGAACCATTATATTCAAGGCTTCACCCTAAAAGGATTTCGGCAACTGTGATTGCGAAAGCAAACATCTCACTCTCTCAACCAGTGTTCTGTTCATTCTCTCAGCTAACCCGTTCAACTGAGGAGTCTTCAGAGGTGTCTTTTGATGTCGAATATCATTTTCTCTGTAATATTCATCAAAAGGACTACAGTATTCACCTTCATTATCTGTCCGGATGCACTCAACATTCACACCTGTTTCTCTTTCCACACATGATAGTTGGAGCCGTTTAACGTGACCATCCAACTTGAATTACTCTCCATGATTTGAACACGGCATAAGAACTACAATATTGCTCTGATACCAGTTGTTGAGAAATAATAATTATTGAAAACAATTATAATGTCGCCGACAGTGTAATTACAACACTAACCAAAAGATTCGAAAAACGATAACAGATGCATTCCGAAAAATGCAAAGGATATTTTTCCATACCATAATATTATGACGGCCAAGAAGTAAGAAAAATAATGGTCAAAATTATGATTTTACAATACTCTTCTAGAAACCGAATATTCTAAAAAATATTCATTAAGAAAAATTCAGCTCTTTTAGAACTTACAGTGTGCTCAAATGCACCTCAACTATTTTTTTCTCACACTTTTTTTTTTCTATTCTTCCGAAAATTTCACTATTTCTCTACTATTCTCTAAGAAGATTTTTTTCTTCTCTGTTTTTCTCGGATGCTGATTTACATTTGCTGAATCTTTTATTTATAGAGACTTTAGCACACACTTTCTTTAAAGGAAGCTGTGCTGTAGCAGTGCATCTTCAATTGTTTCCATCAATTTAAGATACCAGCAAAACTTGAAATTCTTCAATTGCTGCTACCAAATTAATGAAATTGGGATCCCTGGTTAAAGGAGAGCCCCTACATACAGACACTTCACTATTGCGTTCTCTCTTGCAAACCAATTAGATGTGATTATTTAAAGACCAGACCGTTTATTATTTTGAAGAACTATAGAAGATCAATCTTCCACTTTTACTACATCTAAACACATTTCTTCGGCACAGCAAGCAAAGGCTGACGGATTCTCATGGTCTGCCCGATTTGATCCCCCATGTCGACGGTGTCCGGCGTTATTCCCTCCCCCAACTGCCACTCAAAATGCTGAATCAAATACCCTAAGGTCATGTGAAGCATCCGATGAGCCAATGGCAGTCCTGGGCACATTCTCCTCCCGGCTCCGAACGGAATCAGCTTGAAATCTTTCCCTTTGTAGTTCACTTTCGACCCCATAAATCTTTCCGGTTTGAAACTATGAGGCTCCTCCCAGAACTCCGGGTCTCTCCCGATCGACCAGGTGTTTACAAAAACTTGAGTGTCTTTTGGAACATCATACCCCATGAAATTGGTGTCTTCTACTGCTCTGCGAGGCACTAGAAATGGGAGAGTAGGGTGGAGTCTTAGAGCTTCTTTGATTACACCCTGTAAGTATGGAAGATTGTCTATATCCCTTTCTGCCATCTTTCTGTTTGGACCAACTACCGTGGCCAGCTCAGCTTTTGCTTTGATCAATGTTTCTGGGTTTCGGAGGAGCTCTGCCATTGCCCACTCAATGGCGCTGCTCGTGGACTCTGCGCCAGCCATGAATATTTCCTGCAGGAGACCATTTATGTTAGAAAGTAGAAACTGCCCTTTTGTTTTTATTGAAAACTCGAGCTTTTTTGTTTTTTGTTTTTTGGTGAACAAGAAGGTCGGTGGTGGGTTTACCAGGATGAAAATGGTGATATCCTTTTCTGAAAATTGAGCAGGCTCGTCCTTCCCGGCTCCTTCAAACTCCAGCAAAACATCCAAGAAATCCTTGTCTTTTATTTCTACTCCCAATTTCTTCTCTTTCACTCTCTCCTTCACAAACTTTCCTGCCATTTCAATGCCTTTCCCTAAAGCCATCTCTAATTTTCTGTTCAGACCATTCAAATCCCACCTCTTCAAAAAAGGGAAATAGTCTGCCAGATTTACGTACCCGGTCAGCTCTATCATTCTTTTCACTGCCTCAAAGAAGTTCTTTCCTTCCTTCGTTGGATCCGGAAAGTCCCTCGACAGCATTTGGATTCCAATCACACTGTACGAGGTTAGAGACACCAACTTACCAACTGGAATCCCTTTCCCACTCTTGTCTCTATTGGCTTCCTCTTCGATCCACACCAACATTTGGTCCAAACACCTGCCATGAATTATACGTGAAAATCTTAACAATTAAGAGAAATATTTACAAATGATAAAAGGTATATCGATCGTACAGCTTAATTTTTAAAATCAGCAGCAAATTAACATCACCTTCTTCTCAACGGGACCGTCTCGTTGATTCGACGATTAACGAGAATCTCGAAGGATAGAACTCGGCGCATGGCTCGCCAAAACGGACCATAAGGACACAATGCTAATGAGCTTTGGTAGTAGTCGTGGATCCGACTGCTCTGGTGGAGAAAGCGGTCGGAAAAGGCCATGTCGTGGTTCTTGAAAAACTCGGTTGCGGCATCGGTGGAGAGAATCACCATGGTGTTGAGAGAGCCGAGCCTCAGCCAGATGACCGGACCATATGTTTTGGCAAGAGCAGTGAGAGATTTATGAGGCATAGTTCCAAGATCCAGTAGATTGCCCAGAATCGGCCACCCCGGCGGTCCAGGAGGGAGTCTTCTCTTGGCAGAATGCTTCCATTTTCTCAGCAAAATGATGAAACTTGGGAAGAAAATCAAGATGGTTCCCCAAACAAGATGAACAGCAGCTAACTCCATGGCTCGACCTCCAATGGAGATGTTGGTTTCTTCTCTCTCGAATCAATCTCACCTCTTAGTACTGATGTTTCTTTCCACGTTCATCCGCCATTGATTATCTTATATATAACTTGTTCGATCATGGTAATTGGTTGGTGCTGGTTCTCAACGATTGAATAAAATCCCACGTAAAATCTTAATCAGGATCAAACGCAATCGTATAATTTCTTCCAAGCAAAAAATAAAAATAAAATAAAGATATTTCATTATAAGTGCTTGTAGAAAATAATGTTTTTTAAACAAATCCGATTTTCACGAATTCTGACGTAAAATAATCTATTTTAAAGTCTCTGTCCATGCTGATTTGATGGTCACTAATTAAGATTATAATACTAATCCATAAGTTAAGAAAATACCCATGCTGAAATCGTTTATTGTATTTTAATGTAAGTCAAACTATTAGAACAATAACAGTTCAATTAAAAATTTACAACAAAAGTATATTAATTATTTTACAATTCAAATTCATTATTTTAATAAAGAAAAGAAGAACAATGTTTCTATCATGTTCTAGATTTCTTGACATTTTCAAAAGAGTGACGTTAGGTTTGCTATTTAATTTTATCGTGTAATCTTATTTCTTGATGTGCAATGATTAATTAGTGTAACTAATAACTTATTTAATTATTTATCTTAGTCTTCTAGGATTTTTTTTAAAAAAAATCTAATTTAAACCTTGAACTTTGAGGTCATGGACAATTTAAACATTCAACTATATTTGTGTAGAAATCTAACATTATATCATCACGCCTCAATTTTAAAATTTACTATTTAAAATCCCCAATTTGAAACTTTAAATTGAAAACAATAAAAAAAAATTTTCAAAA
Organism: Begonia peltatifolia; assembly: GCA_022433055.1. Taxonomy (NCBI): domain Eukaryota; kingdom Viridiplantae; phylum Streptophyta; class Magnoliopsida; order Cucurbitales; family Begoniaceae; genus Begonia; species Begonia peltatifolia. Next base: position 31,163,956 of record CM039519.1, read on the forward strand.
TTTATTTATAAAATTCGAGCGTTAAAACTCTAAATTCAGAATATTGAAAAATCTATCTCTTTTAAATAGTAACTAACTTATTAAATGCACGGAATCTTAATCAAAATTTGAAACAATAATTAAATTGATCAAAACATAATTAAATGCTGAATTTAAAGGGATTCATAAAACTTACTAATGATAAAGCCAACAAGAGTTTTTAACTGAAATACAAATATTAATTGTTATCGAATTTTAAAATAGATTAATTAAATTCCTTCATTCGAACCAAAAATATTATCTTCGTCTTTATGCGCGCTTGACTCTGGAAGATTCTCGATTACAGTCAATTCTTCCTCACATAAAAATTTGTCTACATCACAAAACTAATGCATGAGATAACTCATTAAGCAAAAATACATGCATGTGATTTTAATTACATACATTACCAAATTTTATGCTTTAAAAGTTACGTACTGGATGTAACTTATTTTTCAATTCTTATTATGCGTTCAGACATTCAGAAAACTAGCGGTTTTTAACCTTTATAAAGTTTCATCAGCCATCACAATTCATGATCATGCGTTCAAACTCTCATTAGTCATCTCATGCGTTCAGGCTCTCATTAGTTATCTCATGCTTTCCGTCAATTCAATTTGTTTTCACGTATTTGTACTTGCATACATTATGTCTTACTATTTTTATCTTTCTACATCCCTATGTCAAATGCTTATACGTGAGTGTTTGAGTAAAAATTACAATTCGGCAACTAAGATAATTTAAAAGAAATAATTTAGTAATTTAAACATACGTTTGTGATGTAGGGCCTATGGCCAAATAATTGAAAACATGGTATTTTCACCCATCTGGATTCTCAGCGGTTAGGATTTATCAGGATTTTTCCAAAATTTCTGATAATATTCTGCCTAAAACATTTGATATTAAATTCACATTTAAATAAATCCTATTTTCAGAATAATTTAGGTAGAATTTTCTTACTTATGCACTTATGTCGGATCGGGACGAATTAGATCGATTAGAATCGATTTTGGCTACTTTTGGAATTTTTTCTTGCCTAAATCAATTATTTGGTATTAAATTCCTACTTCGATAAATCCATTTAATAATGATTTAGACAAAAATTCTTTACTGGTAAAATCTTGAAACGGTTCGGTAAAATTCGGGATCAAATTTGGGTCGGGACGGGTCCGGTTTGGTTGGACCGGTTCAGTTCGGATCACTGTTCTGAGCCGGTTCGGATCATTGTCCTGGACCCGATCACTGTGCTGGACCCATTCGGCTGGTTTTAAAAGGAATCGATTTAGTTTTAAAAACTGAACATTCTTCCTCTTCTTCTCCTTCGCAATTTTGGCTGAGAGAGGGAGAACAGAGAAAGCTTCTCTCTTCGTCGAAGCGGCTGGAGAGTGGAGCTTCGCGTCGAAAGAACGTTCGCCTGAAGGAGGGAGATTCGGTCGGAGAGGAGCCTTGCCGTCGTGAAATGGAGCTCGGCCGAGAAGAGGTGCGCCGGAGGAAGGTTCGGCCGAGGGAGAGAGAGGGTTCAGAGCTCGGGTGGCGTTTTTCCGACGAGGTAAGAATTTCGTTTTCTCTCTGTTTTACAGAACACGAGAGATCGTTGCGGTGGTGGGATTTTCCTCACCATCGAACACCCAATTTAAAGGAAAAGTTTCTAACACTTTCCCTTAATTTCTTTGACACTTCGTAGGTGAATTAGGTAAGAATAAATTTTCTGTTGGTTTCTCTCCTACCCCATCAAATTTTCGGTGTCGATTTTTTTTTTTTTTTTTGGTTATGTTACATAAGTCAACTCAACTCGCTGTTATATACACTCGTCGCCGCCCGCGTTTTAAGGGATAACGACTCCGTTTCACAGGAGGGCAACCTCCTTGGTAGCACACATTTATGGCAAAGCTGCACAGATTTGTAAATCCATCGATAGGTTGATGCGGCAGTGCGAAATTTGGGCGAAACTGCAAAAAAATGGAGTTGGAGATCAAAACCGGGAAGAAAATCGATGGAGGGGTAACTATTGGGGGTCGAAGTTTGTCGGAACCAAGCAAAAAATTGACGAAGAGAGAAGCTATGTCGCACGCATTTCGCACGAGGGAGACCTTGCCCGAAAGCGCGGGCTACTGCAGAGTCACCCAATGCAATCTCCCTCGTGCAGGTAACAGTGAGTGAGAGTTGACTTCTTTCTTCTAGATAGATTAAGATTTGATTTGTATCCACGTATAGTTTAAGTTTCGGTTTAATTTTTATCCAGGTTTAGATAAGACTTTTCTCATTTTTTTTTTATAATATTAGCCACATGTACAGTAGTTAAAGGTTGAGTGGCTGGCAGAGTGGAGCCGAGTAAGAGAAAATCTGACTCATCGAGTTGATAGCCAGAAGTACTTACAAAAAAAAAAAAACGATACAAAATGAATAAATAAAAAAAATACAGAAAGTGCATTTCTTAGAAATTGTCGAAGAGTTGTGAGATGGCGTTGGACGCACCACAATTCCCAGGCAGAAGATGACGAGAAGAGGAGCTTTGAGGGATAGGCTCAAGTACTCCTCAATCTGAATACAAATAATTGACTGTTGCTTCTCTCGTCCCAACAACTTGATGTAATTATTTGAAAAAACTAAAATCTGGAAGAACAGAAACAGATCCATTTACTGTTTAGAAGGAGAAATTCAGGAAATTACAGAGAGTCAACCTTCCATTCTTACTATCTTCATCTAAACACATTTGTTAGGAACTGCAAGCAAAGGCTGACGCTTTCTCATGGCGATCCCGATTTGATCTCGCATGTCGACAGTGTCCGGCGTTATTCCCTCGCCCAACTGCCAGTCAAAATGCTGAATCAAATACCCCAAAGCCATGTGAAGCATCCGATGAGCCAACGGCAGTCCTGGGCAGATTCTCCTCCCGGCTCCGAACGGAATCAGCTTGAAATCTTGCCCTTTGTAATCCACTTTCGACCCCATGAATCTTTCTGGTTTGAAACTATGAGGCTCCTCCCAGAACTCCGGCTCTCTCCCGATCGACCAGGCGTTTACAAAAAGTTGAGTGTTTTTCGGAATATCATACCCCATGAAATTGGTATCTTTTACTGCTCTGCGAGGCACTAGAAATGGGACTGGCGGGTGAAGTCTTAAAGCTTCTTTGATTACAGCCTGTAAGTATGGTAGATTGTCTAAGTCGCCCTCTTCTATCTTTCTGGTTGGACCAACTACCGTAGCTAGCTCAGCTTTTGCTTTGATCAATGTTTCTGGGTTTCGGAGGAGCTCTGCCATTGCCCATTCAATGGTGCTGCTCGTCGTCTCTGCGCCAGCCATGAATATTTCCTGCACGCAACCGATTACAGAGTTCGGTTAATCAAATCTTAATTTTGAACAAGAAAGATGTTGAGTTTTTACCAGTATAAAAATGGTGACATCCTTTTCTGATAATTTAGAAGGCTCGTCTTTCCCAGAGCCTTCAAACTCGAGCAAAACATCCAAGAAATCCTTGTCTTTTTGTTCTACTCCCAACCTCTTCTCTTTCACTCTCTCCTTCACAAAGTTTCCTGCAATTTCAATGGCTTTCCCCAAATCCCTCTCCATATTTCTTTTCAGACCCTGCAAGTCCCACCTCTTCAAAAATGGGAAATAGTCTGCCAAATTTGCATACCCGGACCACTCCATCAATCCTTTCACTGCCTCCAAGAAGTTCTTTCCTTCCTTCATTGGATCAAGAAAGTCCCTCGACAGCATTAGTTTTCCAAGCAAATTGTACGAGGTAAGAAACACCAACTGACCAACAGGAATCCCTTTCCCGCTCTTGTCTCTAATGGCTTCCTCTTCGATCCACACCAACATTTGGTCCAAACACCTGCCATGAAATTATATAAATAGTTAATTATATGAACCCTTTCGTTTTTTTTTTTTTAAACTAATTGTATGCAAAAATAACTAAAAATTGAAACTTGACCAGACGTGCAGAGAAATACTTCTAAATGAATATCACCTTCTTCTCACCGACACGGTCTCGTTTATTCGTCGATTAACAAGAATGTCAACGGAGAGAAGTCGCCTCATGGCTCGCCAAAACGAGCCGTAAGGGCACAAAGCTAATGAGCTTTGGTAGTAGTCGTGGACACGACTGTTCTGGTGGATAAAGCGGTCGGAAAAGGCCATGTCGTGGTTCTGGAAAAACTCAGTTGCGGCGTTGGTGGAGAGAATCACCATGGTGTTGAGAGAGCCGAGCCTCAGCCATATCACAGGACCATATGTTTTGCCAAGAGCAGTGAGAGATTTATGAGGCATGGTTCCAAGATGCAGTAGATTGCCCAGAATTGGCCACCCCGGAGGTCCGGGAGGGAGTCTTCGCTTTGCAGAGTCCGTCCATATTCTCAGGAAAATAACGAAACTTGGTAAGCAAATCAAGATGATTCCCCATAAAAGATGGTCTGCAGCTAACTCCATCGCTCACGCTCTCCGAAGAAGATGGTGGTTTCCTCTCTCCATCATCAATATCTCTTTAAACCAATGTTTTTTTGCATTTTCTATTATCATTGATTATATTAATGACTTCTTCCACCACGATCCTTATTCCTTGGTCTCTGCTGTTGCTCTATTTTAAATCCTCATCGTATATTTGAGTTTATATGCAAGAGATGTACATGTAAAGATGATTAAATTAATTTCACCCTTAATTTTTTGAGATTCATCTTAATTTTGAATCATGGAAAATCAAGTAAATTTTCTTTGTGACAAATTAATTAATTAATTAATTAATTTAAATCAACAATTTAAGGTTTTGAGTTGGTTCGGCCAAAAGTTAGCTTTTGTTTTTCTTAAAAAAGATTCATTTTGGGAGGGATAATTTCTGTGAAGATGCCATGCAAACTTGCTCACTTCAAGACAAAAAATAAAATAAAGAGAGACAACGAAAACCCTAACCCTATTTCTTAATCTAGTTTTGTCATTGATACTCAATTATTGATATTATTATATTCAGAATTGAATCTGGAAAATGCATTTATTAATGGGTATTTTACTGTAAATCGAACTAATATTACAGTAAAAGTTCAATTTATAAATTCAATTTTACAATAAAAAATTTTGAATTTTGAATATTTTAAAGAACTGCATAGATTAAATCAAATTACATCACTGGAAACTTCAGTTTTATAGGTTTAAGATCCATCCCAATTTCCATCCCCGTCGTTTACTGATAAATTACTTAAAAATGTAACGTATTTCCGTAGAATCTGTTACGCATAACTCTAAGTGTGTGATAACTTTTATGCATCAACTTAATGGCTGGGTAGGTGGCTTACTTTTTAATATTTGTTTTTATCTTGTTCTATTCAGCATGGATGCCTTGAAATTTAAAATCATCCTCAATCCCGTGTACAAAAATTCATTGTTGATCTTTGTAACATTTAATTTCTCATTAAATAGTTTTAGAAGTTCAATAAAAATAAAAATAATAAATGAATAATTATCACTGGACTGAGGACTTTGGTATATAATAAAATATGACCATATGCGCCCTCGGCAGGTAATATTCTTGGTTACTCAGATTTCGAAAGTGATTAAGCTTTTTAATCAGCACCTAACGATTAGGCTTGGGCTTGACCTTAATTACAATCTTTTCGCCACTTTGAGATTGTTGGGAAAAATAACGACTCCGAAATCCGGCTGGAACAAGAAACGATAGCAGATGCGATCCGAAAATTACCAGGAATATTTTCTCACGCTGTAAGATTATAATGGCCAAGAATTAAGAGAAATAATAGTAAAAAATCAACACCGAGAATTTTACGTGGAAACCCAAATCGGGAAAAAACCACGGGGACCGAGTTCAGAAAGATCTCACTATGAAAAATAGGATTTACAATATTTTTCTAGATATTGAATAATCTAGAAAATATTCACTAAGAGAAATTACCACTCTTAGAACTCTCAATGTGCACAAAAGCACCACACCTATTTTTCTCTCACTCTTTCTTTTCTCTCCCTTCAAAATAATTTTCACTATTTCTCTCGCTCTTCTCAGAAGTAATTTTATTGTTCTCTCTTGGATAGAAGAATTCACTTTTGTTCGGATAATTTTCTTTCCCTCAGGAACTCTCTATTTATAGAGAAAATTCTTCATAAGAGAACAAAACATCACACATCATTCAGAAAAAGTTTCAATTTTTCTTCTGCATTTCATTTATGACGTGCTGAAGTAAAATTGAAATTTTCTTCTTTATTAAATAATTTGGTCCCTCATCGTTAAGGAGGACCCCACAGAGATTTGTGTCATAATTGAACAAAATCACTGAAAGTTCATCCTAAAAGAAATCATTAAACTGAGTTGATTTTTTTAAATTCCATAATTTTTCAGTTCTTTGTTTGTTGTTACTTGTAAATTTGGATGAAAATTATTTTGATTTTTTTTTATAATTTTTGAAAAATTATAGGTTAAAACGAGCTGGTTAAGGTTCAACTGATACATTTAAGTGATTATCTATGGTCGAGAATTGAGTAATACTGAAAGATATTAAAGCAACGATGATTTAGATTTTTGGTTTGTATGAGGGAAAGAACGTTTAGGTTATCTTTAACGAAGAAATTTAGAATTGTTCATCACTGTTCAACTCTATTTACAGACCCACAAGCACTAAATCAAAAACTATGACAGAACTTAGAGAGCACAATCCAACACATGAATTTGCTTCTTCTTTATCATCCCTTGTAAGGTACAGGAATTGCCATTAAAGGAACAGATTTCCTCAGTGTTATTCCCATTCTTTCCGCCATATCCATTTCTTCAGGCTTGAGCTTATCGGCCAAAAACCAATCGAAAGCGTGCAGAAGAGAACCAAGAGCCAAAGGAAGAACACGAGAAGCGAGAGGAACTGCAGGACAAATTCTTCTTCCTGAGCCGAAGGGTATGAACTCAAAATGCTGGCCTTTGAAATCCACCATTTTTGAGTCCAAAAACCTCTCTGGTTTGAATTCTAAAGGGTCCTTCCAGGTTTTCGGGTCTCTTCCGATTGCCCAGACGTTGACCAGTATTTGAGTTTCTTTTGGAATGGAGTAGCCAAGCATTTTGCAAGAGTTCATGGCCATGTGTGGAACTAAGAAAGGAAGTGGTGGGTGAAGTCTGAGTGTCTCTTTAATCACAGCTTTCAGATATGGAAGTTCCTCGATGTGTTTCTCCTCTACCTTTTTTCCGGATTCAATGGCTTCTCTTAGCTCTGTCTGAACTTTCTCTAGGGCTTTTGGGTTGCGGAGGAGCTCCGCCATCGCCCACTCTAACGTGCTCGTTGTAGTATCCGTTCCTGCTGTAAACATCTCCTGAAAAAGTTTAAACCTCAGTTCATTAAAATCAATTTTCCGAATTCCTTGAGATTTTCAAAAACTGTTTTTAGAATCTTAAGCTGCTTTTTTGGAGATAGTGACAGGATGACACGTCGGACCTTCTCGCAATTTGATATGATATTTTGACGGCTACTTGAGATACGTCCTTAGAATTTACATCTAATTTAAAATTCATAGGTGGGTATGTTTGAGATTAGAGAAAAAAGGAGGTAGCTTTAGGCTTACAAAGACGATGACGTTAATGGTTCTTGAAGAAAACGCAGAGGGTTCCTCCAAACCATCTCCTCGAAACTCCAACAGCACATCCAAGAAGTCTTTCGTCTTCTCTTCTGTGTTTCCATGTTCCATTTTCTTTACTTTTTCTCTGATGAAATCGCCGGCTATTTCGAAGGCTTTTTCTACGTGAAACTGAGTATTTTTCCTGATTCCCTGGGGATCGAATCTCCTCAGAACGGGCAGGAAATCAGCAGCGTTGGGTTTTCCGGCGAACTCCATGACTTTTCCTGCATGGTAGAAGAATCTAGCCCCTCTTTCTGAATTAGGGTCCAGTAAATCCTTCGAAAACATTAGGTTTCCGATGAGATTAAAAGCCATTAAGAAAATAAACCTCCCTATATCAATGGGTTTCGTCCCGAATGCACCCCCCTCTTCTACAAACCGCAACATGCCGTCGATGCACTTGGCTCGGACGTCATGCATGGCGTCTAGGCGGCTGGTGACGAAAAACTCCGTCGTGCAAAGGCGTCGAAGCATCCGCCAGTGGGACCCATACTGGGCTGTGATCATTGATCCCTCGTTGCCAAAATTTCCTTTCATTGCCTCGTAGATTTTCCGGCCAGCCAGGGCCGCGTCGTGGTCCTTGAACATGGTCCGAGCGGCATCTCTCGACGAGAGCACGACGGTGCTCATAGACCCGAGCCATATAGTCATGATGGGTCCATGGATGGCGGCAAGTCTGGCAAATGACTCGTGAGGTGGGGTCCAACCTACCTGGATTTGGAATATGTTCCCGACCAGCGGCCACCGTCGCGGCCCAGGTGGTAGAGCCCCCAAATCGTTCAGACGACGGTGGTTTTGGTGGTGGACGGCTTTGCCTATTAAGACTAAGAAGAGAGGACAAAGCAATAAAAGTGTAATTATCAAACCCGTAATTTGGAGCTCCATTAAAGCCTGGTTTGAGGTTTCTTGCTTGTGTGAAGGATTAGAAGAATGGTTAATGTTTATATAGGCATTATTTGCTTTCACTGTTCATTGGCTGATATTAATTATTACGTGACAATTGACATATCCATCCATACACTATGCTTTATTTTCGGACCAATTTAAACGAAATTAATTGGATTTGTCCAGCCAAAAAAATTCAGCATATCTATAGTGGTGTCTTGACGGTATTATTTAGATCCTGTGACGTGACATGATGATGTGTTGTCTTTTGATTTGTCAATATCTTGATTGTCTTTTAGACCAAGATCGTCGTAATAAACCAATTGGGCACATCACCACTTCGCACAGAATCTTCGTTTGTTTCCTGTGTAATATTTTTCCAAATTTTTTTCTTTAAATTATCTTAAAATATTTTATAATAAGTAAGAAAAAATCTCTATTTTTAGAATATTTAATTTTTACTCTCTCAAATTGTTCATCTAAATTGATATGAGCTGCGATTTCACAGTCGTCAATAGATTTTTAACGGATACACTTCCAATTATAAATTCACCGTCATATCATTTTTGTAATTTTTCTTTATTAATTAAAAATTTTAAGTCAAGAGTTAGACCATTCCAAAACCCCAACTGAGACGAGACATGACATGGAGACTAGAGTGTCAGTTCTATCCTTACTTGTTTCTAAAATAAGAGATAGTTTGAAGGATCTATGAGCAGTATTTTTGACTTTTTTTTTTTTTTCCTTTAACCAAGAATTTGAAAATATTATTCTGTGTGAAGAAAAATGTTGCAAACTAAACAAGAATCGAAAAAAAAAAAAAAAAAAAAACCACATAAAAATAACGACTCTAAAATTTACGAGGAACATCTAAGACCGAAAAAAACTACGTGAAGATTTGAGCAATTCAGTAATCAAAATCGATACAATGAATTTTACAACTCAATTATATATTTATATATTAGATGAAAATCATAATGATAATCATAATCATAATCATAATCATAATGAAATTTCTAAGGTTGGCATAACAAACTTAGCTTAGATAAAATTCGGATCAAAACCAAACGTAACAAAAAATATAAAAGTTAAATAAATAAATTCTTCTATGCAATTTATTTTAATTACATTTTTACAGAATTTATGATTTTTCTTTAATATTGAACAAGTCAATAGCTGAATAATTGTTTTGGCGTAGAATTGAGAGTTGTGAAATACTTAATTAAATGGTTTTCGCAATTAGTCGTAATAACCAATTCCCAATAGAATGTGATAGAACAATTTTGAAATAAGCACTGAATTTTCCGATATGGATTTGTTTAAGAATAAGATGTAACATAATACAAATATTTTATTAATGTTTGTGTCATTTTGTGACACATGCCAAGCACTAATTTTTCAATATTACCTAAAAAACACCAAATAGACGTGACGGGATTTAATAATCATCTCATAGTAATTTAAAAATTTAAAAAAAATATATCAACCTCATATAGTGGTCCAAATTAATCAAGGTCGGGCTATATCTACCTGGTCCCCTCCTCAATGGTCCCATTTTGATCGAGCTTAGATTATTATTGTTAGTTATATATTTTAAGTTGATTTTATTGTTCAAATCTAGTCTTAGCTTAGGTAATTCATGAACCCTAGATGACATTAATTAGCAGCTGTGTAGTCCAATTTCCAACGTCTTTAATTTGTTTTTTCTTTTTTAATCAAGGACAAGAGAGACAGCTTAAGAACATGAACACGAAAAGTGTACATTGTTCAATGACATTGAATTATTGTTTCATCTAATGTTTAGATTATGCCTTCAATTAGTAAAATAATACCATCAAATATTAAAGATCATCTGTCTTTAAACGTAGAGTTTTCAGGTACAATATTGCCCGCTGTAAGTCGATTTATGCGTAATTTTTATTATTAGATTTAATCCAAAATTCGTTGTAGTAGAAATGAGAACTCTACGTATAAATTATTTACTTCAATTTCTTCCAAGCACATATCTCATTTTCCCTAGTATAAGGTTGGATTTCATGTTTAATATAATTTTAAGCCGTCTTTACTTTGATACGAAGGATTGCCAAACTTGATTTACCTCAAGATGAATCCATAGATTTTCAAGAACGGCTCTCGCTTATTTATGATCGTGAACAGATTGGATAGCTATCTCGTTTTGCCTCTTGAAAATGTGGCTTTGCTAATATTTGTATTTGTTTTGATGATCATTTATCTAAATATTTAGATGATATTTTAATAGCCATTTTGATTGTTTTCTTCTTTATTTCGGACTTAAAATACAATAATATTTTATTTTAGTTTTTTTTTTTTCATATTTTTAGCATTATTGGCTTTGAAAATACTTACTCTAACACTGTTTTCATTTTTTCAAATTGTAGGCAATTGATTTATTATATTATGCTTCAATGCATCAAATGTTCAACCTTTAAAGAACCAAAAATGGTATTTAATAATATTTCTTCTATATTCCACCTTTCTCTTTTGTCCTCTGGCCAAGGCGTGGATTATTGGAGTATAAACAATTACCCAATCAATCTCTGCCACCTCATAAAATCCATGGCTAAAATGGAAGTTTTCATACAATAAAGAAACTTTTAGCACCTAAAAACATATCTGGCTTTAGAATTCAAGTAGTTTGGAAAATAAAATTTATTAATTTTAAGTTTCTTCATTTTTGAAAACAATATGGTCGTTCTTCCGTGAACTAAATTATATTTTAAAAATATATTAAAAAAAAACAAAAAATATGTTTCATAGATTATTAAACTTAAATTTTGTATTATAACAATATTATTATTCAGTTTCCAAATGTAATCTTTCACTATAATAATTCCTCTTTTTTTCACGCAAATTGGATATTCAAGGAGATAGGCTTAGGCCCAACAGATCTCATTAATTATATTCTAATTTCTTTAAATTAAAAAAAAATGATTTCTTTGGATTTACTTGTTCATGACTTTTTTAATTTTAAAATCACATGGGTTTTCTTTATTTGGTAATTTATTTAAAATTTGGAGTTTTAAACCTCCCTTTTGGGCTTTTAGATTTCAATGAGAAAACTCTTTTCACCAACTTATTATTTTCCGATGGGCTTTTTTTTTAATAATTAATAAATAAAAGGCAATATAATTATCAAACAATTTATTGATAATGATGTGACAGATTATAATTCATTTTATTATGATGAATCATTTATGTAAGCATGTTAATATCTTAGAAAAATAGACATCATTGAGTGTGCCTCAATGGGCCCAATGTGATTGCCTCGTAACAAATTGCACCCCTCAATGGGCCCAATGTGATTAAGTTAATGTTAATTATTATATTAAATTAAAAATAATATTATGTTTATTTTTTTATTTTACTAAATTAAAATATTAATTGACGCTCAAAAAAATGATAAATATAATTAAGATACTATTAAAATAATAAATAATAAATAATTAATTTATTACATTAAATAATAAATCAACGAGTATTTTAAGATAATACTTCATCCATGAAATCTAGCCCAAACCTTACCAATCAATGACCTCATATTGTAGGTCAATTTATCCTTAGTGGAAAAGAATGATTGATTCAAAATCAAATAAACTATGAAAATGGAGCTGATGAACTTAGATTGTTTTGTTTCTTAGGAGCAATAGGGGAAAATCACATTTTGTATCGGTTTTAACGTAACATTTAATCACGTAAACTTGCGTGTATAAAAAAATTCTCACTCGTTTGGATAATGCTAACTGTTACCTCCAATTTCATCCTTTGATGAATCTTCTATATATTATTTATTAGGTTGTGTAAATGATAAATTATTTTCAATTATTACAATTTGTCACGATTGTTATATTAATAAAGAATTTAGATCACGGTGAAGTATTCATCCATAAATATCTTATTATCCTTCGTTTATGAATTTATTTTTTATTAAATTAAACGTTAATCTATCAAATCAACCAAGTTTTTGTTTGATCTAAAGTTGAAGTTGATAAGAAATTATTATTAAAATATTAAAAAATATAGTTTGAATTTTCTGCTACATCCGGTCATGGTTGAAGTGTTCAAGTCCATATTAGGTCGGATGAGGTCGAACCTAAGCTTATAAACACTTAACTTTTAGAACGTATAATGAAACAAAGTCACCTCCATCTTAACTTTATATTATGATTTTTTTAAAAAAATATTATCAAATTTAAAAGAAGAGTGAAAGTGTCTGAGTCAAACCCATTTTCTGAGTCGTTGAATCCGTTGGGTGAGAGAGATTCTTGGAGAAATTTGAACGTCAATTCCGCCATTAATCTCTCTCTCTCTCTCTGTCTCTGTCTCTCTCTCTAAAGAGCAAAGACTAAAGCAACAAGCAATCCGAGGAAAAAAGGCGAAGCGATTCCCCCCCCACCTTTTCCCCGACAGCATTACTCAACTCGTGAAAATGAAACAGGGATGAGAATTGAGATCGAGGACAGTAAAATTGCCCCACATTCCCATGTGAACTCAATTTTAGTTTTTTGGTTTCTGGTTCAAATTAAGTTCTTCTTTCTTTTGTCATCATTTTGGATTTGGCAGAGGAAGCTTGCTTCTCTCTGACTTAAAGTCTGAGCATTCTTCTTTTCCAGCCTCCAATTATGTCCCTCTCGGCTCTCTTTATCGTATTACTTCATTAAACTTATCAAACTCAGAAAAACTGTTGCTCGTTCGACTCAGAACAGGGCCTACCCACGCTTTAGATTATGCTGTTTCTGGTTCGATTCTTCAAATTTCGAAGCCTTCTGGGCGAGAAACTGAAGCTGATAGCCATGGCTAGGATTAGGCAGTTCTTTTTGAGTATAATACGGAGGCACCCAACTCTTTAAACTGGCTAAAGAATAAAGATAAGAGAAGATGGTGGGTGAAAAAAAAGCAAACTTTACTCATGCTATGGCAGAAGAGTGGAGAACATCCATGATTCGAGCAACGATGCCTTTAATCATTCACCCTCTCAACCAGCTTGAGTTATAATCATTATCACAAGCTTTCTCTCTCTACACCCATCCTTACTTTTCTCTCTCTAGATTTCCTCAGACCAATTTGGTCTCCCACTTTTAAGGAAATCTTGGAGGGTAATGTGTTCATTTTGACTCTTATTTCATTTAAAACATTCATCACTAAAGAGAAACATCCATCTTCACCTTCTCATAAAGCATGAGTTCTTCTAGCTTTTCTCTCTCTCTCCTTCTGGACTTTTTCTTTTGAGATGATAGCTTCTATTCTATCTCTGGTTTTAGAGAGAGAGTGTGTGAAGACGAAAATGGAGAGAGATTGGAATGGAACGTCGATTGTTATTTTTAAAACACTCATATTTTACCCACCGTTCCCGCCCACCAGAGGATCGATCTCGAAGATGAAGGCGAAGGAGACGAAAAGTTTTTCTCTTTCTCTCTCCTCCATACCTACTGCAGTCTTCTTCTTCTTCTTCCTCCTCCTCTGTTACACGGCTTCTTCTACCTTGTCGCCTCCCAATGACACCTCTGTACTCACCCATTTCCGCGTCGGCGCTGATTCCCACGGAAATCTTCTGCCCAATTGGACCGGCTCCGATGCATGCGCCGCTGCATGGCTGGGAGTTCAATGCTCGTCTGCCGGCCGCGTTATCGCTCTCTCACTACCGTCGATCAACCTCCGGGGCCCAGTTCTGAATCTGGCTAAGCTTGACCAACTTCGCCTTCTCGACCTCCATGATAACCGCCTGAACGGAACCGTTTTGCCCCTCATGAACTGCACCCAACTCAAGCTTCTGTATCTTGCCGGCAATGACTTCTCCGGCGAGATTCCACCGGAGATTTCCTCACTCAGGCACATCATCCGACTTGATCTCTCCGATAACAACATACGAGGCGTGATTCCCAACGAACTCTCGCGATTGACTCGACTCCTCACGCTTCGGCTTAATAATAACATGATTTCTGGTACAGTTCCAGATCTTTCCTCTTCACTCGTCAATCTAACAGAATTGAATTTGATGAACAATGATCTGTCCGGAAGATTGCCCGATAATGTGCTCAGAAAATTCGGCCCAAAAAGCTTTTCAGGAAACGAAGGTCTATGCGGATCAACACCGTTGGGTGCTTGTTCCTTCACTGGAATTTCACCGGAGATAGCTTCTTCGCAAACGGTACCGTCAAATCCTAGCTCAATCCCTCAAACTCCAATTCTAACCGAAGATGATAAAAAATCGCACAAATCCCTTAGCACTGGCGCTATAGTGGCAATAGCAATCGCCAATTCCGTTGCATTGCTGGTAATCATCTCCTTCGTCGTCGCCCACTACTGCGCCAGATATCAAAGCTCGCTGTCAATGGCGGGAAGCGAAATCAGAAAGGGAAGAAGGAGCGGGAGCAGCTACGGAAGCGAGAAGAAAGTATACGCAAATGGAGGAGGAGACAGCGACGCGACAAACGCCACAGATCGAAGCAAGCTCGTGTTCTTCGACAGGAAGAAGCAGTTCGAGCTGGAGGATTTGCTGCGGGCGTCTGCGGAGATGCTGGGGAAAGGCAGTCTAGGGACGGTGTACAGAGCGGTGTTGGATGACGGCTGTACGGTGGCGGTGAAGAGGTTGAAGGACGCGAATCCATGCGCGAGGAAGGAGTTCGAACAGTACATGGATTTAATAGGGAGGCTGAGACACCCAAATGTAGTAAAGCTCAGAGCTTACTATTATGCGAGGGAGGAGAAGCTTCTGGTTTATGATTATCTTCCAAATGGAAGCTTGCATTATCTTCTTCACGGTACCTTCCAGCAGCTGTAGATTATATCTGCAACACCTTATATCTGCATCTAATTCTAGATCTTTGCTTTCAACCAAATCAGGGAATAGGGGTCCAGGAAGAATCCCACTGGATTGGACCACCAGAATCAGCTTGGTGCTGGGAGCAGCCCGAGGGCTTGCCAGGATTCACGCAGAGTACGGCGAAACAAGAATCCCCCATGGCAACGTCAAGTCTTCCAATGTTCTTCTCGACAAAAACGGTCTCGCATGCATTTCGGATTTCGGGTTGTCTCTCCTTCTAAACCCGGTTCACGCCATTGCAAGATTGGGAGGATACAAAGCTCCAGAACAAGCCGAGACTAAGAAGTTGTCTCAGCAGGCAGACGTATACAGCTTTGGAGTCTTGTTACTCGAAACACTCACTGGTCGAGCTCCGTTACAGTATCCTTCACATCCCAGGGCTAGAATGGAGGAGGAAGAAGATGGAGGAGAAGAAGATCTTCCAAAATGGGTACGATCCGTGGTGAAAGAAGAATGGACCGCCGAAGTGTTTGATCCGGAGCTTTTGAGGTACAAAAACATTGAAGAGGAGCTTGTCTCCATGCTTCACGTTGGGCTAGCCTGCGTTGTATGGCCACCGGAAAAGAGGCCATCAATGGCTGAAGTTGCAAAGATGATCGAGGATATCAGAGTTGAACAGTCTCCGCTAGGAGAAGACTACGACGAGTCCAGAAATTCACTTTCGCCCTCTTTGGCCACCACCGAAGATTGAACGTTCTGTAGTGCTAGCCAATAGCTTCATTGGCTTTACTTCCGTGGCTGCGGTTTTCACCTGTTCCATCTCTATTTTGCTCTGTGCAAAAGCGTCACATTTTTTAGACCTCCATCCAAATGTTTCTATGTAATATTTTCCTGCATTATATCGATTGTTGCTAGTCCAAGTGCAAAATCTAATTGTTGTAATGTATTGTGTGTAATTAGCAACTCTGATTTACTAAATCTTCAGTTTCATGACATAAATAAGAAACTGCAAAAAAGAAAGATCTAGTAGGGAAACACATCTACCCAATTCTGACCTGACAAGAGCAATCACTCAGCCATTAGAAATACATATCCAGAATATTTACACTAAAAATCCCAAGCATCTATTCTTCAACCTATGGCTTCCACCAACTCCAAAACAATTCGCTATATGACATCAAGAATTCGATCTTATACCCTCTAATCAATCTGTTCACAGCAGCTTACAATCCTCAATAAATACTCTCTTTTGAAGGATGGTCAGGAATTTCTCGAGGGAGAGCAAGCCAACCAACCGAGTAATGCCAAACCAACTCTTCTCAAGAGTGTACTAAAAGCTAAATTTAGTAGTGTTTTATGTTACAACAGATAGTAAAAACCCTATTCAAAGTTTAGGAAATATTAGCTAACTCTTCCAGTTTGATCAATCAGCGTCCCAACCTGATCTCCACATAAAGCTTTTGAAATGTTTCCAGGTTCAAGAAGATTAAAGACAACAACTGTGTATCACAAATAGAACAGAGTTGAGAAATAAATAGATAAATTCCTCAAACAAGAGTTGAAATAAAGAAATTTCTAGCTCGAAAGCTAAAATGAAAGTTTTCAGTGTCTCAGCGTGAAGGTCCAAAAGCAGCATGAAAAAAAGCAGCCAACAACGAAATTAATCAATATTATACTAACCCGGAATGTTGTTCTCTTCACAGAAAGTCAGAGATGTCATGTCCATGGAGGTTGCACCTCTAGAGACCAACTCCCTAAAGGAGATGTGCTTGAATGTAAAATTGTTGTCTTGGGAATTGCAGTCATACACACCATCCACATTGGTACCCTTGAGGACAGCCTCAGCTTGAACTGACAAAGGAAACCAAAGAGTTGCCTTAATCCATACTTACAAGGGAGGTAGGGAGACAGGGTACGAGGGCAGCAAGCCTAATGGCTAAAAGTACGCAAGTTGGAGTAATTGAAAACATAAATAGAAACTATGAAGCTGAGCAATACTCTCTGATGCTCGAAGAGCTGCAGCCGTATCAGTGGAGAAGAGGGGATTTCCAGAACCAGCACCAATGCCACCAAATATAACAACTCTGCCTTTTTCAAGATGTCGAATAGCTCGTTGTCTACTGTATGGTTCCACAATCTCTTGCAGTGTAAATGCGGATTGGATCCGAGTCTGAACTCCCATCTTCTCTAGTGCTGATTGGATAAGAATAGAATTCATAACAGTGGCCATCATACTGTAACAAAAATCACTAGTATAAACATTTCTTCCTCGGTGCAAGACATATTATCAAAGTAGATGCAAATTAAATAATAATCTCAATCACACCTTCTGTATTGCGTATCAAATAAAAAGAAACATAGAGTTCAACAGAGAAAACGTGAATATCTAACTCTAAATGAAAGTTTACTCTAATGTGCACCTCTCAAGGAACTCTGATGACAAAAGTGTTATACAAGAAAACCATCAATCATCGACAAAGAGAACATGCAAGAAAGAAGTACCATTACTGTTTTCTATTCTGTGATGTCTCTTGTCAGGGATATCAAAGAAAAACATTTTGCAGAATACGAAAAAGAACATTACCCAATTTGGTATGCAGTGCATCTATCTAAACCTGTCGCAGTCACCCATGTGTCTCCACAAAAGAAGTTTCGACCTCCAACAACAATTGCAACCTAAGATATAACATAAGATTAAATATGCAAATTAAAAATCACAAGCTATGAAAAGTCCCAGATCATGAAAAAGTTATCAAGCGAATTTCACCTCGACACCAAGGCGGCAAGCCATCATAACTTCTCTAGCAATCAGCATTGCCACCTGACAATGATAAAATCTTAATTTCCTAAGCCTCAAGTCAAGCAAAGACGATACTTTAACAAAAGAGGGTTGAAATCAAGTTGGTGGTATCTCTAGAAAGTATGTTGTCATATCAACCTTTGAGTCAATATTATTAGGACCCGTCCCAGCCAGAGCTGCACCACTGATTTTGAACACCACTCTTCGCCATCGTGGACTAGATGCGGTTTTGGGTTTCAAATTATTTATTGGTCCAGAAGTATTTGGAGTCATCACCGTGTATCTGTTGGAAATAGTTACAAATAGAAAACAATTACACCACCTTCAATACTATTTACAACAAAACAATAACCCCCTGGAAATCACCACGCCAGCTCACATTGCTGAAGTAGCCATAGGTTCATTGTGACAGTCGTTAAGAAAAAGCCTCCAATGGGTTTATCATTTTACCAGTGACGCCAGGGACTCGATTACAGATCCATGTACTAAAAATTCCTATTTTTCGGCTGTAAAAAACATTACTTTTCCTACTTCTTAACTAATAGTGCATTTTCTAACTTATCAAAGACGAGGCATTCATTATGCAGAAAGGAATTCATGCCTCAGAGACAAAATGAAATAGTTTGATACCTCTTCGATTGCCTCGGAGTATTCCCAGATGAACTCATACTCCGATCTTCGTCAGACGAAATCTTCATTGTCATGGAATTACCAACAATTTGCTCCATTTGCTTGAACCAAGGCCAGTGACTAGCGGAAATGCCACCATTACTCATTCTATGCCTTTCCAACTTATACCTCTTCTTCAAGTTGTCTACCTTATTCTTACACTGCTCGACACTCTTACTCTGCTTCTCACACCGTTCGCTCACAGTCGCCGCTACCTCCTCCCAATCTCTCCCTCTCAGATTCCCCTTGTTCAGCTGCGTAAACTTCTCTGTATACGCATCAAGAAGGCAAGATATCGCCGCGTCGCTCCACTCCTCCCTATCTTTCCTATACTCACCGCCAACGATGACGGAGGATCTAGGTTTTTTGTAACCGTACGAAGCACTTTCATCGCCGAGGTCCTCCACAAGATCCTTCCTTTTCTCTACACGCATATCAACGCCGATCCCGACTCTACTCTGATCAGTACCATTATCGAACGGATTCGAACAAAAGGCCGCCTCGCCGTAATCGTCTCCGTCCTCCTCTTCCTCTTCTCCGGCGCCGATCTTCTTCGGACTCTCGGAATGCGCGAGAATCGGCTGGGACGGCGGAGGAGGAGTGTGGACAGGAGCGGGTCGGGAAGCAAACCGGTGATTAGCGTAGGTCTGGTGGAGGTGATGAGAGGGAGGGACATGGTGGTGATTGGGATTGGGCTGGTGGTGCTGGTGGTGGTGTTCATCGCTGAGGAGAGAGAAGTCGTCGTCACAGGAAGCCATTAGAGGACGTTAGGGTTAGGAATGGCGCTACGACGGCGTTAGGAGAAAGGCGGGAGGGTTGTGACGGAAGACATGATCCGTGAATGAGAGGGGGATGAACCGTGACGGCTTCTTACGGTCCCGTTAAGTACTCAGGACTGGATGGCGTTGCCACGTGACGGTCGCTCCCGGTCACTCTCAGTACTTTTGAAAGAATAGCAAATTTTATTTATTTATTATTTTATTCATCATAGTGCACAAAAATACGATATACATACGTGTCGTCGTACCTTATAAGAGCAAGTCGTTATGCCATATGTACACTAGCATGTCCATGTAACGGATAATGTGTGGAAAAACTTTATAAAAAGTAAGTGCATAAAAATATAGTCCAAATATTAATATATATTTACTAAATGTGTGACTGAGAAGAGAATTTCATTATTTCTTTTTATTTTTATTTTTTAATTTTATATGTTAATTGGTTAGTATAATTAATATTTTTTAATTTTCTTCGATGTTAAAATCTTTGTGGCCATATCATTCACGATATGTTACATAAAATTAGTGTATTAAGAATAATGTGAAGTCTATTTTTTAATTTTTATTTTATTAAAATATCAATGTCAAATAATAATTAATATTAATAAATTAGCAATTAATAGTAATAAATTAGCTTTCGCTCTCTTAACGACTTCATCTCTTTCTCGCGCGAGAAAATGGAAATACTTCGCTGAAAGAGATCTATGGGTGGCCATGGGAATCAGCTTAGAAAATTTCGACTCTACCTGTCTTTGCATACCGAACGGTCAAATTCTTTGAAACAGATTCCATCTTACCCAATCGATCTCCTTCTCTCTCTCTCTGTCCCGCCTTTTTTTCCTTGTTCCTTCCCTCTTTCTGACATTTGCTTCGCTTCTGCATCTCTGATCACAAACACCATGGTCTAACCTTTTTTTACCCATTTAGGACGATGGGGGTGTCGCCCTCGAACTTGACCCTAGGTTCAAATGGCTCGGACGTAGGTCTTGGCCTCGGCGACATACCTGAGAATTGCGTCGCTTGTGTTTTCCTCTACCTCACTCCGCCGGAGATTTGCAGCCTGGCGCCGCTCAACCGGGCGTTTTGTGGCGCGGCGTCGTCTGATTCTGTTTGGGAAACGAAATTGCCACCGAATTACCAAGCTCTGCTTGATTTGTTGCCTCCTGAGAGGTACCGAAATCTTTCGAAGAAAGATATTTTTGCTGTGCTGTCTCGCCCGATACCATTCGATGATGGAAATAAGGTACTTCTTTTTTTCGTGTTTTCATCGAAGTTTGAGGTTTTAATTGTGAAATTGAGAAATTGGTTGTTTTTTTTTTTTTTTTTTCCGTTTCCGGAAGGAGGCTTTATGATTTTGGGATGTTGTTTCAGAAATCTATTTGGGGGTTATACAGGAATTATGGCTGGACAGAGTCACCGGAAGGACTTGCATGTCAATATCTGCGAAGGCAATGGCGGTAACTGGAATTGAGGACAGGAGATACTGGAATTGGGTTACCACTGAAGAATCTAGGTTAGACTCTGATAATCCTGTAAATGGATCAAGCACCAAACTAGTTTCTCAACTGCAAAATTCAGGGTCAATGATGATTATGGCCTAAACAGTGGTTGCAAATCTTTATGCATGTTTTATAATTGCTTTTCACGGTCAAGAGCTGAAAAATAGCCTTTACAGATTGTTCTTGATTGCTAGTTTCCCCTTGATGTTATACCTTCAAAGACTTGGTTGCTGTTCTAAATTAGAGTTAACTTGGCCAAGCTTAAATTTTAAGCACTTCGGGATAAATTTATATTTCAAGCATGACCATGTTTCGATCGACTTTATCAAAGCCAATAACAAGTTATATTTTTGGAACAGATTGCATAGATGTAGTGATTATGTTTCGATGTGTGGCAATCTTGAATTGCTGGTTTCTAGAAATTTATTTGATTGCCCTGGCTTGAATTTGCTTCTGACTCATTTTTGCAGTATCTTGTTTTCCTTCCTAGAACGCACTTGGTAATGTATTCGATATTTTGCTCAACATTTCAGGTTTCAAGTAGTGGCATATCTGCAGCAAATTTGGTGGTTTGAAGTAGATGGGGTAGTAAAGTTCTCTTTTCCTGCTGATATTTACACTCTTTCCTTCAGGCTTCACGTCGGAAGGTTTTCTCGAAGGCTTGGCCGACGAGTGTGCAACTTCGAGCACACACACGGTTGGGACATAAAGCCAGTCCGGTTCGAGTTTTCTACTTCGAATGGCCAACAAGCATCGTGCGAGTGTTGTATAGACGAGTCTCGACACGATAATCATAAGCGAGGGTGCTGGATTGAGTACAAAGTAGGTGAGTTTGTGGTGAAAGAATCTGAACCCGCCATTGAAGTTAGATTTTCGATGAAACAGATTGACTGTACGCACTCTAAAGGCGGCATTTGTATAGACTCTGTGTTCATCGTTCCGAGTGAGTTGATAGATCGAGAAAGAAGAGGGCCGTTGAAGAAGTAGAACTAAAACTCAGCAGAAAGTTGGGAAGCGACCAGATGTTTAGTTTGTTTAGTCTTGTGAGAGGTGTATAGCTTTTAGTGTCAAGAGTTTGTACGGGATGTTTTAGAGAGAATCTGTCGTCTAAGGTTGTGTTACTTGCAGTGTATGATTCTATCTTCTGCTCTTCATAACACCTAGTTGTGCTGTAAATGAAGCATACTAATGAAGCCAGCCTTGTTGTATCCTCACTCTCTCTCTCTCTCTCTCTCTCTCTCTCTAGCCTGGGGGTCCGGAAAATGTGTGGAAATAGAAGAAACAAGACAATGAGTAGGTTGTCGTTTGGTGTAGGGTCTGTTTATGTTCCGCTGTGGCCCAGTTCTGTTATCATGCATTCACATCAATACAGAACAGTCATGAATTCTCCTGGAATTATGAACACCAATCTCGCCTCTGTCTTCAAAATCTGGGTTGGCTAACTAAGCCAACCCATTCTATTAGTTTAACTCGAAAGAGCCGAACTAGTTTAACTAGATTACCTTCCAATCCTGCACAAATGAATAATTTAAGATTTAATTAATTATTTTTTGTGTAAAAATAAATTAATAACATCTGTAATGATATCACCTTGATTCGGACGACACCTCTATTTATGAACAGCCGGGTTTTTATGCATGTTTGATAAATGTTGTTACATGCAGAGAGGCAGCTTGTGCGCTAGGTTAGACTTGAGGTAACACTGTAGGGCCTCTCAATGACCTGAACTACGAGTGAGGAAAATCGATCTAAAATTGTCTTATCTGGTTGGTTCTTGTCAGTTTTGCAAATAAAATAACTGAATTCGGTTTTTATTTATTAGAACTGAAGTTTTTGATTCAGTTTTTGGATTTAATGAGACAAAATTACTGAAATCGAGCCGGACCATTATAAACGGTAATTTACTAACCCTTGTTCAGCTATTCCATATCCTTCAATCTCTTTCTCTTTTCAGTTCTCTCTAGCAGTCGTTGCTGAGTCCTCGACAGTCGACAAACGCCTCTCGATTATTCTAGACACTACTGTCGCACTATCTTTTCGACTCCCTTTTCCTTTGTCAGCCTTTGAAGGATGAACTAACGAAGGTAAACTAATCTGCTCTTTGCCTCTTTCAATTTCTGTATTTTTGCGGGGCTTCTTGATACTGTTCCTGTGAGCCTTGCGGGACTGGTTGTGCGTTGTATTAATTTTCGATTTGGCCATTTCTACATTACGTAGAAAAACACCACAAATTAGATGAGCACAGAACGACAGTAGTTAGCTCCAAACACGAAAAATAGTTCGGAATACAAATGATAAGCCAGTAAATTTTGGGTGGCTCTGCTACTCCAATCGCTAGGATTTCTTTATGCTCGACCCCTTTTATTTGAACTCAGGAAAAACACCATGCATGGATTAAAATCATCATGCTGAATCAGTAGTGGAGGTACCATTTTTACTTTTCAAGTTTCATATTTCTCAAGACAGATTAGCCTTGTTTTTTATTACATAAATCTAACTAATGGCAAGCCTTGTATTTGCTGCATCTGTTGAGGAACGGTGACTTGTCTAATCCACAATGAGGTTGCATGAGTTTCAAGTACACTTTTGTTAGAGTTTGTTTCTTTTTAATATCAGCAACTTTTTACTAGATATTTAAACATTGTCTGTATGCTGATGTTTTTTCTTATTGCTGGATCTATAAGACTCTAAAGAATTATGTGATGCTTAAGGTGAAAATGGACTGATCTAATTCGTCGGTATTTTTTCTCAACAAATAGTATCAGAGTACGGGTAATCTCTTTAAATCTAGTATGCTCTGTGTTTGCGATTTTTAACTGATCTTCTACATCAGAAAAATTTTTAGAAGTTATTATGGCGGAAAAGATTGAAATCGAAAAATTCAACAGAAATAATTTCTCTCTGTGGAAATTAAAAATGAAGACGTTATTGTGGAGAGATGGTTGTGCGATGGTCATCGACGACAAACCTACGAACGTTGAAGACGAGAAATCGAACAAAGCTGATGAGGATGCAATGAATATTTTGCATCTTACTCTAGCAGATGGAATTTTGTCAAATATCTCAAAAATAACAACAACAAAACAGATCTGGGATACGTTGACAAAATTGTGCGAGAAGAAATCGTGGTATAATAAAATTTTCTTGAAAAGAAAATTATATACCCTTCGGATGTCAGAATCTACAACAGTGACAGACCACCTCAATATTCTTAATATATTATTTTCTCAACTAACAGCAATGGAGCACAAAATCGATGAAAATGAAAGAACTGAACTTTTACTTCAAATTTTGCCAGATTTATACGATCACCTCATCGTAAATTTGCTCAATGGTACTGTAAAAACAACATTGATGTTCAATGATGTTACAGCCGTCATTCTTGACGAAAAAAGTAGGCGAAAAAACAAGGAGCAGTCTTCTGTGGAGGCTTTATCAGTAACGAGAGGGAGATCAATGAAACATGGGGGTTCTGAAGTTAGCACGTCAGGAAGATCCAAATCGAAAAGTAAAAAGGTCATTAAATGCTATCATTGTGGCAAAATAAGCCACATGAAAAAGGATTGTTGGAAGCTGAAGAAAGAACAAGGCATAGAAGGTGCTAAAGGAGAAACGAAGAGTACGACGACAACCTTATAGTGGTTCACTCTCGTTCTGAGAGCTACGTCCAAATTGCTGACAGATTTCACTAAGAACAAAAACAAGTTACAATTGCTTTTGCCTCAAACTCTCAAACTCCCTCTCATAGCCTAAATACGTCTTTATATAATAGACGAATTAGAGTTACATAATAACTGGGTAAATATGACCAAAATACCTTCAAACTTGAATTAGGCTTCACAACTCAATAAACTCGAGTGAAAAAGTGATTTTTATGAAGATTAACGTTGACGTCTTAAGCTTTTTTAGAATGGATTAGATCATAAGTTTCATTTGAAGTCTTAGTGATGCATCATCGAATCACGAAAATAAAGTGTTGTTGAAATACTAATGTAAGGGCATCCATTAATGTGATCTACACATTCTCGAACTAGTTGTAAGCTTCAATCGCTTGAAAAAGAAATTCAATGTAGCTAGATGTTACTAAACGTGGAAAAGTAAATTAGTATTAATGTCTCGATATAGGGGTCGGAGAATGACGATCGGCCAAGACCATATCAAATATATAACTAGAGATGTTAAATGAGCGGGTTGGCTCGCCAGCTCGCCCGCTCGGCTCGGTACTGTAGCGAGCGGGTTTGATTCGAGCCACACAGACGAGTCGAGTCAAGCTCGACAATCCGTGCTCGCGAGCCTGATGAGCCTGCTCGTGAGCAGGCTCGGTCATGCCTTGCTCAGCACTGAGCTTTCCGACGATGGGCGAAGCTGAGCCAGATTTCCGACGTCTCCGATGAGAGCACAGCGTCCAAAAGCTCGGGCCCTTGAGCATCTTTGATTGTCGTCGGGGTTGGGAGAGCTGGGCGATCGATCATCCGAGCGCTAAGCAATAAATCGCACGTCGCTGGGTGGTTGCCCAGATCGCTGAACTCTTTCTGTCGACTGTACTCTCTTTAGCAGTTCGGTCGACTTTTGCCCTTCAGTTCAGCAATCTTTTTCTCCTCGATTTTTTTTCTTCTCTCACACTAAAGTGTCAAAGAACGGTGATGACCGTTGATGAGAAGCTGAGATTCTGAGCAACGGTCATCAGACTGTTGCTGAGAATCAGACCGCTCAGTAACGCAATGGCTCGTTACGCTCGTGGAGTCGGTTCGGCTCGACTCGTTAGGCTCGCGGCTCGCGAGCCAGCTCGGGTCAGAAATTTTTTAAGGTCAGCTCGTTAGGCTCGGCTCGTTAAACTCGGCAGGCTCGGTGAGCCGGGTCTTTCTCAGCTCGGCTCGGCTCGGCTCGGCTCGACTCGCTCGTTTAACATCTCTATATATAACTATAACTTAGTTTATCATTTTTAAATTTATTCGAAGAAAAATTTCTTTTCTTATCGATTTAGTGTTTGATATCTTCGAACTTGGTATTGTGATATTTGACTAAGAAATGCTACTTTTGAGTAAACTCATCAACCGAGTAAAGAAAAAAAAAAAAAAAACAACCTTTACTTAAATGGTTTTAGTTTCATTTTGGAATGTTCAGAGCAAGTCGATTATAGTAAAATCTTATGGAATTCGGCAATTTTCGTAATTTGGTTTTTCGATTGTAGGTGGGGAGACTTCTCCCTTCGTTCAAGCACTTCTAGCTGAATTACCGGCCCGATTTCTTAGCCGCTTGAGAAGTAGAAACATTCAACCAAACTAGTGATATTTTCTTAAGTCAGTGTGTAGTTGAGAATTTGTTTGATTGGGAGTTCTTGGTCAATTTGTCCATCTGGTAAGGCCTGCAATACCAATTCTTGCAGAAGCTATTATTATTGATTGAAAATTTTCATTTGGAGAGGCAAGGAGTGGCTGTGGCAGCATAGTTAGCGTTTCACTACAAATTGGGTGAAAGCCAAAACTCAAAGGGGTTGTAAATAGAGCACATCTCAATTTGCTGCCCTCCGGAAATGAGGTTCAGAATCCTTTGCGCACTTGGTTATTTCTTAAAGATTAATGCTAGACGTAGACTTGAATTTTGTACACTTTGCTAGAGTTGCTTGCGTAGTACTCGTTGATTGTTAAGAATAATTATGATAAGGTATTATTACTTGCACCCATGAACCACACTTAGACTAAATATAATGTTATTTGTTTTAAAAACTCCCTAGATAATTAAAGATAGAAGTGCTTGAATTATATTCTTGAAATCCAGAACGCTGGAGAAATAGCGGATACTCAAACCCTTTTTCCCGGTTTGTGCAATTCGAGCTTTGGGAGCTCAATGGACGCCTACCATGGCTAATTGTCAATTGCACTCTTGCAAGTAATTTTCGAAAAATAACGAACCGTAAGAAAAGATTAGTGGTATGTATTATGAAAAACGGGGAAAAGCATTGAAACAAAGATCGAATACAGAAAAGCAAATTTATCAATATTCTTAAAGTTATGGTCTAATTCTAATTTGTCAGTATATTAAAGTTTGCTGTTCATTGTTTAGAGAAAAATAGCGGGGTGGAGTCGAACGCGTAAATTGTTCAAATTTTTATGAGAATTTTATTTTAATTATTTATATTTTATCTTATTTATTAAAATTATGAAAAAGGGCATCCTTTTTATAATGTTATAACCTAGGGCTACTTTTATTTTATTGCCTTTTATTTAAAAATATTATTTAAGCAATAGTATGTATAATAAATATAATAACTTTTGACCGACCATATTGATCTCTAAAGAGTCCTTTTTTTCTTCTTTTGGCAGCTCTTTATCGACTTAAATTATATCTTTATCGTATCTTACCATATTAAAATGATGAACGTTTGAATTTATTTTAATATTTTTGATTTATTTTATTTTATAATTTTGATATTCAAATACACATTAATGAAATATCTATCTAAATTTATCTTACAATATTAAAAGAATGGACGATTGAATTTCTTCTAACATTTTGATTTATTTTCCAATAAATATGTTTTAACATATTTTGTGCAACATTTTCATATTAAAAAAACAAAAATTCAATCCATACGAAAACAATATCGCAACATGAACTCCTTCTAATGCTATACAACTTGAACATCGAAAACATAATTAAACATCTCATTTTCAACAGCTTAATTACCAAGACGATATTTAAAATAATCAAAGTCAAAGTTTGAAATCTGGGAGCAAAGACTCAATACCTTGGGTGGTTGAATACATGAAGTGTAAGTGGGTTGATGAACGTTAAATGAGTCAGAGTGTAGAAGTGGTTGAGGCACTGGTTCAGGTTCGGCGCCGCCCTGATGACAGTGCTTAGAAGCAGCCAGCAGGCAGGGCAGCAGCCAATTTCAGACGGGACGCAATCTAACATTACAAAGCTGGCTTTCACCATTTCATTTCCTGCAATAAAAGTTGCGTGTATTCTAGAGTTTCAGATTTAAATTTCAGCAACCTATGCTCAACGTGGACCACTCTCTCTAATTTTCTCATCTTTTCCTTTATAAAAACTAGATTCAATTATACACTACAGCTCTACACCCACACCCATTTAACTTAGTCGGTTAATTAATAATAATAACAGCTTAAATATAAATCAAAATTGAGAAAAGTACTTGCTCTTAGACGTGTAGCTGTTGAAACCCTAATTCATAGGGTGGTAGGGAAGAAGAAGATGGTGCCGACCGAATTGGATTTGGCTCTTTCCTGGTTTTGTTTCCTTTGAACTGGCGTTGTCACGTTGAAACCTGAATCTTTCTTGCTTTGTTTTCTTGAAGAAGGAATGGAAAAGGACATAGACCTGCAGAGAGTTGCAGGTGGCTTGTTCTCATTGGTTAAAGTGAGGTGCAAAAATATATGAAGGATCAACAAACAACTCTATCATTCAGTCATACATTGATAGATAGACAGAGGGTAGTACTATTGATGTTCTAAGACACTCTTTCTGGTCCGCCACATTTGAAAATATTTATACGCCGTGATTATATTATTCGTATGCTTCAGATGGTAAGAGTAATCGATGCGATCCCCAATTTCTAATTCTCGTCGCGCTTGTAGTCTTTTATCTTAGGCGTTTAATTACGAGCAAGACATGTCGACTTAGAAAGATAGATCATTGATGAGAAACTTCCATTGAAAAGCTTGCAAACTAGTTCTAAAAAGGGTGTTTAGACCCTATTTTTTGGTAATATAAAGAAAGTAATTTCATTTAACTACCAGATTAGCGATCTAATCAGAGAACATCAATCATGGTACATCAATAAATGCTACAAAAAACAAAAAGTTTATAGGATAGTCAAGGAAAAAAAAAAAACAGAATTAGCTGCGAATAAACTGTCTTAAAATTGTTTTTGGACAGTTCTTCTCCTGTTTACATATTTGATAGAAGAGGACAGGTTTGATACAGTTAAGTATAAGTTTCATTGATTGAAAATGTGGGAATTGAAGCAAGGGGAGGCAGCGTAGGGACAGAAACAGAAGGAAGCGAGCGAGGAGAGGGGGGGTGGTGGGTGGGAGGCTCATCCTTTCTTTTCTTCTCCTACCATTGCTGCACCTTCATTAATAACCTCTCTAGGTTGAGCCCTAAACTTATTTATTATTTTGTTGGGTAAAAATCAATTTCACCTCTCGAGAGTATAGGGTTAATTTGAAACACTCTATAAATTAAAAACTCTAACAACTAAAACTTTAAATTATTTAAAATGTAACAAAGTAAATCTTTGGACGGAGGTCGATTACTCCCTATTCTGAATTTAGGCTGAGAATGGGGGGTCGATCACCCTCTGTTTTGTCTTAGTATTTGTGTAACACTGCACGTGATTCGAGAATGGAATCCCTTTCCCGAAATGGCCTCCCGTTTTTTGCACTCCAATTCTAGAGGTGCTGGCGAATGGGAGGTCCCTACCACGGAACGACTCTCATTCCCTGCCTCCCTCATTTTAGGGGGTACTTGGGAGCGAGAGGTTCACACCCAAGAACGGCCCCTCGTTCTCAACCAAAATATTTAAGAACGGAGACAAAAAAAGATTGGCCGGTTCTCAAGCAAAATACTTGAAATCAGGGGTCGTTCTGTGTTGGGGCCCTCAAGTTTAGGGATAAGAACGAGGAACCATTATAGGACAGGAATCTTCGTTCTAGAGCACCCTTAAAATTGAGGACGCAGAGAACAAAGATCGTTTCGGGACAAGGACTTTCCGTTCTAGGCCTAAATTCAGAACGGTGTGATTGGCCCCCCTCGAGGATTAGATTTGTTATGTTTTGGATAGCTTTAAAATTTTAGCTGTTTGAATTTTTAAGTTTATGGTAGGTTTCAAATTAACCTTGTAATTTCGTTCGAATTGGGTTTTACCCATATTTATTTTATTTGTTTTTAATGGGGGTGCAGAAGCTATAGCAGTATTTGCTCTCACTGTTTTCAGCCTTCAAGGGAGGACAGAGAGAGTCAAGGTTCAGAATATGAATGGTCCCCATGATTCTGTCCCTCAACTGCTAAAATGCTTCTCTCTCTCTCTCTCTCTCTAATAAAAGAATCAGCTATGGTTTCAACGAAAGTGAAGCTCTCTCTCAAAGCATTTAACTCCAGTTTTTGCCCCCTCCAAAAGAGAAGAAAACCCAACTTAACAACAAAAACTTTTCAACTCTTTACACATCTTCTTCACTTTTCTTCTTCTTCTTCTTCTTCTTCTCTCTCTCTCTCTCTCTCTCTCTCTCTCTCTCTCTCTCTCTCTCTCTCTCTCTCTCTCTTTCTATGTGGTCCATTCCTTTCTACAGTCACAGACACTGATAAAAAAACCAGTTGGCCGATATAATCCTCACTCACTTTCATATATTTCACTTGAATTGAAAGGCGCCGAGGAAAGTGGAGCCATCTGCAGATATGGATTGGAATAGCACTTCAAGACCCTTTCTTTCTCGACTACCTGAATCTTCCTTTAGCTTGCTTTACAATTACAACCTCGATCAATATCCAGGTATTGTCCACTCCTCTTTTGCACTGCATTTTAGACATGCGTTTTACGATCTGAAGATGTGTTCATTATCTATTTCCTCGATTCTTAATTTTCATAGGAAACCTCAAGACTCCGTTAGCATGCTGAAATCTGAATACATGTTCGGAGAACAGATAATTTTTAGAAGAAAATAAACATGTGATCATCAAGATTGAATTTCAATTTCATACAATCTTGAATGCTTAAACACTGCTCTTTCTACAGCATTTAAAAGGGTTCTCTTTTGCAGGTGCAGCTATGGCAGCCGACGCACAGCAAAGTTTGGTTCTTGAAATGGAGAAGAGTAGCTATGGAAATCTGGAGAAGAAGAAGAGGCTGACGAGCGAGCAGTTGGATTCACTAGAGAGGAGCTTCCAGGAGGAGATTAAGCTCGATCCAGACAGAAAATCGAGGCTGTCTAGAGAGCTTGGATTGCAGCCAAGACAAATAGCCATTTGGTTTCAGAACAGACGAGCTAGATGGAAGGCTAAGCAGCTTGAGCATCTCTATGATACCCTCAAACATGAGTTTGATACCATCAATAGGGAAAAACAGAAGCTTCAAGAGGAGGTCAGAGCAGCCAAAACCCTCTTCACTCTATCTTTTCTTCTTCTTTTTTCTTGCATGCAATCCATGCAGCCTGCATATGCCATTTCTCCTTATTTTTCAAATAATTATTCTAAACTCTTACAGATAAATAGAGAAATTAGCTTACAGCAGATCTCGAAGAACTCAGGATTTCCCAGATTTTTCGCTTATGCACAAACTTAAATTGTTAAAAGAAAATCTATACTAGGAACATGATCATTAAATTCTTGACCCACCCATTGAGAAAATGTTGGCAAGGTTAGTTGGAAGTTTGACTAAACGACATTCAGTGAAGCTCTAGTTGAGATTTGACTTTATGATATCTATAGCATTTAGAAGAGCAGAAGAAGAAATTAGCAAAACCCCCAGTTAGAGCTAAGCAATGTTTTGATGGTAACT
The DNA here is from genome assembly GCA_022433055.1 of Begonia peltatifolia. Taxonomy (NCBI): domain Eukaryota; kingdom Viridiplantae; phylum Streptophyta; class Magnoliopsida; order Cucurbitales; family Begoniaceae; genus Begonia; species Begonia peltatifolia. The sequence goes on from CM039519.1 coordinate 31,195,508, forward strand.
CAGGTCATGAAACTGAAAATAATGCTGAGAGATCAAAGTGGATCGAGGAAGCAAGTTTCCACAGTTTACACAGATGTATCTGGAGAAGAGACAGTTGAAAGTACATCAGTAGCCATTCGTTGCTCGACCAATCCAAGAGGGACCAACACCAACCGTCAGATCACCGAGTGCAATTATCTCTACAACATGGAGGATTACAACCCTGTTTCTCCACCTTTCTGGGGAGCTCTTCCTTCTTATCCTCAGTGAACATAGTTTTTATCTTTGTTAGCTTAGTTCTAGCTTAGCTTCCAATGTTCCTGTCTGGTTCATCTTTCTTTCTGACTGTTTTGTTTTCCCCCTTACGCAAAAAAAAATGGATGAAGTACTTTCTTGCTGAATAATGGATCAAGTTTGAAACTGGGTTCTTCTTCTCTTTCTTTGTAATTCTAATCTCAAAACATTTCCAAAATAACTGATATTTTCATCTCTCTCGTTATTATGAATTATAAATTATTATAATTAGTTCAAATTTTGTGATTTATTCTTTATTAATATTGTAATTTTATTATTTCTATATTAATTAATGAGTGAGTGGTACGAAAAGTAAAGAGGAAAGTTGAAAGTAGTGCTCCAAGACTTTCTCTTGAGTGAGAAGCAGGTGCAGCATTACGTAGAAACTCTCACATAACACATACTTGCGGATTTTATGACATTACTTTCTTCATTCTTGAAAGAAAAACAATTAGTAGGAATCACGTAAATTCTTGTGATTTCATCTTTGGTGTGATGATATTTGCAAGTGTCGGATAATAAGATTAGAAAATTCTCGTACGATAGTATGAACGTTGTCACAAGATGGTGAGCAGACCATGAACAGACAAGTTAAGCCAAAAGAAGGAAGCATATGAACATTGCAATTCGCTCACAAAACTAAAAAGGTAGGATCAGTTTAGTCACATCTTCCCCTGTCGGTCTTTATCCCCGTCTCCAGCTTCTTCTTTGTAGTCCTTTCCCTGCAACTTCAACTCTTCAATCTTCCTTCTCGCTTCCTCTTCTGCTTCACTCAATTTCTCCTGCCGTTACAGATGGACATCTTTTTAAATCTACGATGAACGAGAAAGAATTAAGACATGATTATCTAAGATAACTTGGGTACTTATTCACCTTTGCTGAATCTTTAGTCTCGTAAGCAGACTCCTTAGTTTCTTCTTTTTTACCAGTTAGAAACTCCATGGCCCTTCTTGCTGCATCAGCAGCCGAGTCTTTCAGCTCTCCAAGTTTACTACCTGTTGTATCTTTCCCTTCCTTTGCCTTTTCTGCTGTATAGTCCTTTGCCTCCCTCGTCTTCTCTGCCGCATAATCTTCATACTCTCCGGCCTTTCCCACCGCCGAGTCCCAGGCCTCCGCCGCCTTCTCCGTCGTGTAGTCCTTGTATTCCTGTGCTTTGTCTTTTGCGGAATCCTTATTCTCCATTGCTTTCTCTTTCACCTTCTCTGCATAATCCTCAGCTTTACCCTTCGTCGATTCCTTCGTCTCCTTTGCTTTCTCTCCATACTCGCCAGCTTTTTGTTCGGCCGATTCCTTCGTCTTCCTCGCTTCCTCTGCGGCCGTATTCTTATAATCCTCCATCTTCCTCCCTGCTTGCTCAGTTCTAGCTCTCGCTTTCTCAGTCATGTTACCACCTTCGTCCTTATAATCTCCGGCCCTCTCCTCTGCCTCTTGGCTTTTCCCTATCACCGCTTCTTTTGCGTGTCCGATGGTGTCCTGAACCGCTTTCAGCACCGACCCGATTACACCGGGCCGCTGCTCCTCCCCCACGTCAGCCGCCATTGTTGCTTCTCTTCCTCCTGTTTCCTCCTCTCTGTTAGCGTCTCTGAGATCAGATGCTGCAAGTCTCGCAGCTGCCTCTGCTCTCTCCTCCTTGGACGCCATTTTTCTTGATTAACGGTAAAGTTTCCAAGCAACTTGTTCTCTCACAAATCGAAAACTCACAACATTCAGCTACTATATATAAAATCACCGAATATTTTGGATTGAGCAGTGAAAATGAGAAGTGCTACGTGGTTATTCCAGCTGAAACAATGATAACGTGGCTCTTGTTTTTGTGAGACACCACCGAGGTGAAACCTCCGAAATTGTCCGATGATCCTAAAAGTTTCGAGTCAAAGATGGGTGTGCTCCACGTTTCCTGCTACGTGGCGCTGTCGTCAAGTTGTCGAAGACGGGAAGCAAACTTGTCCAACTTGGATTTACTCGTAATATAAATTTCTTATTTTCTTATGATTTAACAAAAATATAATATTAATAAAGTATCACAATATATTTATTATATTATAACACACGTGTACAATTAGATATGTTGTATGCATTATTATGTCCATCATTTTATAGTTTTTTTTATCTCCCTTAATATTATTTTTTATCATTTTAAGATAGAAGTTGACAATAAACTTGAGTATTTGTTTAATTTAAACCTTGCATTTATGTTCAATGAAATAAAACTCGAAATATTTATTCAAACAACTTTTTTTTTTTAAACAAAATAAACTTCAAATTTTGGACGCATTAAATTCTGTCCAATTTTGCTTAAATATTTATATATATTTTTAAATCAAACAAAAATTACTAAAAACAATTTGAGTCCAAATCAGCTAAGATCAAGTCCAAAAAAGGACTCAAACTGATACCAAATTGGAATAAGAATTGATTTTGTTACGTTGCAGCAGCAGGGCTCAAGCTAAGCTCGACTCAGCCACTTGCAGGTCGAGTTGAGATCGAGCCATGTTTTTTGGCACATCAGGCATTTGCCATTTGTGTTTTGGTAGGCATAGACAGTTATAAAAGCTCTCAGAAATATATTTAACACTTGGGAGACGTCGAAGCTTGATGATTTACAGAAAAAAGATGGAGACTTTTATGCTCCCAGTTTGGTCTTTCAACACAGACTGCCCTATCAGGTATTATTATATCACCAACACAAACTTCAGTAATCCATGTAAAATAAGATAAGAAATTACTTAAAAAGGAAGCTCACCTCCATCAACAACTTCCATTCTGCAGAAGATTTGGCACAAACTGGTGCAAATCAATGCATCAAAAGCTGGAAGTTAATGTCATCAGTTACGGCTGCATAATCATATCCGAGACCGTTGGCCCGAAAGTGGAATTCATTCATTTCAGAGGATGGGACCTGAATTCCAACCAATACATTTGCACCAGTCTCACCCTGTTTGAAGGAACCATGACCAATTAATTCAAAGCAAATGTACATTCTCAATGGAAACAGTCGTGATCTAAAGATAATAATTAAAAAAAAAAAAAAAAAGCTCAGATGGCAACCTGTCCGCGGTAATGGAACAAGCTAATATTCCAGCGTGGGCTGAAAGAGTTCAAGAACTTCATTAAAGCACCTGGCCGCTCCGGAAAGACAAAGCGACAAAGAACTTCATTTTCAACATTTGATCTACCTCCCATCTGAATCATCATGCCCAAAATGAAGTATATTAGTACGGCAGTTTCTCAACTGGAGTAAAATAATACAAAACTACTAAGAAGTAGACAAGTTATACCCATATGTATCTTACAAATAAGAAAAGAAAGCATTGTAAAGACATTCTTCTATCTCTATTGTTAACTATCCCTCATGAGTCACTAAATAGCTTAAATATAAGCAAATTACTGAAACTAGAAGAACAGCATACCAAATAACGTAAATGATCTTTAACCAAGTCACTTCCGGTGAGATTGTAAGTTTTAAGTTGAGAAGATTCCATCCGCTTCTTCATTGCCTCCAATTCAGAAGCAGTATGAATGCCAACACTGTTTGAATGGAGAAACAATTTCATCTTACGTACAAAAACCACGACCCCTTTGAAAAATCCAGTGGATTTCAAGATAAACTTGCCTGTATAGAACCACGGCCTTTTTGTCAGAGTTGCATCGGTATTTGAATTCAGTGATATTCATAGGACCCACCTGCCAATAAGATGATTCTCTTTCAGATTATGACAAGAAAAGTATACCCACAGACATTGAAGGAAAACTCGGCAAACCAGTTCACAAAATCGTTTGAAGCTCCCAGGCTCCTCCGGCATGGTAGTTGCAAGCACGGCCTCTTGTTGGCGACCAACATTTGCAAGCTCTGTCACAACCCTCAGTTTATCAAAGTTCATATTTGCACCACTTGTAATTGCTACAACATTTTCTCCCTTCAGCCCATAATATTTGCAGTATGCTTCGGCTCCTGCGAGCGAAAGAGCACCTGCAGGTTCTAAGATGCTCCTTTTCTCCTCAAACATGTCCTACAACATTGGCTTAGCTTGAAAATTCAAATTTCAAACGAAATAAACAAAATAACTGCATCCCATGAGACTTTGCAGACTTTCAATCGTCCTTGTGCTTCTCAAGCTTATAGGGACAACATGAGTTCAAAATGAATGTATACCGTTACAGTGTTTTTGGAATTGTAACATTGAATAAAGTGATCAGATGTACAATTTGACAACAATAACATCAACATCATCTGAGGCAAGCCATGATGAAACAGCAAGCTTTGATATGAAAGAAGAAGGACCTCACCTTAATTGAGGCACATATAGCATCACGGCTAACTAGAACAACACCATCCACCAAATCTTTGCATAAACGAAAAGTTTCTTCGCCAACCTCTTTAACTGCTACACCATCAGCAAAACCTCCAACCTGGTCCAACATCACCCTCTTGCCATGATGTAATGACAGTGCCATTGCATTTGCATCAGAGGGCTCTACTCCAATAATCTTCACCTGTATAAAAGATATCATACCTGATTTTCTAAATTACAGACCTCAACAATAAGAAATAGAGACAGACTAGAAAGTGAATTATAAATATGATGAAGAGTATAAATAATGCTAAAAATGGGTGAGACCAGATAGATGAAGACTGAAAATAGCTAACACTAGAAAAACCATTAGACTTAATGTCCATTCTTGCTTTCAGCCAGCAAAAAATTACAAAAAGGAAGCAAAAGAATTAGAGCCATTGTAGAAAACAAGGAAATAAGGATATGATAACAAGCAAATTTCGTCTACTGCCAATAAACCAGTTTCTCCTGCTAAAAAGGATAGAAATCAACATATATAGCTGTAGAATTCATGGAAATTTGGTAAAATCTGTGTTTTAGAGCAAACCATCAAAAGTCTAATTTACGTGTTCGAATAACCATTACATCGAGAGAATATCGGAAACTATGACAAGCAGTTGAATCAATTCCTAATGAAAAGCGAACAGACCTCAGGAGAAACCCTCTTCATATATGAAGCAATGCCTGCTATAAGTCCACCACCTCCCACGGGCACAAATATTGCATGAAGAGGTCCACGCATTTGATGCAAGATTTCCATCCCTACTGTTCCCTGTCCAGTTATGACATCTGGATGATCAAAAGGAGGTATAAATGTCCGACCTTCCTCTTTACCACGTTTTCGAGCATAAGCTTGTGCCTCATCGTAGGAGTCTCCAATAAGAACAACAGTTGCTCCTAACTTCTCCACAGATTGCCACTGCAAATGATAGTGCACATTTATAATAATGAAATAAGCTCATCTTTTTATACTGATGGAATTAGGGAGGCAGCAAAAGGAGAATGGACCTTAATTTCAGGGGTAGTGACTGGCATAGCAATCACGGCATCACAGCCAAGTTTCTTGGCGGCCAAAGCAACTCCTTGGGCATGATTTCCAGCTGACGAGCAGATAACTCCTCTTTCTAATTGTTCTTTGGGAAGTTTTGCCATCATATTATAAGCTCCACGAAGCTTGAATGAGAACACCTACTAATCCGGAAGCACTAGAAACATGATTACAGAGTTGAACTACTTCTTAATGCTAGAAAAGAACGAAATCCACCACCCATGACCCCGTAAAGTTGAATTCTATAAAAGTTTCTACTCATAAGAATTTACAATTTTTTACCTTTACCGCATCCGACCACAGAATGAACAATTATGTAGGAAATTATTAAGAAAAAAGCACAGTCGTTTATATAACAAAATATAACAAACGATTTCGATAGGCTAGCCTAATCAACATTCTCCAGAATTATTCAAGACTTACAGGTTGTAAATCCTCCCTCTTGAGCCACAATTTAACACCCAACCGCTCGGAGAGCTTTGGGGCGAGCTGCAACGGGGATTCAATGGCAACGTCGTAGACCTTCGAAGAAAGAATATTAGTAAGATATTCCATGGCATTGAGATCCTTATCAGTTCCCCCACCAGACGTACGGTCTGGAACAGCCCCTAAAAAACCAGCTTCGAACTGCAGCGAATCCGGGGATACTTTGAGACGAGAGTGAGACGTTGATGACGGATCTTCATGTTTAGGGACGGAGGTGGCGGCGGAGGACTTGGCAGAGATTTCTTCCGCCGACTTGGAAAGGGTTGCGGAGATGGACGGGATGGTTTTTCGAGATGAGGCGGCGGAAATAAATGTGGTAGAGACCTCTGCTCCATTCAAGGAGAACCGACGAGAAACAAAACGTTTAGAGGGGAGGAGGTGAAGATGGGTAGGTGTACAATGACAAGCTTCCATAATCTCCGATTACAGAGAGAGAGAGAGAGAGAGAGAGAGAGAGAGAGAGAGGTGCCCTGCTGACTAGTCGACCGGCGAAGTTGGAAGAAAAGGTAGGCCGCTGGCGTGGTAGTAGGGATACCAATATCAACGGGGCTGCTAATGATCGCAATATCACAAAACTAACACCCGCCTTATTCTTTTCCAATAAAAATAGGACACGTAACTCCATTTTCCGCTAATTTAAAAAAAATTAGGCTTAATCTCATTAATTAAAAATTGTGATGACAAGGGAAGGGAAGAACTAATCAACTCAGAAGATTTTAAAGCGACCATTAATGGCTGAGGTGGTGAACTCAGTGCATCTCAAAGCTGGAATTCCAATGGCTATGGCTCCATCAATGGCAGCTCTCCTATCTCTCTGTTTAGATGAAAAGTTTGGCTCTGGGTAACCATAAAATGAGGAACTCGTGCAGACTAGAGTCGGGGAGATGAGAAGCTCTTAGTGTTAGTTCAAACTTCAAAGGTCTGGTGGAGCCCAACTGAGTTTGTTCGATTTTTATCAGCTCCCAATTTCGAGTATGGCGGATCACAGAGACCACAGGAATTGTGGATGACACTGTGATTGTTATCTCTCTCTCTCTCTCTCTCTCTCTCTCTAGCAAAGCTTCTAATGATCTTGAGCTAGACTCCGTTACTACCAATGGAGCTTTTTCTTCTTCCTTGCCACCAAACTAAACCTACTATCCTGCAGAAGCGTCTCGCCCTGATTCGCAATACAGGTCTCTCTCTCTCTCTCTCTCTCTCTCTCTCTCTCTCGCTGAGTGACTTTCATGGAATCAACAGGAAAGAGCAGTCCCAAGAGGAATTCATACGCCTTGCCATGTCGATGTTCATCGTCATCCTCGGACTGTGAATTTACTGAACAAACTAAACAACCATTGCGAGGTGATGGACGGAGAGAATTGCTCGGTGCCATCCTATCAACTGGTACCATAACAATCGTCTTCCATGCCGCATTTCCACGCATCAACTAATCATCTAATTAGGGTTAAGTGAAAACGATTTCTCTGGCTGTAAATGACTTTGATCATAGCTTTGCCGATAGCTTTCTGAAAAATAAAATCACGGATTTTCTGCAAATGTTCATCTCTTTCGGTTTCCCATTCAGTAGCTCATCGCAACTTTGTTTTGGCTTCTTGTTCCCGAACCAGCTGCCGGCGTTTATGTCTGTGATGCAGCAGAGGCCGTTAGCACAAGCCGAAGGGCTGTAAGTTCTTCCTTTCCCTTTTCTTCTCCATAAAAATTTTCACCATTGCAACTCTAGTTCATCTCCTTCGCAGCTTAGAGGATCAAAAATACCTGAAAGTGAATTCACAACCCTCCCCAATGGTCTAAAGTCAGTAGATTCTTCCTTTATCTTCTGCGCTCTTCATCACCCACTTTCCACCATTAGTTTCTGTAGACATTTCTCTCTTATTCTCTTCTTTAGTTCCTACTATTTTTCCTATTACAAATGCCTACTCAATTTCTGTGACAATATGAATTAGGTACTATGATATCAAGGTCGGCAGTGGAACAAAGGCCGTGACTGGATCTCGTGTTGCAGTATGATCATGACCTATCCATATTTTACCAATCAATAGCTATTATATACTCCTGCAGCCATTAACAATACAAAAACTACTAACCTAAAGATAGACAACAAAATTATGCAATTGTAGACACTAGATGAATCAAGGAGCTCCCACAATGACTCCTGGATTTTAAGATAAAAAGATAAATCTTGGATGCTTTTGTTGCAGGTCCATTATGTTGCTAAGTGGAGAGGCATCACATTTATGACAAGCAGGCAAGGGATGGGTGTTGGTGGAGGAACGGTAAATCATCCTCAACTTCTCCATTTCATACTACAAATATAGCTTCTCCAAACGGCATTGTTCTTCGATAAATTTACATGATCCCCGAGTAGTTCAAACAAGGATATCTTAAACCCGGAATGCCATGTTTGTGCTGCAGCCTTATGGATTCGATGTAGGCCAATCTGAAAGAGGGTCAGTGCTCAAAGGATTAGATTTAGGTGTACAAGGCATGAGGGTGGGAGGGCAGGTGAGACAAGTTTTTCTGGATTAATCTTTTGAAAATGGGATTCATCAATGCTTTTGATTGCAGAGACTGCTAATTGTTCCTCCTGAGTTAGCATATGGAAGCAAAGGAGTTCAGGAGATTCCCCCTAATGCAACCATTGAGGTAGAATTTCATCATATAATTTCCCACACTTTCTGCAATTAATATGAACAACACCTGAAAGAGGGTCTTATCTGAAATCTGAATCCCCACAGCTGGACGTTGAGCTGCTGTCCATCAAGCAAAGTCCATTTGGGTGAGTATAAAATTGCTTGCGGCGATGAACATTTCTTGTCAAGGCTTAGGCCACATTTGAGAACCACCCAACAAAATCAATAAATTTAATTATCTTTTCATGTACAGGAGCCCAGTAAAAATCATTGAAGGTTAAGTAGTAGGTTGCTGCAGAAACCATGAAGAGAATTCTTCAAACTGGTAATGAAATTTCCAATTTTGAATCAAAAAATAGGATCTACAAGTTGCAAACTGACTTTTTCCTAAATCTTCCATTTGTTCAAGTAAACAAGCAATATATTCAAGAGCATGATTGTAATTTTCTGTTTCAGTAATCTGAAAATTGTATTCACAAAATTGTATAAATATTACAGTTGGAGTTCTACCACTAAAGGTCAAATGACATCGCAGACTTACCACAAGAACTCATATTTTTCAGAAAAATGAAAAGAAAAATCAGTTACGTGTTATCGACGGTATCGGTGCCGTTAAAAGTTGAAGTACACATGCAAAATCCCAAGTTCACCTGTCACGAAAGATTACATGAAAACTTAGCATTATAGTTCCCAACCCAGAAAGATATATGGTTCAAATATATATGATCAAAAAACCAATAACTTACTATATCTTCTTATGGTGGTCGGGCATGAAACCTTATAATGTAAGTCTCACTACTATTCTCATCCTTTTCAATAGTATCGATTGGGGCATGAATTTTGTCAACAAGGTCCGGGTAGAAAATGCTATATCCCTGAATGATTTTGGGAGGTGGATTATCATGATCGTAATGAGTCTGATTGTATTTGTATCACTCGTATCCTGTATGAACTCTGTTGAAGTATTTTGGTTTTCTCGGGTGATATTTATCATGCCACCAGTACACCTGCATTTAATCAATTTAACATTAATATAACTAGTATGATACGAAGTTCAACCATATTTAGCAGGGTTTTCAAAACTAAATCAGCTGAAGGAGATAAAAATTACCTTTGCATCAAGGATCACTTAAAACAAGCCTGCATTTAGTAAAGTTAATATGCAAGCCAAACCCCATATATAAAAACCACGTCCATTCTCACACATTATTAGCTAATAGATACCTTAGCCTTGTATATATTAAGACGTTCAGTCTTCCAATACACTGACAACTTTTGCTGAAAGCAACGAATGAGAACTATTATCAAAAGAAACTTCAGACATTTGTATTCATTTAAAAAAAAACAAAATGACTCCACACAATTTTCATTGAGATTGGAATCGCCAAATGGATTTGAATCATTGGAATATCCTGAAACCATATGGGCCTTTACTTTCTTCGCAACTCGCATTGCCTTCACAGTTCAACTAAAAATAAGTAACAGCACATTTGTAGAGAAAAAATTCATACCTAATAATCACCCAAAATGATTAACACAATATTGCTACAAGAATATCGAAGAAAATTATGAAAATAATTCCAGACTTTTTTTGCGCCTTTTTGGCCAAGTACTCAGCAATTTCTTCTTCAGAAACTCTCCTCGACGATCTCTTCTTATTGCGCTCCCTTTCATCGGTCTCATCGCTATCGCACGATACATCACTGGAGTCCCCACCGGGAGAGGAGCTTCTACGCCTTCTACGTCAAAGAATCGCGGCTGCCTGAGCCATCGCCGGACTCCGTAAATGAATCATAGTCCCGGTCAACCGACCTTATGGTCCGTCTATGGGATGACGACGGCGCTTCCTTCTTGCTGCTGCTTCGACCACGAGACCCCATATTTGGCTGGAGAGAAGCAGGAATTCGTTATAAATAGCTTTACTATTGTGCTCACTCCTCTCCCAGAAAACGAACCGACTTCAATACTTTCGGTTTGACCCGGTTTTTCAATTTCCCCCCTTTATTTAATAATTATAATTATACATTTAAAATAAAATATACAAATATACAATTGTTTGCATGCATATACATCAAATTAATCTAAATTAAAATAAATAAACAAATCAAAAAATATTTTTAAAAACATTATCGAAAAATAATTAAGTGTTAATTGAGATGATAGCGTTCTCTCGGGTACGAGAGGGATTGTTCTTATTAGAAACACCAGCCCTTTAAATATTAAGAAGATCAAAACATAGAGATGTAGTCTAATCCTTAAAAAAAAAAGGTTTCATAAAGAGGAAAGTTGGTGGGTATCAAAATTAAGGTGTTCCAATGATCGAACAAATGGTCGTCTCTTTCAACTGACTGCAACCTCAGCTGATAAAAAACTGGAATGAAGAGAGTCTGGGCTCGATACGTCGCTCTTAGAAATCTTCAGAACTTGGACTGCTTCCTCCACTTTGGCAGCCAGAGACTCAGGCGAATCCAGTAAGTGTAGCAATTCAGAGCTGTCCAACTCCAAAAGCATTCCTGTTATTTTCGCTGCAAGCTCCGGCTGCATATTAACAACATTCAGAGGAGCATAAACTTCAATCATTTGAATCTTTACTTGAAGGGTAAACCAAAGTTCAAAGAAATCAAACATTATCTCAAATATCGAGTTGGCTCTTAGACTTTTGAAAATACATCACTTTGCATATTTTGATAGCTCTATGTTTACTTGTAATGAAGCAAGAAAGATTTTTCCTACACCATCGATTCCGGTACGAGGCTACTCCGCTTTCCGAAATCTTTGCTCACTAACTTTTTACAAGTTGAACAGCTAGAACAAGGATCAAGACAAATCTTACCTTATATTTTTCAATGAGTGGACGGAGACGTTCACCGAGTATTTGTTTCTGCTGCTCGGGAGAAGCAGCAGACAGCTCTATGCTTAGTATCTGTGAGCTCTCTGACTCGAAACTACCTTTGTCGGAACCAGCAAGCTCGTCTCTACGCAACTTTGGTACATACATGGACTGTCCAGCCTGTGCCAAATGAACCTCTCCAAAATTATTACAATACAGCCTCATATAAAACCCACCCAATGACTCAAAAAAAGACATCTTATAAGTTGATTCTAATTTTCCAGACAAAAGTCACATTTTCTGTGCATTAATAGAAGAAAGTTGCTTATTCAGAGAATGTGGAAGACAACCTGCTGATTGGCTGAATCGTTGGAATAAAATAGAGATTGATTCGGTTGGTGGAAGTATTGTCTATATAAACCAGCATGAGCATTATTCAGAGATAGAAATTTCTCGCTCAACCTCCCCCTGTTATGCCTAGCCTGTCTGGGCGGATTAGCAATCTGTAGGACACAATAAGAAAGATCACAAATCTCATAAAATTATAGCATTACATGATGTTCAATTGACGAGGACAAAATGCTTAGACTTTGTCTTCGTATATTTTATGTCCTACTAACAATAGGGGCAGGTAGTTGAAAGCCAGGCGGTCCAATTGGCGAAGCGAAGGTAGTGGCCCTCCATCCGGGGCCTAATCCTAAGGGTTGATCAATCAGGACAGGTCTCTGTGGCAATGGCGAAACCGGAACAGCGCCGTGGGGAGCCGTGAAAAAGAAAGGAGGATATGCAGCCGGAACTAGTCCAGCCATCCGCTGAGCGAAATGAATCTGCAGTTGTGTTTGTCTTTCCTCTTTCCTTTGAGCAATAGCCACATATAATGGCTTGCCATGAAACATATGGCCTGTAAAACGTCAAGAAGCATAACATAAAGCTAAATCAAACGGCAAACTCACAGCTAAAATTCTGAGTAACTAAACTTTCCGGGGAAGCTTAATTATAATCTCTGTCAGAACTCAAACTATTTGAACAAAAAATATACATGTTCTAGTAATAATACAGCTTACCATAATAGGTGTTCACAGCTTCATTTGCCTCCTCCTCAGAAGAGAAGCAAATAAATCCAAACCCTTTGCTTATTCCTTTGCCGTTGCGCATAATTCTCGAAGAAGTAATTGTGCCACACCGACTGAAATGTTCTCTAAATTCCTCGTCCGTGACATCATCATTTATATTCTTTACATACACATTTAAGCCCTTTTTGCCAAAAAAAGCCAGATGAGGTAAGAGGGAAACAAATAGACACAGAATAAGGAGGAAAATTAAGCATAAATTACCTTGGATTTCACTAGCAGGTCCTTTCGCTTTTCCTCGAACTCTCTACGCAACATTTCTTTGCGTTCTATCTTCTTCTGCGCCCTTGCTATGTAGAGAACCTTTGAGCCTGATTAACACAGACAACAGAATAGACAGACCATGGAATGCAACATTAAGGTAACTATGAAGTGTAAAACATAATAGTTAAACATGAAAATGGTAGATTGCATACCAACTTGTGATCCGTTCATCTCTTCCATCGCACATTTGGCATCTTCGTAATTATCAAAGTTTACAAAGCCGAAACCTTTAGATATTCCCTTCTCATTCTTTGCGATCACCAAGCTAGCGACTTTTCCAAACTCGGAGAACTTTTTATGCAGAAGCTCCTCCCCAATTTCAGGATCCAAATTCTTCATATACAAATTTGTATATTTAGTATCGTTGTTGGCCATGAGTCGATCGCTCTTCTTAATAAACTTGCCAACGTAGCTGAGAGCAAAATATGATAAACTCAAGCTGTGAGAGGAACATCATTTACTGTACAAACTATCAAGTGTCAAACAAGTAATCAAATATTACACATGATAAGCAATAACAATAGAACTAACTTACATCTGCTTCCCATCTATGGCTAAGCCATGTAAGTTTTCAATAGCAGCAATTGCAGAACCTTCAGACTCAAATTGAACAAAACCATAACATCTACTCTTCCCATCGTCAGTCATGGAAACTTTGCAGGAGACAATAGTACCAAAACTCTTAAATATCTCTTCGAGCCCGGCATTACTGATCGAATCACTCAAGTTCTGCCATAAAATCAAAAGAGCAATGAGATTCCTCAGCATCAGCGAGAAAGAAATTGAGATCAAGGGTTGCTCCTTAGAACATATAAAAGTGTTAGGAAAGCTTGATAATACCTTGACAAACACGTTGCCAATTCCACTTTTCCTTGCATCAGAATCACGATGCAAATGCATGACTCTTATCATTTTCCCATTCAGAAAACAGTGGTTCTTTTCCGCAATAGCGTCGATTGCTTTCCAAATCAAAGAGAGAAGAACAATGTCAAAGGGCGCATCACAAGACATATAACTCTTATCTTTCTAAGCATTTTACCCAAAAAAGTTGATGACGCTGGAAAGAAAATGGCCTTAAAAACTTCATGCAATCTAAAAGAAAGATTCCCCCCTCCAGCCTTTTTGACAAAAACTACTGTTTTAACTAGGCAAGGGTTTTAGGAATTATATCAAAATACTGAAGCGGCTTCATATTTTTCACGCATGATCAACTAATGAAGACTCGTTTTTTACCTCTTTCACATGCAAGAATTCAGTAATAAATATACTTCAATTTCAGTTTCTTTCTGCAAACATCATTTATGAACCAAAAGAATTCAGCAGTGGACACGCTTCAATTGCAGTTTCTCAACAACTATACAATGAATCTACGTAAGACAGTTGTCTACTCTCCCTGCGGACTAATATAACATTATACACGAGTGCATTGTAAAACGCAACATGCAAAGCTTAAATAAATCACAGATGATAGGTCTCCACAATTAAATCAAGAAATAAAAGTTTAGCGTTACCCAATGCAACCCAAATTCTTGACTCGATTCTCTCAACGAATGAGACAAAACAGCAAAAACATCCAACGAATGGATAATTTGGAATGTAAAAAGGGATAATCCAAGAAGTCAAAAACAATAAGTTAAGCGTTTTACGATATCTACTTCCGAGGACCAGACGGAAACAAGGAAAACGATCAGAGAAGAAAGAATACCATCTTGAGGAGAGGTAAAATTGACATAACCGTAACAGAGGGGACGGCCAGTGGTGGAGTCCCTACAGACACGAACCGAGTTGAGGCTGTCGAATTGGGAGAAAGCATCATGAAGAAGGTCGTCCGTAACGTCGGGATGAAGGTCGCCGACGTAAAGCGAAGTAAGGGCGGGGGACGCCATGGGAGCGACCTCCATTGTCGAAGCTCAGAGACTCCTGCTCAAAAAAAAAAAAAAAAAAAAAAAAGAACGTGAACCCAAAACACCCTTCACGACGGAGAATCAATAGCAGCGACACAAATATCAACCGTTCCAAGTAGTTTCCTAAACAGAAAGCCTTCCCCTTACGATGCTTGAATACAGTAAATGCAGAGAGAGAGAGTATGAAAAAGCTGGCTATAGGGTTAGAGAGAGAGAGAGAGAGGGAGACTGAAAAGGAATGAAAGTAAAGGGAAATATTGAGAGAGAAGGAGAGAGGGAGAAAGAGATATAGATTACAGAGTGATTCGGAGAGCGATCCGGGAGAGAAGATAGAGAGAGAGGCCGAGGAATTTCAGGATTTTGCATGGCTAGGTTGTGCGTCTACAAATATACGTCACAGACATTCATCTTCTACCACGCGCCACTGCTGCGATTGACAACCACTTTCCACTCTCCATCCCTTAATTTTCTTTAATAAATCAACTAATTAAGAAACAATAATAATAATTCTATAAACGAAAATATCAATAATGTCAATTTTTGAATTTTTAATTTATTTTTTTTACAATGTAACGTAATTAATAAATACGTAGATGCACTTTCAGTTGTAGTTCACAGCGTGTCAGATTACACTATTCGAATAAGTACAATTTTTTTTATGTCTTTATCGTATATGGTCAAATGTTATTCCGATATACTTACTTTTACTTCTTATTACCATATACGCTCTTCGTTGCCAGCAAATTTTAATTTTAATTTTAGTTAAATGTGTTAAATAAAATAAAATTTAAATAAAAGAAAGAGCGGCTAAAGAAAAAATCCAAAATATATATATATATATATATATATTATATATGGTGGGAAATCAATAAATAAATAAGTGATGGAATGGATTAAATGAACAATTAAATAGACAATGAATTTAAACTATACTTTTTTTTTTTTGTTGACACATCTATATTCTATTAATTATTATATTCCAATAATTAGTTTATTTCAAATGTTTTTAAATGAAAACACATTCCGAACCTTCCAATTTAATATTTCTAAAAAATAAATGTTGTTATTTCAAAAAATTTCTAATTATTTGACTAATTAAAAAAAAAAAAAAAAACAATTAGATGAGCTTCATCTGCTAAACTTCAACGTCAGTTTTTTCTAAATAAAGATAATTTAAAAAAAAAAAAAAAAAAGAATTCAACCAAATAACTGCATTAAGTGGATAAGCTCTAACCTACGTAATCATGAAATAACAATTCTCAGAAAGAGTTCTAATTGTTCATCCATTTCTCCATCTGTACCAGATCTTCATTTCCCTCTCACAACAAAGATAATTTACACTGGGGTGAATGTCAAACGCAGTTCCATCCCAAAACAATACCAATCCACGCCGATCATTTTAAATATAGATTGGCAGGATTCAAATACTAATGATCGAAAAAATGGGTCGACAAAATCGATCATCGTCGAATTCCAAGTGCCATGGCCGAGGCCAGGAGCAAGAAAAATTTGATGGCAAGAAACTCAAAGTCAAAGAGCTTATCTTTAGATGAGCTACTCACAGTCAGCTGACCTGCATTGATGAACTCATCCTTGCTAAAAGTTACAGAGACATTTACAGAGAGTGAACCTGGAAATATGCATTACCAGTAAGTGAATATGTTTATTAAAGGGATAAGAAGCTTATTCTTGGTTTAGTTAATCAACTTACAATCGTAGTTTGCCCACCCTATTCGTCGGCGATCTAAATCATAAACAAAGATTTTATCTTTAAGAACAAGATCTGCAAAAAAGACGACAAGTCTCCGTAATTATGGTAGAGCAAACTTCCCAAAAGCTAAAAGAGGCTAAAGTGAAAGTTTAACCTCCTAAGATGGTGATCCCTTCTTGAGCTTTCTGAAACCCAATACACCACATTGCGGCGCCCTCCTGCATGGAATGACGCCATTTTATCATGTCAGGCAAATTGAATGTCCAATGAAATTGGGTCTGCATATAGCAAAAACACTTACATAAAACCCAAGATGTATAAGATAATCTTCTGGTTTCAAAATCATCGATACTCCACCAGCAAAGTTTAAGCTCACCAGAGGAAATATCTCGGCAACACTGAACACATTACGGATTTACCTCATTCGGATCTTAAGCAATAGAAAATATAGTTGAATTTGAAAACATTTTAAACCCAGAATAAACCTGGTGGAGACAAGATAACACTGGTTCCCCTTCGAAATAATCAAAGACACCGATTGAGAAACCGCAGAAGTTATCTGTAGAGAGCCAATATTACCAATCACTCAGAAAATAAAGATAGTTATTTCCTCAAAATTGCCATTTTGTGTGCTAACATAATAAAGCTAGAACAGCTGCCGCCAATATACTGATATCATCAAAAAAATCTTTGAAAGCATATAAAGATAATCACTTACAGTACTGACAAACTGATCATAAGCTTCTTCGACAAGATATGAGAGCGTTGTTCCAGTGTCGACAATAGTTCCTCGATTGATTGATGTTGCAAAAACTGATGGATCAATTGATAACAGTTGCCCATTAACAGCAATGCTCTGAAGATATAAATTATAATGAGGCCTGCCGTAAGAAGCACTCAAATTTCAATCCAACATAATAATTTATATTTTACAATGGAAATTGAAGCCAATTTGTGAATTGTGAAAGAAAACATACTGGGATGGAACAAGTGGACTGTAAACAATACTGGGCTCCAGAATCTCACCAAGAACCAATATTCCACCTCCATGGTCGTCTCCTTTCAGACAATGGGAGAAAACCTTCGGTGTTACTCCTTGAGATGACAATTGTGATATAACAGACAAATCCCCTGGACCAAACCCAAAAATACCATCGATTGCTTTGTCTGTTTTAGTCAAATCTCCAGACTGATATGTGCTACACCTGCAACGGAAAACAAACCATTAAGCCTTCAATATATCTGCAACTTCTGGGACTAGTGCGACTTGGATTAGACAAGAACAAACAAAATGATTATAACCCTGGAGCTAAGATGATTGTAAGGAATACATGTTTTGAGATTTTTCATTTGTATACAGTTATACTCGGATGATTGCTGAAATTACCCTTCATTTTCTCTAAGGTTAGGAGACGACAATACTAAGATATCTTGGCCAGTTACTACACGTTATCTGACAGGTCAAAATAAAAAACGATGTAATCCAAGCATAAAATGAATTCTCAAACGGTTGTAATTTAAGTTAGACATTTGCAATAGCATAAATCTCATCAAGTTCATCATAGTTGGATGATCTTCATTCTGCTTAAACACGAAAGTTAGTTCTGACATTGAACTGCTTGCTTCTCTTGGTTCTTTTGAATATTCATAAATCCAGATTATGCACACATACTTTTTTTGAATGTCAGGAACTTACCCAAAGACAATCGTGGCTGAGGAGTTGGCAATCATAGATTGCCCCAGAATCATGTCAAAGTACAAGGAATCAGACACATAAAAACCGGATGTGCCACTTCCATCACCATACTGGAAGGTGTAACCGCACTGATTACTCTGGGTAGAGCATTGAGTTGCTGTTGTTTGAAATTGAGAAGTGCATATGGTGTCTGAGCAGGGGATCAGTCCAGCAGTTAATGAGCTGGCCACGTCGAAAAAATTTAGTTGAATCTGGAACCAGCAAAAATAAGAAAAAGCACAGTTTTCAATGCAGATCATGAATGTTTTAGACATGATCTCCTAAGCATTATTGATTACGCATGAGAAAAATAAACAAAATTTTACCCCAAGTTCACTTGATTGGGGGCAATCATTGCATGAACTACAAGTAATCCATAATATGTCACTCCCCGAATCTATTTGTACAGTGAATTCCCTCGGAGGAGAACCTAACTTCACTTTGGTAAAATAAAGTCTACAAAAAACAAGAATCTATAAATGAAATAATCTGTAACTGAACTACATAAAACAAGCTCAAGTATTAAAGAGAACGGAGAAAACATTTAAAACACGCTAACGAAGAGACAGCAAATGGGTAAACATCAAAGCAAGAAAGCATTTGAACTTCATTAATTTCTCCATCAATTTGAGATAAAAAATTTTTTAAATAAAGGCAAGATTCAGGTCATAGAAACCGTAATCCTAGACTTTGTTGGGTGATCAAGAAAATATAAAAGAAAGGAAAGAAACACCAAGAAAAACACCAAAATGGGATTTCATTTCGTATTCTTTTATTTTGTAAGTTTTTTTTTTCTCTTTTTCAATATATTTGGTAGTGAACAAGAGCTTTAGATGACAGATGCACCAAATGAAATATACAAATAAAAAACAAATATACAAATAAAAAACAAATAATACTTTCCCAGATAGAAAAAGAACACTATGGTGCGCATATAATCACCATACATATAAAAAAAACAGTACTCTACAAATAAGTGCGATGACCAATTTAGAAAATACAGAAAAGAAAACCCAGATAACAAAATTACCCCTACCCAACGAGGTATGGATCGGGGGAACCTTCGACTGAGAAGTCGACGACACCACCGAGCACACCTTGCAAGATTCGTGCATGCCTAACTCTGTCTCGAGCTCTGAGACCATCGAGCTCCACAGGTAGACCGAGCGGAAAAGCTCTCTCCAGATGGAGAAGGGCTGGCGAGAAACCACAGTACACTACCGACACCAGCACAAGAACGGATGCTAAAGCCGACAACAGGGAAAGTAAGGCCGCCATTTTTGTGGATCAAGGTGGTACTCTGGTTTTTTGCATTGCAGGGGTAGAAACAAAAGAGAGAGAGAGAGAGTTGCTTAACGAGATTATATTATTTACTGTGATTTAAGCACTGGTAGGGACTTTATAGAAACTAAAAAGAGTTCATCGATCCCATCCGGCCATCCCTGAGCATTTTAAATGTCCAAAATACCCTTTCCTTTTAACAATCCCTTTTTTCTTTTTCTTTTTTTCTAACTTTAAAAGTAAAGAAAATATCATAATTATTTATTTAACTGTAAAAAGGTGTGCAGTACACCTTTATTGAAGTTCAGTCGTACCACTATCATTTCTTGAGTCATAAAATTTTAATATAAACTTATTTTCTATATATATATATATATATATATATATATATATATATATATATATATATATAGTCATACAATTTTAATATTGTTGAACCAAGATGAACCAGATTGGGGATCCGCCCACTACTCTTCCAGAACCAAAACCTGGTCAATATTTCGTTGAACAAAATTTATTGTTATTCTCTTTCTTCTTCGCACTGTTCCTTCTATAATAATGGTCAGCAAATAAAGCTGTAGCAGAATGCTTGTTGTTTTCATGGAATAGAATACATTCTCTTTTCCAAAATTCTTCTTCTTCTTCTGTGTCTCCATCGTGATATCAGAACAGTGATCCTCTCTGAAGAAAAAAAAAATTCTACTATGACTTCTTCGCAAAGTACAATTGATGTTCTGTCCTCCTCCCTTTCTCTTCTTTCCTCCCTCCCGTACTTTCTTTCTCTTAATCTGCCCATAACCATCAAACTTGATGAATCAAATTTTCTCGTATGGAAGAATTAGATGCTCAAAGTTGTTATAACTAATGGACTGAAAAATATTCTTACCGAAACTTACCCATGCCCCTCTCCAACAAACAAATCCAGTTCCAACTCCTCAATTCCAAATTTCTTTCATGGCAGAGGTATAACCGACTGATTATGAGTTGGATTTATGCATATGTTAATGAACAAATGCTAGGTCAACTGGTCTACTATTCAACAACTTTCGAGATCTGGGAAGCACTCGGACAAATTTATTCGCCCTCTTCCCGTGCTTTGCACGAGTCTACAAGTATTTCGTAAAGATATACTCAGTGCTTTGGCTTATATTCAAAAATTTTGAAGTCTCTGTAACACCCTGACTGTCGTTGGCGAACCTGTAAATCAGAAAGATCAACTTCTATATTTCTCAATGGGTTGGGTACATAATACAATCCTTTAATCACTGCTATGACTGTTCGCATTGATCGTCCATCCATGGAGGAATTGAACAACCTACTTTTGAGCTATGATGCTCGTCTGAAAAGGCTAAATGCCCCAACCTCGTTGAGCTCTCTTCAAGCCAACAACACTGCTATTTTAAGTACTAAACCTAAATCTAAATTCTTTACTCCACCTTAACCACATTCTTTTTTTACACCCTCCCGACCACATGGTCCTTGTCCACCTTTCCCCTATTCTCCTCTGTTTCCTACTCTCGCTTACCGCCCTTCCTCTTCTTCCTTCAACCCAAATCAGCTTCCATTTCGTTCCAGATGCCAAATTTGCCTCAAATCAAGTCACATTGCTACTGTCTAAAAAAAACCTTCTCAGCGTCTCGCAACTATGTTTTGATAACAATGCTTATGTTGAATTTTTTTCCCACTTTCTTTTTCATTGAAGATCAGGAAACACACCGAATCATCCTCCAGGGATTTCTGGATAATGGACTTTACTGAGTCTGCTCTTCCTCCTCCTGTCCGTTGTCTTCTGCTCAGTTTCATTATGTTTCTGGAGATTCCTTAAACCTATGGCACTCTCAACTGGTCACCCGTCTTCGACAGTCGTCCATTCTGCTCTCTCTGCAAGCCATATTTCTGTTTCTTCTCGTCATTTAAATTTCTATTCATCGTGTCACTTAGCCAAGTTTCACCGTTTACCATTTCCTGTTTCTATTTCTTGTGTTACTGTTCCCTTTGAATTAATTCATACCGATCTTTGGGGTTCTTCCCTGAATTCATCCGTCATCGATGCCAAATATTTTTTACTTTTCATTGATGATTTTTCTTGTTTTACAAGAATTTATCCCTTAATAACTAAAGATGACACTTATACCAAATTCCTTATATTTCAAAAAATGGTACACACTCAGTTTAATGGCACTATTAAACGTGTTCGATCGGACTGGATGGTGAATGCCGCTCTTTATCCGCGTTTTTCACCTCTCAATGAATTATTCATGAAATTTCTTGTCCCTACACCTCATAACAAAATGGACGAGTCGAACGTAAAAATCGATACGTCGTTAAAGCTGATTTAACTCTTCTTGCTCATGCATCCACGCCCTTACAATATCGGTCTTTCACTTTTACTAAGGCCATTTATTTGATTAATCGGCTTTCGTCTAAAATTTTATTCAACAAATCTCCATTCTAAACACTATACCACAAACCCCCTGCTTATCTTCATTTACGTATTTTTGGATGTTAGTGTTTTCCATTCTTACGTCTTTTTAATACCTATAAACTTCAATTTCGTTCTGCTTCTTGTATTTTCCTTGGTTATAGTAGCAACCATAAAGGGTATATGTGTCTTCAAAAATCTAGTGGTCGAATTTACATATCCAGACATGCGATCTTCAATGAGTTCATTCTTCCCTCCCACTTGCCCCTGTCCACCCTCCAGATGTTCCCGTCATCCCGTCCTTATCTTTCTCACCTACTTCACCCAATCTTCATCCCCTTTCTGCTTCCTCTTCTGCATCTGCCACTGAATCGATTCCACCTTCCTTCCCAGACCTGGTCTCTCCTTCTCCTGCTTCTGCTTCGATCTCCTCTGAGAATGACCAAATTGATCACTTACCTGCCCCACTAGCTGTGAATGAGCATCTCATGGTCATGCGAGCAAAGTCCGGCATCTTCAAATCGCGGGTCTTCTTCAGTATTGTCGGTATCGCTTTGTGCGAACCTTCCTCCTTCACTGAAGCTTCCCGCCTTCCTGAATGGCATGTTACCATGCAACTTGAGTTTGATGCTCTTCAATCTCAAGGTACCTGGTCTCTGGTTTCGAAACCAACTAACTCTCAAGTTATTGACTCTAAGTGGGTATACCGAATCAAACTTAGTCCGGATGTGTCTACTGACAGGTTTAAGGCTCACCTGGTCGCCAAGGGGTTCCAAAAAACTTGGGATCTGGACTTTCATGAAACGTTCAGTCCTGTTATTAAGTCGACCACCATCCGGTTAATTCTTAGTCTTGCAATCTCCCGGCATTGGATCATCAGACAATTAGATGTCCAGAATGCGTTTCTTCATTGAGATCTTTTGGAAGATGTCTATATGCACCAGCCTCAAGGGGTTATCGATCCTACTCGACCACATCTTGTGTGTAAATTTCATCGTTCCCTCTATGGGTTAAAACAATCACTCGAGCCTGGTTTCTCAAGTTAAGCACGACTCTCCTCCAATGGGGCTTCACAACTTCTCAAGCAAACACCTCTATGTTCACTTGTCACATTGCCTCTGATATTCTGGTCGTTTTAATATACGTCGAAGACATCATTGTCACTAGCTCGTCCATCATTGTCACTAGCTCGTCCTCATCTCTGGTTTTCGATCTAATCCAACATCTCTCTCGACTGTTTGCCATCAAGGACCTTGTTGAATTGCATTTTTTTCTTGGGAATCGAGGTTCAAAAGAATTTTGCTGGAATTCATTTAAGCCAAACGAAATACATCCGGGACTTACTGCTTAAAACTAGTGGTATGTTAAATTCTAAACCACATTGTACTCCTCTAGCTCTTCTCCCTCTCTCCATGCATGTTGGGACACCATTATCAAATGTCACTAAGTATCGGAGCATCCTCGGTGCCCTTCAGTACTGCACTATCACAAGATCGGACATTTCATTCGTCGTTAACAAACTTTGTCAATTCATGTATTCTCCAATTGATCTTCACATGCAATTTGTCAAGCGTGCCATGTGTTATCTATAAGATACTGCTCATCTGGGTTTCTTCCTTCAACACCAGAGCGACCATACTTTGCTACACTAATGTTGACTGGGCGTCATGCCCCGATGATCGTCGAAGCACCAACGACTATTGTGTCTTCCTCGGCCACAACTTCATTTCTTGGTCATTGTCGAAACAGAGAGCTGTCTCCCGCTCCAGCACTGAGTCTGAATATCGTGTTCTGGCAAACGACGCCGCTGAAGTTCTATGAGTTCAATCCTTACTGACTGAGCTGCGTCTTCCTCCTCTTTTGCCTCCAGTTATGTATTGTGACAACATTAGGACGCTTAGTCTTGCCTCTAACCCCGTTCTTCATTCTCGTTCCAAACACGTGATAATTGACCAACACTTCATTCGGGAGAAGGCTAAGAATGAGAATTTACAGCTAGCTTATGCCTCTTCTGCCGATCAACTTGTTTACTGCCTCATCAAACCACTTGTCGCTGCCAGGTTTCAGGAACTTCGTACCAAATTGACCGTTCTTCCCGAACCAATCCGTTTGCGGGGGATGTTGAACCAAGATGAACAAAAACAGGGATCCGCCCACTACTCTTCTTGAATCGGAACTGGCTCAATATTTTGTTGAACAAAATCCATTGTTATTCTCTTTCTTCTTCACATTTTTTCTTCTGTAATGCTCAGCATATAAAGATACAGCAGAATGCTTGTTGTTTTCATGGAATAGAATACATTCTCTTTTACAAAATTCTTCTTCTTCTGAGTTTTCTTCTGTATCTCCATCAAATACAAATTTATTATATATACATATATAACATTGTACAGTATTTTTAACTTATTAGAGGCTTAGTTGAGTTTAGTTGAAAAATATAATAAGATTAATGTATTAGTTTGACGGCTAATGTAAAGATGATCTAACTTATACTAATGGGAAAATCTAATTACATATTATTTGAGATAATAAAAAATACATAATTTATTAATAAAATTTTCATTTTACCTAACATAATGTATTTTAACTAATTTCAATAAAAAAATTTTATAAGCACTGACCCAAACGAATAATATTGTATTAAGAGCACTAGAGACTTTACACTTGTATCTCCTTAACGGATAAATAGTGATATAAATATAAATAAATAACTAAAAGCAACAAATTTCAAGAGTTAACTAAGTATATGTTTTCCACCCGTTAATAGAACAGCATTTAAATTCAAATAAAAAAGGAAAATAATTAAATAAATACATTTTGCTAATTTTAATTCCATTAACATTAACCAGAATTTAATAATGCTTTAATGTTTTAATCAAAGGAGAGACTAGAGAGAACGTTGGGCCAACAGCAAAGAGCAATAGCCTTATTAGTCTCTGGCCTTTTCTCAAGTCGGCGACTGTACGGTTGGGTAAATAATATCACCGCCAAGAGCTTTGCTCAAGGTGAACGCCGATCGAATCGTCATTGATCGTATACCGGAGAAACGATGGCGGATGTGACTCCTTCTGATAACGCAGTTTCGAACAGCTCCAGCGCAGCAACTGAAGTCACAACTGTTGTGGCGGAGCCAAAACGTTCTTGGGCCGACGAAGCAGATGATCCGATTGAAGATACTGGAGATTCGACTTCGACTGTAGCCGAGGACATCGATTCCCTCACAATTGAGGAGCAGAAAACACTCGATGAACCGGACGATTCTAACATCAGCGCTGTATTAATCTCTCTCTCTCTCTCTCTCTCTCTCTCTCTCTCTCGTCATTTTTGGATTGGAGCTCTTTGATTTGGTTTTTCCTGTTGGTTTCATTATTATGATTACAGTAATCATTTTGAGAAATTTCTTAGTTTTTCTCTCCATTTTTTTTTCAATCAAAAGAACTGATGTCCTCTGTTAGATTCACTACTTTACTTGTCAGATAAATATGCAAATGAAATGTTGGATTCACTAATAGGTTGCAAACTAGTAAGCGTGTCGGAGAATAGTCTCTCTTTCTCTCTCTCAAGTTTCCCATTCGAATTCTTTGAATTGGTTTTACTCTCTAGGTTCAGTACGAGTATTCCATAATAATAAGAAATGCAAAGAAACTTCATTTACAGCTAGTAATTTTCTTATCGTCGTATATATTATTTTGTCATCTCATGAGAAGCCGCAGCTTTGTATTTAAATTCATTAGAGCTTAGATTGTTAAAGTACTCGTCTGTGTAGAATTGGTCTGAAGGACCGAATTCAAGTTCTGAAGGATGTTTTTTGGAATAGTTAACGAAGAAAACAACCTAGATGCATAAATTTGTTGTACGTTCTTAATATTCCAGATTTTGTCCACAACTACTGTAGGTTTTAATGTTTGTGTGGAAAGTAGCATAATATTTGATTTTTCACATTCATGTAATTCATTGTCAACAAACGGTGTTGGATATATTTTTCTTGGTTCTTTCCTATAATAGAGTTTAATGTGACATAGGTTACGTCTGGTGACACGCCATATACATCAGCAAGTACCTTTGAAGATTTGAATCTATCACCTGAGCTGTTGAAGGGTTTATATGTTGAGATGAAATTCCAGAAGCCTAGTAAAATTCAAGCTATCACCCTGCCAATGATTTTGACTCCTCCACACAAACATTTAGTTGCTCAAGCACACAATGGTTCTGGCAAGACAACTTGCTTTGTGCTTGGCATGTTGAGTCGTGTTGATCCAAATCTGAAGGCTCCTCAAGCACTTTGTATCTGCCCTACAAGAGAGCTGGCTATTCAGGTAAAATTTAAAGGCCTTCTGTTTGGTTTTTTTTTTTTTTGGGTTTAAAGTAAGATCTAGATGTTTTATTCATGGCTTTGGTTTGTCGACCTAATTCATTTCCTTCAAGTTGCCACTAAGGGAAAATATGTGAGTTGCAAAAGTTGTTTCTGCATTTTTCTTATCTGACCTGTTACGCAATTGAGAATCAATAGTCTCATGACATTTTGAAAATTCAGATAGTCCACTGTAAATATTTCATGTTAAGAAACACGCGACTTTAGATCTTAAGGTTTTCTGTTTGTCGGAACCCAATTTTCCATTCTCTCACTTCATTCTAAGGTTAACGAATAATGTTGTTAAAATTTTGCTTTGGGATTTTTTATCTTGGTCTTCTGGAAATTTTTTGAGTTTGATGATAACAAGTAATCTGCAGAATATTGAAGTTCTTAAGAAGATGGGAAAGTATACTGGCATAACATCAGAATGTGCTGTGCCAATGGAAAGTACAAATAACGTACCAATCCTAAAACGTGAACCTGTGTCTGCACAAGTAGTTATTGGAACTCCGGGGACAATAAAGAAATGGATTACATCCAAAAAATTGGGTGTGAACTACATAAGGATTCTCGTTTTTGACGAGGCTGATCACATGCTCGCCGAGGTAAGCTTTTGATTTCTTTTTGCATGTCAGTGATATGAAGGTGTCTGTTGCTATAACAGAACTGTTCGTCCTGTGGGTACCAGCTGTTTGGCAATTTAGGGGATTAATCTCCTAGATTAGAATTCTGGCATGTGAAGGAAATATTTAAATCCGTTCTAACTTGTTTAAGATTCAATGGTAGCTGCACACTAACGTATTGTCCCACCATCATTCATGGCATGATTCGCTGACCATCATTCTTGGATTATTTGCTGACTAAAGACTTCGTGGTTGCAGGATGGTTTTCAAGATGATTCAGTGAGAATAAGGAATCACATTGAAAAAAGTGGCTCCCAATGCCAGGTTCGTTGGTTTGTGGCTCATAATCTTTTGTCATCCTAAACTTGGTTCTGGCTCCATTCATATATTTCTTGTACTATCTAGGCTAACCATATTCACTAACTTGTTTCAGGTGCTTTTATTCTCAGCTACATTTAATGATGTAGTAAAAAAGTTTGTCTCAATAGTTGTGAGACAATACAATGAACTTTATGTGAAGAAAGAAGAACTATCGTTGGAAGGGGTGAAGCAGTATAAGGTGATCTGTCTTAATGAAGCTGCCAAAATTCAGGCTATTAAGGACAGAATTTTCGAATTGGGGGAGAATTTGGGGCAGACGATTATTTTTGTCCGCACAAGGAACAGTGCCAGTAGGTTGCACAAAGAACTAGTTAAATATGGTTATGATGTGACTACTATTCAAGGAGCTCTTAGGCATGAGGACAGAGACAAAATAGTCAAAGAGTTTAAAGATGGTTTGACTAAAGTTCTCATATCAACAGACCTTCTGGCTCGAGGTTTTGACCAACAACAGGTGCAACATCTCGACTTCCTGATCCTTTTCTAGAGGCGGTCTACTTCAAACACAGACCTTTTATTTTATCTTTTATCATCTGCAGGTTAACCTGGTTATCAATTACGATCTTCCTGTGAAACATGAATCGACAAGCAAAAGCTCTTTCCAGCCTGAACCTGATTATGAGGTGTATTTGCATAGGATTGGTAGGGCTGGGCGATTTGGCCGTAAAGGTATGCTTCTTTGTTCAGGATTTGGTTTCACCTTACGTTTTAATATTTTTTAGAGTTGTTCCAAGTTTCATGATTGTTCCCAAGTCTCCTAGTCCTGGTCCTTGGGAGAGGGGGTGACTTGAACCTAACAGAGTCATTGGCATGGCCTTTCTTGATATTTTTGAATATAGATTTAAGAACCGCCATTAATGCAAAATATGTGATGGGAAATTGACTTTGAAAGATTTAACTCAGGAGCTGTGTTTAACTTGATCTGTGGCCAAATGGACACAATGCTGATGGCGAAAATTCAGGAATATTTTGGCTCTCAAGTGACGGAGGTAAAGGTTCTTTACCATTAGTAGATTTCAGTATCGTGTTGATTTTTGAGCCACATATATTTGCTGTTTTTACGTGAATGAATTTTCTTCTTTACTAATACAGGTAAAAGACAGCAACGAAGACTACGAGCAAGCTCTAAAAGCAGCTGGTTTGCTTTGATGGTCTGACATTAATAGAGAAAATGAAATTTACTCGGCTTTGATCTTTAATGGGCACAAGCTTTCCTTTGGAAATATCAGACTGTTCTGTGTCATCTAAGAGATATGAATATGCATGTTGTTTGTGTTGGTTATTTAAATCTTAATCAGATATAGAATAGGGTTGAACATGATACACAAAATTTGATTCTTCTGTCGAAAGTTTGGTTCCAGCCTAGTCCAGACCCCCCTACCCACCCAGACAACTATTTATGTGTATTGTTTATTCTACATAATGTTATTTTGTAAGAGGAAAAGAAGCAAAATGACTGCATCTGTTGATCTTTAAGATTGTTCGTATTTGTAGATACGCCATTGATGGATGATGATTTTTTTATTGATCCCCCCCAATGGAATTTCATTTGTGCTGAAATAGAAGACTGGGAATCAGATTTACGTGAGAAGCTGGTTCTTGTGAGGTTGGTTTTGTCATTCCCGCCGACTCCGCCACCTGCAAATCGGTTGTCGGGTGCAGGGGTTGGTCTGCTGACTTTAATGGAGTTAATAAGCCTAACCTTAGACGCGTTGGTTCCAAACTTAGGAGCTAGAATCAGATTTAGTTAATTGTCTACGATTCCATCTTAGTTCTCAAAAAACCAAAAATTGTTCATAACCGGGTGCAACATTTGTGTATTTAATTGTACATATAATTACCTATATATATATATATAGAGAGAGAGAGAGAGAGAGAGAGAGAGAGAGAGGGCGGGGTGTCCGTACGAGTTGGTTTCAATTCATCTATGGCCGTTCGCCTGGCGAGAGCTTCGAAGTTAAGGTCTCTGATTCAGAGATCGACGAAAGACGATGTATCTCCAGGGCTGCGCATCGGCCAGTCTTGGAGCCTTTGGGCTTCGCTTTCCTCCTCTACCCTCTCATCGTTTCCGTCTTCCAGTAAATCGGCGAAGACAGAAAAGAAGCTGGTGGACCGTCTATCTTCTGTAATTGACGCTGTTAATGACAGTAAACTTCCTCCCGAGCTTCGTGGCCAGCGAAACTCCGTCAGGTCCGTGATCCTGTGGTGTAATTTTATGTTTCTGTGATTTGCGCCATTAGTTTTTCGAAATTAGGTGGAGAGTATGGTTGGTTTGTTTTAGTTTTGATTGAAAAATGAAGAATTAGAAGCGAAATAGCCGAAGAAATCATTTGATTGCGAATGATTTAGCTGTGGTCATTGAGCTAATACTAAGAATTGGTTCTACGTTTCTTTTTCTGAATTAATAACACTGGCAAGTACCTTTCAACCTTGGCTGTTGTTCGCCATGGTTGAGCTGAAGGATTTTTGTTTTTCAAACAAAAAACAAGAGGGAAAAAACTCTCTTTTCTTTATTTCATTCAAATGTTATGAATTACACGCAATTAATTTGGTGATGAAATTCAAAGCTTATGTACTGGTCATCTGTCTATTAAATGAATCGATTCCAGTTTTTTGTAAAATAAACATAAATTCTTCGGCAATTGATAAGTAACATCTGTTTTGATGGGGATGGTTAATCAGATTTTTTGCTTCTTCAACTACACTAAATATCTATATGTCTCATCAATTTTCTTGTGTATAAATGATTATACGCTAATATATCAGATTGTCATGTATCTTTGCATGAGTATATCAATTATTCAGATTCTTTCTCGGAGTCTTATAACTTCCTTTAGGTTGTTGTTGATCCTTTCTTCTCTGAGTTTTTCTTTGAAACCTATTTATTTGGTTTTTTATGGTGAAATTGATTTGAACAGGTCAGAAACTGATATAATCAATGTAGTTGAGCAAAGAATATGGCACTCAATGGAAGAAGGTCAGTTTGAGAATTTACCTGGGAAAGGGAAACCTCTAAACCTTAACATCAATCCGCACGCAGACCCAGCAGAAGACACCCTCCACCGAATCCTCTCGAAGAACGGATGCGCTCCAGAATGGGTGGAGCTCAACAAAGAGATTCGGGTTAAAGTATCGGAGTGGCGAGTGGCCTTGAAAAATGCCTGGATAAATAGAGGCAATGGAGATCCATCCAAGTGGGTGGAGAGTTCAGAAGCTCTAAAGGTCCATTTGAAAGAAATCAATGACAAGGTGAGCAAGTAGTGTATAGTAATTGATGAAATTGTCTCTCTCTATTAATTTTTTGTTATTAGTTGTAGAACAAGTGTGAGTTAAAGATGTAATTATATTCTTAATTTAAATGTTTATAACTTGTAATGCAGGTTTTCAGGTATAATCTCATTGTCCCATTTGGCCGCCAAATGTTTGGATTGAAGTGGGAAAAAGAGCTTGATCGTCTTGAAGAATGATCAAAACTCGCCCACGCATGCACTCCTATTTCTCCACAATGAAGTTTTTGCTAGTCATTGTATGTTATCGTGATTTTCTTTAGATTACACATCTTAAACCTTGTGTAGTATGTTAATCAAAGAAGTTATAATTTGCTGATTCAAATCATACTTGATTGCTCTCTGTTTTTGTAGAGTTTTATGAGCCCAGATACTGGCTTTTTTCTTTTTTTTTTTTTTCTTTTATCATTTCGAGCTATTATGAGTCATTTTTCATTGTTATTGCTCAGGATTGGAATAAGATTGGGAGTAAATGTGAATAACTTCATTCTCCAAGTACTTAATAATTTAAATTTAATTGACGAATATACTATATACAACAGTTTTAATTGTTCTGTAGATTGACTATCTTTTTTTTAATCTCGGGCGAAATACGATCTGGGGAGGCTAATTCAAACCCCTCAGATAAAATACGAACAGTTTTAATTGTTATTTCAATTGCTTATCATAAGGAATTCGAACAACTGTTTCAAATATACTATCCGAAAGTACAGCTTGTGAAACCTTAATATCCACGGGCTTATTAGCTAAATGGCAGTTGACACAGACAATACGACCGATCGCTTCTCGTGGATTTTCATAATCCTATTGTGCAAAAATGGGATATGCATTTGAAACAGGTGTCTGATTTTACTAATTTAAATTATTAACGATGAGATTTATTATCATTTTTCGCATGCCCCCGGAAATTTAGAGTTGGCACAAATTCTCCCTACTTATGCCCTATACCCTACATAGTAACAACTACTACTTTAAAGCTTCTTTTACTAAATATATATACTCCTAATATTTTGGAAACTTAATTTTAAAATTAATTTGGTAATCATTTATTCTTGTCTGCACGACTGCACCCAACCTTTTAGATTACTTAAGATGGGATATTAAGAAAAGCACCAAACTCTTGGGAGTTCTCGATCAACGACACAAAATTGTTAGAAATCAACCGAATAAATTTTAAGTTAAAAAAGCGAATCATTGTTCTATGGACAGTGGGAGACAACGTGGAAAAATCTGACATTTTATATTATTCAACAGGGATGAAGCGCAGTTATCTCACCATCGAAGCAAGCCAATTGTTCCATTTATATTGTATTTCAATTCTCAGAAGACGTTTTAGCAGCCAAAAGGGTAAGTGCTCGCTTGTGGTAATCTACACGCAGCTTCTTGTACTTCTGCACAAATGTAGCAAGCTCGATTTCTTTATCAAGAAGTTGTTGATGCATATTCTCCGACTCTTCTTCTGTCTGATTCATTGACTCTGCAAACCAGAAGGTAGAAAATAACTTCCAATACGAAGCTCAATCACATAAAAATTTGTGATGGGAAAATGAGAAGGTAGTAATATGATCCATGCCTTGAAGCCTTCGAAGAAGAGATGGAGGAGAATAGAACTTCAAAATCTCGTCTTGCTGCCTCTGGAGTTCATTTACTTTCTCCAGAGCAGAAGCTAATTCACTTGTCCGGATAATTTTGCACTGGGACCAAAGATAACGGATAGAAGAAGGTTCAGCAAACATATAAAATGAAAAGTTTTCTTAAATGATAGCATGGTAACCTCACCTGATTTCTGAGCTCTAATATTCGCGGTTCTTTTTCCAAGTTTTCTCCTGTAAAATTAGTTCAGAAAAATTGAGTCTCCCCCACTTAATTGATAAATTGACTACATGGTAATTCACATTTTACAGTTAAAAACTCACTGGCAAGTAGAAGAGTTTCCTTCCGCAATTCCTCTTTCACCTGGTCATAGTCATTCCAAAAAATAGTTAAATGAACACCTATGATATTGCATATAGGTACCAAATAAGTTTCATATGTCGTTTAGTCAACGATGTAAGGTGGCAGTGTAACTATTTCTTCCTGTGCCATCACAGCATGAAAGTAATAAATGAAGATACAAACACTGTCCTTATCTTTTCAATTACGGCAGAAATAAAAAAACAAACCAAGCTTGTTCACAATCCCAGGAAAATATCAAATTCAGAGCATGAGAAAGTGAGAAATTTGAGGGGGAAAAATGTTTCTTACATTGGTTTGAGTTTTGACCTGATCAAGTGAAAGCAGAAATTGTAGGTAGGCATCCTTGTCGTGTAAAAGTTTCCGCAACTCATCAACACTAAACAAAATTTCGTGAGTGGATTGGTAAAAATAGCGAGAGAGATAGAATTCCAGTGTCATTTTAAAGAGTTGTAAGTCCCTAATCTTTTTCCAATTGCAGCATACACTGAACTAAAAAACAAAATGCTACTTGATTGAGGCAATGGGCAATAAATAAAAAACCAAATACAATGACCAGAACTACATCTTTCAATAGCAGCCAGCAGAAACCAAATTAAGAGCGAACTAAGTCAACTAATTTTCTCTTGAAAATTACCATTAGGATCCACTAATTAACTGCAATATAAACTCGTGAGTGACATCAATATGTAGGGCGAAAGAAATCTGTAGAACTTTGTCAAGTAACAAAGGTACTTTGATGCTAAACCCTTACAGAAACACTATCGCAACATGATATTTGTAATTTTTCATTCAGGTTTGACAGAATTTTAATTTTACTGCAAACATTTAACTAGCGCTAGTTAGTCCAAGATGTCTACTCAGTGTGAAACCAACAATTGACAGTAAACAAGCTTCCGTGACAGATTTATCAAACACTTCTGCTGAATCATTACTCGACCTTAAGATACAATGTAGCTATCAGAAAAAGGTGAAAATTTAGTTTAATGAAAGAATTTGGCCGGAAATGGAAAAAAAAAAATGAAATTGGGGAGAGGTAAGTTTTAAAGGCAGAGATAAAAAGTGATTGAGGAAATGGACATGTATGAAAGTGAATAATACAAGATCAAAGGAACCAGATACCTACCTTTTGTCCTTTAAGGCAGATATAATACCAGCAGCTTCCGCAGGCGAAACATGCGAAGGAGACTGTGGTCTATCTGAAGTCTTTTGTGAACTAAAGTTTCCAGGGGAGGTGCCACTTGGTGTTGCGGGCCTGGAGGCATTGGAATAACCAGCAACTGATGGAGGATACCATGATTGTGTGGTCACTTCCGGTGGACGATGCTGTGATGGCTCCTCCTGGGATCCCCTGAACCATCAATGTTGGAATTACACTCAAATTTCAAAGGCGATAATTTTTCAATCAAAATTGATTACTGCAAAACATTAAGTTCTTATTTTTATGAATTCTTGTTTTCAGACATGTAATATGTTCTTTGCATACGAATCAAAATTTCTCAAACGGGGCATTCTAAACCGTTCCATTAAAAAGTAGTTTGATGTCAAAAAATTAGGAAAAAACTTCATTTTCTTTGTTCTACCCGATAATCAGCGACTAAGAAGAGATCGTATAGAAACCAATTAAACTGAGTGAGAGTCTCAGTAAATATGTATCCACGATGTAAGAGTTCGGTTGCAACCGAATAATCACAATCATTTTCTTGAATTCCAGCTACACCGAAAAAATTATTTCCTCTGTGAATATTAACGTGGGCAGAGAAATAATAATGAAAGACCTAAAACTTTAATCTAATGTCAACTATTGCAGCGACTAAACCTATCAATCTCAAATTGCAAACTACAAAAGAATCACCAATTTTACATACTTCCAGACTAGTCGAACCAAACAAGTCACAAAAATGAGCCAACAAATCCAAATATCACATCACCTGATACCACCGCATATAGCGACCTATACAATCTAAGAATTAATTTAAAAACCTAATCACAAACAAAAAAACTAAGCAGAAAGGAAGCAAACCAAAACTTAAACATGGCTGAGAGAAGCCCTCTCTGCGGTCCGATGACGGCGCTGGAGAAGGAAAATCACAGCGAAATAATAGAATTGAAACTGTAGTATGGGAATCCACGACGATCTGAGATCTTTGCCTTCGTTCTACAAGCGCGGTTTCCTCCCAGTCCCGGCCGTTTACTAGATATTGGTCCGAGTTCCGAGGCGGTCGCTATCTCTGCGAACTTAATACATTTTCGCTCTCCTCCAAATACAACGCTCTGGATTAACTAATTGTATTCGTACACGTGTACAGAATGGTCCCACTCAAATAACACAGAAAATTCAATATAATAGTATTTAGCTATTTTTTCAATTTAATTTTATACGACCAAATATGCTTTACATGTCTTAATAAATAATAACACCTCAAATTGTAATATTAGTATTATTATTTCTTTAATCCATTAATTTTTTTTATTATATAGTTTTCAAATAATATAGGTGTTACACTTCAGCTACTAAATATTCATATAATGATAAAAGTTTGAGGTTTTATTTATTTAAATAAGTCGAGAATATCTTTCTTTTTTTTTTTATATATAAAATTAGAGAAAAAGTAAAATAAATAAAAGTGAATTATTGAGTGCAATCATCAAAAGGGTACAGCTAAGTAATCAATAATCAAGGTGGTGGTTTCAATAATTAGAATATTCAGTAATCCATTTATGTAGACAACTTGTCCTTATTCTTTATCAGCTGTATCTTTCTCGTGTGTGATTTTGTTTATCTAACTGTTTCGTAATATTTTTTTATTTTATTTAAGAACGCTTAATTAATTAGTCAACAGTTCTAATTTATTAATTATTTCACCAAATAATAAAAAAAATTAGGCTTTTGATAACTTGTTTAACATTTTTACCGGCTTTTATTAGTTCAATTCAAGCAATCATTGTGATTTTGTCCGTGATCATCGTTGAGAATGATATGTTTAAGATTGAAAAACTCTTTTTTTTTTTTTTTTTTTTAGTAAAACCGGAAGTTAAGTTTTTATAATAAAGTTACGTTGAAAAACTCTTTCAAAAAATTGGATGTTTCGACAACTAATATTACGGTGAAACGAATTGACATTTTGTGAATCATTTATTAATTTGATCCGTCTACTATACTTCTCTAGAGTCAATATCTGCGATCACGTGTTGTGTCTTGTTATATTTAAGCTAAAAATATTAACCGCCTCAAGCCGAACACTTAATCGTCTCGAGATTGCGCTATCGTTCGAAAAATAGGCCATCATCGATTGTCAAGAAAGCTATATAAATAATTTAGTTTAGCTGTCATTAAATGAGTTTGGATCGCGACCCTGAAATCGTATGTTGTGATAATGCACTAAAGATTAATCTTTGAGCATGTGACTATTTTGAAATTACGAGGAACACATAATTTTCGAATACAATATATGATTTTTATGGCTTAATGCATTGTCCATGGTATTATTATAGGATAAAAACAAATTAAACATCAACTCTTGCATCTTCTATCGAGTTTCACAAGAGATCGAATAAACTCGGCCAAGTCTAATTTGTTACTGAAGATTAATGATAATCAACTATAACTTTGAACAAGTAAATGTGCATTAGCTTCGCCAATTATACTACTTTTATTTATTCAAGACAAAGCTGGCTAGGCCAGCTCGTTTTCAACTTCCTAATGTCTTATAAATCAAATCAATTTTTAATTACTCAAAAGCTAGAAAGGAATTAGTCTTTTTTTTATACACAAAAATTAATTTCAATTATTAAATTAGCGACAGAGCTTACCAGCTCCATCATAATTATTAAGTCATAAATGCAAAGGTTAATTATACTAATTAAGAACAGTTCTAAGAATTCGTTCTTCTTAGTTACATTTTGGTAGATGATTAATGCGATAAGGTAATATTTTTTAAAAATATTTAACTAAAAATTATGCGTTAATTTATTTAATTGAAGAAAACTATAGGTTAAGTTTGGATTATTGGATAATATGTGACTTATCACATCCAATAGAGTTTTTTATAGTAAGGTAACATGCCTCAGCTACACGACTTTTTCTGTTGCATTCATTCAAAAAATGTATTTTAAAAAATATATCAAAATTGAAATTAAATATAGTTTAAATATTTAATATTATTTAAACTAGGGTTTGTGGGCTCCATATGTAGATTAAGCGGTAGTGCCATGCCACGTGGAATGGGGATGACGTGGCAAGCAATGAACGGTTGATGATGTGGAAGAGCAGAGAACAGGCGAAGCGTAATCAAGTGGCCGACCTTGTCCCGACGTAGGGACGCAAAGAAGATCCAAACTCGCCCATCTCTTTCCTTTCATCCAACGGCTTTCATTTTCTTTCATCCACCACGCTCCATCTCCACCCTTGATTACTGCCCAAAGCTTTTCCACATTAGTTTACACAAACCTTGTCCCTTTTGTCTCTCCTCCTCCTCCCACCATTGTTTTCTTCTTCATCTCTCTCTTTCTCTCTCTCTCTATCATTTGCAAAAGAGAGAACCCAAGAAAATTCTCTGCTCCTACAGCTCGCCATTGTGCGTTCGTGTTTCTGATACAGCAGAATAGAATGCTGGTGCCGCCATGGCTGGAGCCGTTGCTAAATGCAGAATTTTTCTCAGTCTGCAGAACGCATGGAGATTCCGCGAGGAGCGAGTGTAATATGTATTGCTTGGACTGCAACTCCAACGCATTCTGCTTCTACTGCCGATCCTCTAGGCACAAAGATCATCAAGTAATTCAGGTCATCATCTCCTTCTTTTCTTTCTTCAGGTCAATGTCCGCCATTGTTGATGATTTCTGAGCAATCTGATAAAAATTTGATTGCAGATAAGGAGATCATCATACCATGATGTGGTGAGAGTTGCAGAGATTCAAGAAGTGTTGGATATAAGTGGGGTTCAGACATACGTGATAAACAGTGCAAGAGTAATGTTTCTGAACGAGAGGCCTCAGTTAAAATCAGGGAAGGGAGTTTCCCATACATGTGAAATTTGCGGGAGAAGTCTTCTGGACCCATTTCGTTTCTGTTCATTAGGCTGTAAGGTTAGCTTACTCTCTCTCTTCTCTCTCTCTCTCTCTTCCTCGCCTAACCCATTAGCATTGCTCCCATCGTCATCATCAACATCATTCACAACTCATAAACCTAACAAAGAACCCATCTCTCATACATCATCACCCACTTTCTATAATATATCCATCGCCATCATTATCCACGCCATTGTTTTCCTCGCCCATTTGTTTTGTTTTTGTTTTTTTAAATCTACGCATCACAAATCACCCTTTATTTTTCATAATCACGGTCGGACTTTTTGGAGATCAAGAATAATCAAGGAGGCACTGTAGTTTAAACACAATCTATTACTCTTAATTATTATTTTTAAACATCTTGTAAATAGAATAACTCATATTCTTACCATGTCACGTAAGAGTTTCCATGAACAATGTCGCACTAAATTTATGAAAACCAAAAAAAAAAAAAAAAAAAAAAATACTTTTTTTTTGGGTATTTTTTTAACATACATACAGATGTACATATGCTTTTTTAAATGGCTTAGCTTGTAGGAATAAAGAGAAATAGAGATGCAAGCTTTACATTAGGGGCAAAGAGAGAAGCAATAAAAATGGGAAGAGGAGGAGGAATTTCGATTTCATCGACAAAACAACAAAAACAAGAAGAAGAACAAGAAGAGAAATTGTGTGAAGCCTCACAACAAGACATATATCCGCCCACGCCATGTCCACCTTCAAATCCAAGGAGAAGGAAAGGCATACCTCATAGGGCACCCCTAAGGTCCTAAATTATATGCCCTTCAATTATTATTATTATTTTTTTAACCTAATCATTTCTCACTATTAAAAA
The DNA here is from genome assembly GCA_022433055.1 of Begonia peltatifolia. NCBI lineage: Eukaryota > Viridiplantae > Streptophyta > Magnoliopsida > Cucurbitales > Begoniaceae > Begonia > Begonia peltatifolia. The sequence goes on from CM039519.1 coordinate 31,234,056, forward strand.
AAAAACCCATAATTTTGGGGGTCTTTGTCCATAAAATTGAGGGCTAATCCATGGTGGGTATGCCCTAAAAAAAAACAGAACCCCAAAGAGATGTAGGAGAAAGTTCTTGCCTTTAGGGTTTGGGTCCCATCCATCCCATTAGAAGCAATAATTGTTATTGGGGGAGTTGGAATTGGAAGGTGTACAATTTACATGTCCAAAGAAATTATTAAAAAAAAAAAAAAAACAAGACTTTGTGGATTCCTTTTTATAGTTTTCGTGGGCCCTTCTTCCACATGGGCCTTTTGCATAAAGAAACTTCCTCTTTTATTTTTTATTTCTTTTTTGGACAATCAATTATCTATTATTGTTACCGCCCAGATCGAGTCCTTCCTCATTTTTCTTCTTCTTTTTTTTTTTTTTTTTTTTTTTTTAAATTAATTAAATTACATAAACTAGAGTATATTTTCAATAATAAATTTTAATCTTTCTGAAGAATTCCAAAGGATCGATTGATTTGATGAACATCAAGAGATTTGTATGTCCACAGCTTAGCCAGAAAATTAGGTCAACCATCATTTCTAGTAGTGCAGAGAGTGCCCACTTAACTTTTTTTAAACTCTATTATCGCTGGATTAGTGCTTCATTTTTATAATCTGAACATACAAATACTAGTGTTTTCGAGAAAATAAATAAATAAATAAATAAAATGTATTTTAAAATGTCGATATATCTTAAGGCTATTTTTTCAAGTCGCTGTTTAAATTTTCATGCACATTTTAGAGTAGGTTGACAAGATTTCACTATCACGATCGGGGCAAAAAAAAAAAAAAAAAAGACTAGCAGAAAAGATTTGAATTTGAAGAATAGAAGGAGCTTCCCTAGTTTGAATCGTTCTTGATTTCGGGAAGATGGTTGAATTGATCATAGTTTATCACCTGAAGAATCAGATTGTCCATGAATGTTGACGAAAACAGTTTCACGCTCACCCACGGACAAGGACCTCTTCAACCCTATCGCTAAACACAGCGATGTTTCCCCTTCCAAAGGCGACGCCGTTGAGAAACAGTGCCTGAGCAACTTCTCTCTCGGAGACTGGATTACCTCTGAAGAAGAAGAAGCAGATGAGCTACCGTCACTGGACGTAGAAAGAAACTGCGGTGACTGACAAATCCCTTTTCTTTTATCGTTCCCGTCCCCCAACGGCGAAACAACCGGAGAACGACAAACCGGGCAGCTGCTATTCCCCCTCAACCATTTATCAATGCATGAAATATGGAAACCATGCCGGCAGTTTGGCAACAGGCGCACTATATCCCCGTCCTCGAACTCTCCCAAACAAATGAAACACTCGGTTTGGTCAACGAGGAGAAGCCCATCCTCGGGCGGAATAGAGTAAGATAAAACAGGAAGAGAATTAATCAACCCTTGCTGTGAATTCACTAGGATTTCTTGAGTGATTTGATTTCGCCGGCGTCTGAGACAGCGTCTGAGTACTAAGAAATGATAAGTTAGGATTGCTAGAGCGGTGCAGGCTATTCCGGCAATGGATATCAGAAGAGGATGGAGGAAAGATCCTAAAGACTGGGATTTTGATCCTATACTCTCCATTGCTCATCTTCTAAGAATATAGAAGGTGTTGGATTAGTTGTAAAGGAAACTGGTAGGAAAAAATGCAGAAGTTTACTAAAAAAAAAAAAAAAAAAGCTCAGTGGGTTGTGGAGGTGGCAGAGTTGGATTGCAGAAGATGACTAGGGTTCCACTCTGGTAAGAAAAAGGTGATAAATGGGCAATTTGCAAGGGTTCCTTGGATGATTTGATTATCTTTCTGATGCTGCCTAAATTGAAATAGTATAAATGATAATATATTTTTATATCATGTTATAATTTGTTATTTATATAGTTTTGGAAGTGACGTACATAAACCACAGGATAATATTGTGTAGGCTTGTTAGAAAGGCCTTGTATTGAATGGGCCAACAGCACATATCATCGTTGCAAACACCCATTTTAACTTCGCACAATCAAAATGCAGGGCTTGTATTCAGGTGATTATAATTAATAATTATAAATAATTAATTGGTCTTGAAGTCGATGGTAGTATCATTTTTCAATAAATGGGTGCTAATATTTCAAATTGTAATTTTGAAAGAATGTTGAAAAATATGGCGTTTTTCGAAGTCTAAAGCTGCACAGTTTTTTACTCTTATTTGATGTCCATATTTCGTTCCATTTTTCAAAAGAAACAAACAATTCATCCAAGTCAAAGTCTCGTGTGAGGCAACTTATTGACTTTTTTTGGTTGGTAAATGTAACAAATAAGGTCAGAAGATAGTAACGCACCCTATTCTATTGACACGTGTAACTAGTCTAAATCTCTGCTGACGATGGCAAGGTCAAAGTGTCAAAAAATGACATAAATAATTAATTAATCATGTAATTTTTATTTCTTACTTTGAAATCAAACGAGTGTCTCTTGTTATTGACACGTGGAAAACTTGCTCTTACGTTGTAAACGTGTAAGGCTAAGACAGGAAAGAAAGACCGTAAGTTGAAGGCTGTCCCATGGTGGGCCGCCGTGCGAGTTGCCGTTGCATGGCCGACGGCGACTGATAAGTCTAGTTTTCTTCGTTGAAGATGGCCACTTTCTCTGCTTTCAAACAAACCCATTTAATGCTTTGTATTGATGCTAGAGGGCCTTAGACAAGACATCGAATACCACATGACATTTGATGTAGCGTTGGTACAAAATTCATGTCGAACTGTATCATAAACTATCAAATTTTGCTCCTTTTATTCTTTTGTTTTAACAAATCAGGAAAATAAAAAATATAATAATTTAATGGTATATTGGAGCCTGTCCTTCCTAAATTGTGTTTGTTTTTTTCTATAATATATCAAGTCAATTTCCTAGACTCCAAGAAATTCTTTCCTTTTGGCTCCTGAGAAGTCACGTACTCGAGGAAACTGGCGAAATCGGTGTCCATATATTGCTTTGGGTTCTCTTCGTCGACGAGCTTCGGAGATGGCCGGACCATGCAAGTCACGGGAAGACTGTGGAGAGAAGCAAGAGACATTCTGTATTTACTGGAATTCACTAGAACTCTATGTAAAACACTCTTGTATCTTCCATTGCTAAAAATCTGTAGAAAAATATATAAAAAAAGATTAATCGTTTAATTAATGTTATCATCACATATGAACAACTCAGATCGATTAGGTCGGTACCTCGAGGTGATCGCCGACGTTGATGACGAAAGAGTTAGCGAGGGGTTGAACGGTGAGCCATTTGTCTTGGAAATGGATTTGGAGGCCTTCAACTTGGTCTTGAAGAAGAAGAGTGAGGAAGCCATAGTCAGAATGAGGTGGCATTCCTAGGGTTAGATCTGGTTCTGGACAAGGCGGGTAACAATTCACCACCATTAGTTGCGTGCCGCCTTCTATTTGTTTCAAGATATCGTCGTCGTTCTGGTTCAGTCCTAAGCTCTCAACAATGGCTTCCACCAGCGTTAAGAACAACCCTCTTGTTTCTTCTGCGTAGGTAGCCGCCGTTTCCCTGTACAAGAACTTAAAAAATTAGTTTTTTTCTGAGACATATGGTTACTATTAATATATTGATACCAGAAGCTGTCACCTAGCTTTTTCAAGGAAAAGCTAAGAGTTAAAGAGGATTTCAGAGATGACCTCAATAAATTATTTCAAAAAATTTCTAGTCCACAGTTTTAGAGAGAGGGAGAGAGAGAGAGAGAGAGAGAGAGAGGACAGCAAAGAGATGTGAGACTGATTCTAATCTTCCCACAAATTAAATTTCAACTGATTGTAGAGAGAGAGAGAGAGAGATGGGAAAAATGATGCACCTCAAATCCGATGGAGAAGAAGGCCAGTAAGGGAGAGATTCTGATAAAGGGTGGCACGTTAGCTTCAAGAAATCTCTCCAGCAAAAGACTTGGTCTTTGTTTTGGTTAAAGCTGGTTCCATATCGAACTGGGAAGCTCATATCAGACGTCATGTACTTAGCTCTTTCCTCAAATGGAAGCTGGAAAAACCTCTTGCTCACCTCCATCATACTCCTTATAACATCGCTGCAAATCTCATGGTTCACCAGCTGCAAAAACCCAGAACATGTGAATTAGACAAATCTTATCATCGATCGAAAATGGTTTTTTTCTGCTTCGGGTCGGAATGTTCCAAACGTTAATGAAATTTCCATATGCACCTGAAAAAACCCATATGTTTCGCATGCGTTAGCAAGGGAACGAAGGACTTGATCCCTATTAGGACCTCGCAATTTTGCAAAATCGATTACAGGCAGTTTAATATGATCGTCGAAGGCTAATTTTTGGGCTTGTTTATCTGCAGAGGGACGATCAGAATTGGGTAGGACGTATTTGGATGGGACTTTTGTTACTCCATTTTCAACTATGAGCTTCACTCCTTTCTGGTATTGGGTATTTTCTGAGAGACTTTCATGATTTCTCTCCGTCGTCGCTATCACCATTGCCGGAGACATTGACGGAGTTTCTTTCTTGACAAAAACAGAATATTACCCACGAAGGGTTGAATTAGGATGGAATCAGAAGAAGAAATACAGTTGGTTGTGTGGGATGAGGAGGAAGAGAAGATGGTGAACTTTATATAGATTTTAGGGAATTAGGCAGCAGTTTCTCTCTTTAGGACTGGTTCCATTGAAGCGAAACAGTTGACAAAATCAGAGTCAGAGCAGGTGGTGTGGTAGGGACAAAGGACACCAAATCCGACAAAATCAAAGAATTCATCAAATGAATCGAACCTTGGTTCTTTAACTTTGATGGGCGTAGAACAACCGGTTCATTTTACATTTTAAATCAAATTTGAAAAAAAAAAAAAAAATTCAGAACAATTATTGATAGAATGTTTTTGGGGGAGATAAAAGAATGTTAACGACAATACCGAACTTCAAAAGCCGAATTTTCTGAACAACTTATTGTTTCTCTTTGAAACATGGCTAACAAAAAAAATTAGATTTACCCGTTAATTTCTAAATTCAGGAGATTACACTTCACTCAATCAAAACGTGCATAATTCACTCTCTTTCTGGTAGCTATCTTGTAATCTGAACATATAACTTCCATAGGACTCGTGTTGTTGCGATATCTCGTGATTAAAAATGAATTATACAACTTACTTGTGAACATATTTCTCGGTTTAGTTTCTATTATTCTAAATTGAGTTCTAATTTGGATTTAAAGCGTAAAAATATCTTCTTCTTTCTCACCGGCTCATTAAATGTTGAAAGGTATTTTTATTTTTCGGCTCGTTTAATTTCACAAAAGTAAAAAATAAGGTAATTATTAATATTATTTTTTCCAGCGAAAAACCAGTTTTCTCTAATTGTTTTTTATCTCTATAATATTATTCCTTTTATTAATATTAATAATTCCATGAAAATAATTCTGGGACAGCTTCAAATATCCATATCCTTTTATTTTTTGGGTATTAAAAGAATTTTGGCTCTTGTCTAAATTTTAATTAAAATTAAATTAAAAAAAAAAAAAAAGGAGTAAATGGATGGTTTCCACATGGGCTTGACTTTGGAGGACGCGGTTCGTTTGGGTGTTTCCAAAATAGAGTCGCAATCCGTGAAGTTGACTTTTTTAAACTTTGGTTAATGATTTCTTACTTTACCTTGCCTTGCTTGCATTTTTTATTTCAACTAAAATTATAAATTTCGGTCCTCAAACGCTCAAATCCATCCTACAAATATCGTATTTATGATGCACTCCATCACTGATAACTCGAAACATGTGCCACGATTGAAACTTATGTGTACTTATTATATATTATGTACACTTAATATTTTGTAATAATACCAACAGTTGGATATTGAAGAACACTACTCTTTATTGGATTGTCACTATTTTTGAAGTTCTAGATAACAGCTAAGCTTACATTCTAGATTCAAGTCGTTAATAAATTGTTTAAAAAACAAGGAAATCTAGTGACAACAAATAAATCCACATTAATATTATCTACTCTCTTGAACATTAAATTAAATGAATTGCTTTTTAGTGTGATGCAAAGCTCGTATATTAAGTAATCGTTCGAACTCAAAAGAAATCGATAAAATAATCGTTCGAAACGATAAAGAATTGCTACTTATTTGAAAGTCAATGCCCCCCCTTCTAAAATGAACTCTTTCTCTAACCAGGTCAAGGGTCCACTGTTGTTTAATTATATAGTTTTGACTTTGTATTTTTGCTCTCCATTCATTGCACTGGTTTTGGTCTTCTTCTCCTATCTTATGTGTACTATCCCATGCATGTTTACTTTGTTTTTCTTTTTATTTTTGTCAATGCTTGCACACGCCCAAACTATATATCTATTTCTCTTATCGTGTGATTCGTAGATCACGGGTTTATTTTATTTTTTGGTGGTTTACTCAACACGTGTATGTATTCAAGTTCAAGTTCTTTTATTTTTTGATTCTTTTGGGTTTGTTTAGATTTGGCTCTTAAATTGTAGAATCGATAATCGAACAACAAAATCTTGATTTCTAAATAGTAGAATTGATTGTGAAAAGAAGAAAAAACTCATTAGTTCCGATGAGTTTGGCTGGCTTAGTTTCACTCATACACCCATAAGACTCGTATGCATGCATATAAACATGTCATACACACATATTGCACCTATAGAGTCCCGATTCTTCCAAATATAAAATTGTCCGTTTTGGATCGAAACATGCTTGTTGTTGAATTTTCCATAAAACTCGCTGTACATTATGGAGAGAAAAACTTAAAAACTTAATATATTCACATTTTACAAGCAATGTCCTATAATGGGATGGACTCCCACAATCCACAACGCTAGCGTGAACAAATAAAATAGCAATGTCATGGTAGTGAGGTGCAAGGGCTATATGGTGGGAGGGTTATTCGTTTGGTCAAATCTCGAGGGAAGGTAACATCTGTTGCTCTCGAGTGAAATTGTGAGATTTGATCAGGGAATTCAAACAAATATCTGAAATTCAACTATCAATTTGAAGATTCCAATTGTTTAATTACTTGCCATGAACGAAACTTTGTTTAGTTTAGTCTCTCTTGATGAGATATATATTTTTAAATAAATAATAGTACATTTCAATTACCTTCTGATGTGGTAATTTCGCTAAGTCATATATTATTCAAAGTAAATACATTAATTAGTGAGAGTAAATCTAATATTCTTATTTTTTAATTAAGAAAATAAATTGATGGAGGTTAGGCTGAACTCGACCCATTGGTTGATTAAAGTCCAATGATATAGTCTTATTTAACATTAAATAAGACTATACTCAAGAATAAAATAAATAATATACACACACATATATATATATATACACACACTATACTCATCAATATCAACCGTCTAGTCATTTGATAGAAAATGTCACTATATATATATGTGTGTGTCACCATATCGAAGAGGCTGTTGAAAGTTGACATTTTTTTTAATAGCACTTAGTTGGCAGCGGGCAAAGAGGGGGGGTATGCAGATGACACATTTCTTCCATGAAAAACAATGGAGAGAAGCCAGTAAAGAAAACCCGCAGAGAAGAAGCTGAAAAACCAGGCATTGTCGTAAATGGCAGCAAATGAGGCAGTAACAGAAGAAACAAGTCCAGCTTTGTGCAAGAAACCAGGAATCACAGGCAAAATCCCAATCAAAAGAGCTGCAATGGCTACTAAATTATAGCCTCCACTGTAATAGTACGCCCCAGAAGGACTCGAAGAATACAGATCCCTAATGCTTAGATTGGTTCTGCGCAGGAGATAGTAATCCACCAGAATTATGCTACCAATCGGACCGAACAAAGCGGAGTAACCAACGAGCCAAGTGTACACAAAAGTTTCACTCGAACGAAGGAGCCGCCATGGTTGAAAAGCAATGCCGAGCAGCGCAGTGAAAAGGGCTCCTTTTCTGAACGTGAAGGTTGAGGGGCTGAGGTTGACAAGGGCGTTAGCAGGGGCGACGACGTTGGCTGCTATGTTGGTCGTAATGGTGGCCAGGCTGATGCCTAGAATGGCTAAAATGGTTGTTGAAAGCCCTCCAATTTGGCCAAGAAGTTCAATGGGGTTTGAAATGACTCGGCCGAATATAACTTGGGTGGAAGAAGTTACGGCCAAACCGACGAAAGTGAAAGCCCCCATGAAAATTGGAAGACCAACCTGGCCGATGATTTGGTCATTCTGGGACTTTGCGTAGCGGGTGAAATCAGGTATGTTTATAGAGAGAGTGGCCCAGAAACTTATATTTGCAGTGAGAGAAGGGAAGAACAGAGACCAGAACTGGGAAGAAGAGAGCCTGGAAGATAGAGAGAGCATATGGCTTAATCCACCCGCTTTTACAGACGCCCAAATGAGTAAGCAAGAAGTGAGCAAAATGAGAATAGGAGCAGAAAATTTCTCTAGCTGTCTAATTCCATCCATTCCTTTCCAAACAATGGTCAATTGGGCAAGCCAAAAGATCAGAAAACAGGCAAATTCAAGAGGGGAAGTTCCAAGCCAGGGTATGATTTGAGAAAATTGGGAAGATGATTTGATAAATTTGCTCAAGAGAAGATAAATTGCTTCCCCACCTATCCACGTTTCGATTCCATACCAACCACACCCAATCAAAGCTCTTAGAAGAGTGGGAATGTGAGAACCCAGAATTCCAAACGACGAACGAGCAAGGATTGGGAAAGAGATTCCGTACCGAGTTCCGGGATGGCCAGTGAGAATTAGAGGGACCAACAAGATAACATTCGCCGCCGTTACTGTGGCGATTCCTTGCCACCAAGCCATTCCGAGATCGACCAAGCTTCCGGCGAGGTAATACGACGGAACGCCCACCACAAGCCCGATCCAAAGACTCGCCAATTCCCACCGCGAAAAGGTACGTTCACTAGCCGTGGTCGGTCGAAGATCATCGTCTTCCAAGTCGGCGTATTTGGAAGAACTAGAAGCCATGGGAGTGAAGATCGAATGTCTCCCGGAAATCAAACGAGAAGAAGGGTGAATGGCGTCACTGAAGGTAGTTGTGGGTAAGGAATACGCGGGGGTAAAACGAGAAGGATGAAGGTCCAGTAGGCGGGGCTCGAGGGAGTGGAGACGGAAGCTGAGGCATTTGAACGCCATGAATATGATAGCGAAAGAGATGCGGTTTGAGGTCGATCCAGAGTCTGGCTAAAGAAGACGAGTGGTGGCATGTAGCCATAGCCTCCATCCGAAGAATAAGTCAACAACAATTATAGTGTAACAAGAGTCGCATTTTGCTCAAGCTTGGCTGCATTTATTGTTTTCCATGTTCATTCCAAATATTTTATTTTTGAATTGATTTGTTTCGATTATTAAAAATGTTAACGATCTGAATTATTTATGAGAAAATAACGCTCAATTATGAAAAGGGTGCACGTTACTAGGCTAAATTCAATGGTATATCTTAAGCCAACAAAACATTAATTTGATGGTTCATATTCCCCATCAACAAATAAACGAAAAGTAATTAATTAGTCAAGTGTAGAAAAAATTACGAAACTAAGTAGCAGTTCTTGGCGTTACACCTGTCTCTAAATTTAGATAAACATGGCTCTCCACCTCCAAGAATCTTAATCACAACTTCCAACATTGCTATTTTCTACACTGGTTCAAAAGCTTCGTCTCAAAAAGATATTATTAACGTTCAGATTGAGGAAATATTAACCCGATCAATTATTTCTTTTATAGATGGAAGACAAGTCATCGTGTAGCACAACCCATTCTGAAACTCAGCAGGTTAGCGTGGCCGTAAAAATGGCAGGTTAGGCTCTGCAACTTATTCCCGTGATTCGGTAGATATTGAAATCTGCTTCCACCAGGATATCCGACTGAACAAAGGAGGCGTCACTGAGAGGTAGAAGAGAATCAAGCGATGGAGGGGGAGGCAGGAGAAAGCCGAAACAAAGCCAGGTTGGCTATTCTCGAGCTTGCCAACATGATAAGCGTTCCCATGTCTCTCAACGCTATCGTACGTCTCAACGTCCCCGACGCCATCTGGAACGGCGGCTCCAACGCTCCACTCTCACCCGAACAGATCCTGGCCCGCATCCTGCCCTCCGGCGGCGACGCCGAGAATCTCCAGCGTCTCCTCCGCATTCTTACCACCTACGGCGTTTTCACTGAGTACTTAAACCCGGACTCCTCCGACGGCCGGAAGTACTCCCTCACCGAAATTGGGAAAACACTCGTCACCAACTCCGACGGCCTCTCCTACTCCCCCTACGTTCTCCAGCACCACCAGGTCGATCAATAAAAATCAAAACTTTATTTTTAATCTTCTTACCGTATCCGCAGGATTCGGATTAAACTGAACGTTTAGCAATTATGCGGGTAGGATGAGCTAATCAGATCGTGGCCATTGTTGCACGAGGCAATAATAGATCCAACAAGAGAACCGTTTGCAAAGGCGAATGGGGAGCCCGCCTACTCTTTCTACGGGAAGAAGCCGGAAATGAATGAATTGATGCAGAAGGCTATGTCCGGCACATCAGTGCCGTTCATGAACGCGATACTGGACGGGTACGACGGGTTCAACGGCGTGGAGAGAATCGTCGACGTAGGGGGGAGTGCTGGAGATTGCCTGAAAATGATCTTACACAAACACCCACACGTAAAGGAAGGGATAAACTTCGACTTGCCGGAGGTGGTAGCGAAGGCACCAATCATTCCTGGTAATACAAACATGGTTGGCCAAACTCCATTAATGGACCTGCAGATTCTGTGCGATACTGAAATATTTTTTTCTGGCTGTATTAAATTATTGAATGAAATCAATCTGCTTCGGTGACGTAGGAGTGACTCACGTTGGTGGTGACATGTTCAAATCTATTCCCAATGGGGACGCCATCTTCATGAAGGTACTTGCTATTTCTTTTTAATTATTATTATAATTGTAATTATCTCTTCTTCTGCGATTGTAAATGGTAAGTGACATTTTTGGGTACTTTCTACAGTGGATTTTATCGACGTGGACGGATGATGAATGCAAGGAGTTGATGGAGAACTGCCACAAGGCACTGCCGGCGGGAGGAAAATTGATAGCGTGCGAGCCGGTGTTGCCGAGGGAGTCGGACGAGAGCATGAGGACTCGAGCTCTGTTGGAAAGCGATGTGTTTGTTATGGCGATGTACAGAGCCAAAGGTAAGAATAGAACCCGACAAGAGTTCGAGCAGCTTGGCCTCTCTGCTGGTTTCCCAACTTTCCGGGTGTTGGACATTGATTACTTTTATTCAGTGCTGGAATTCCAAAAGTGATCCTTCTTCTCATTTGAAATCATGTTCTATATATTCTAACTCTAAGATAAGAAAATAAGTTTGATCCATCAGAAAAAAAGTCGTCTTGGATCTTCTTTCCTGGGTTTCTTCTCCTTCTCATTTTCATTTGCTTGCTTTCTTCAAGTTTCTGAGAAACACTAACATAAAAACAATTTAACAGTTGGATTCTGCCCTCACTTCCGTTTCTTCTCGGCTTTCGCAGATCTAATTTCGTAGGAATTTTGTGGCTAGTTCTAAGAAACCTCCAATGTTCCCTTCTTCCTCATCTTTTCGCAGAATTTTTCAGAAACCGCCATTGGTGAAAGCTCCGAGCTTAAAAATGAGATGAGACAGATCAGGATAGTCAACAGTCAATTCCAACTTAAGATGTCAATCCCTTGAAACCGAATTAAAACTAACAAAGGATGAAAAACAGAAACAGAAAGGTTTCTAGTTCTAAGGCAATCACCAAACAAAATATGTTATGATATAAAATGTGTCGAACAGATGATCGAGATAGAAAATTGATTTCCCCAAAGAAAGATCAGAGAAGTAATTGTCTCAAACATTGATCAAACCGTTCAATATTGTTGTCTACTTGGTATATTCTTTCAAACTAATCAAGTAATTAACCTTCTAATTGTAGTAATACAGAGTAATACTTTGCCCCTGTCTTCTTCAAAGAGCTGTGGTTTCTTTCGGGTGTATTTGTAGTGTTCTTAATGGTTTCAGGGTAATGATCACTGTATTAGGAGAAAGAGGATCGTTAAAGCATGTGCTGCTGAACTTTATGGTATCAAATAATATTCTTCTTCCAATGCATAATCTGTCCCTATCTCTCCCCTTCTCAAATAGCAGGTGTTAAGTTGTATATTTAGTGGCTTAAAAGCCACGATCATCACAGCTCATTGAATTCTATCCTTGCATCTTTTTCACTCTTCTTAGAATTGGAATGTTCATCGATGATTTGAGATTGCGTCAATGGCGTTGCCAGTGGCCTTACGAACTCAAAGAGAATCAAATGTTTTTATTCTTAGCCTACAAAAATGAAGTACATGAGCTATTTACATTATTAAATGAAAGAAGGTTGGGTTCAGGGAAGATGGGGGACAAATGGAGTAAAGATGGTGCAAATGGGATATACTTTGGAAGATGCTGAAACTTTTAACAAAAGGTGTCCACAATCAAACTCCTCTCAAGTCATCACAACCATCACGACTAACTCTTAACTCACTCCTATAAACGCACATTCCAACCTCAGCTGCCAAACCCCCTGCGCCACCCCACCGTTTCGTTGGCCACCCCGGCTGGCTGACGGCGGGGGTGGTCGCCCTTTTTGGTGGAGATGGCGCCGTTCGGTAAGACTCTGTGTTTCCAAATTGACTCTGGGGGGGTCTTCTTTGTTCGGCGTTTCCTCTTAAAGGGCAACTTCCATCCTTTGGCATTTTCACTTTCTTAGAGTCTCTCTTTGCTTTTGTGTTTTGGCTTCAGGAAAGTTCAAAATTTAAGAGAGAGAGTCTGTCTGTCTCTCTCTCTCTCTTCCTCTCTCTCTTGTTTTACTCTGTTTGTAACATCAAGAAATGTAGAAATAAATGCAACGCCTTTTAATCTTAAATCTTGTGTATTCTAGCTACCATGGTTCTTGCCTTCTTTTTTTCTTTTTTTGTTCTGCTGTTTTCTGGAATGGTGCAGAGTAGCTGCTCAGGACAATAATGGGTTAGAGAAGAGAACAGAAAATGAAACCTTGACACTGCCAATTAAGAGCAAAGTTTCCATTTTTATCTTGAAACCCATGTTTCAGTCGCATTGAATCGAACTTGGCCACCCGAATTTCTTCTTCTTTCTTTGAAATGGATTATGTTTCTGGGTTTTTGAAGAAAGACATTGGCCTGAAAAGAAGATTTCGATTAGGATCGCTTCTATTACCTCGAAGTTTTAGTGACTGTACGTAAAAATTAGACCATGGGTTCAGTAAAAACAAGCAAATTAGATTGAAAGCATTTGACAAGTTTAGCTTTAATCGAATCCATGTATGTTTTAGTGTCATAAATTAAGGGGGACAATGCTCAAAAAGATGGAGGCAGATTGGCCATTAAGTTAGCACTTTCTGGGTGGCAACAATAACTACTACTCCAATTAAAAAAAAAAAAAAAAAAAGAAACAACAGTGAGATGAAAGCTGTGTCTTTCTTTGGTGTCTTTTGTACATGATTTCTTCCAAGTAAACAGGAAATGAGATGATTTGGACTCATAACTTATAATTTTAAAATGAACGCCCGATGAAGACGAGACGCATCTGCGCGATTATAATATGCTTCAAGCCTTATTATAAACCGACTCTTTGCTTATGGAAATTTTGATGCTTAATTTTTGGATTAGTGTAAGATTTTTAATTTAAAATTTTAATAGAATAGTACTTAGTATGATCATTGGGAAGACCAACAATGAAATTTCACGCTATACACATTTGATTACAACTAGATGATTATTTGTATTTTTTTTTATTAATAAAATATTTAAATGCAAAATGATGATAATTAACCAACGGAGACTCAAAAGGGATAATATATAAATAAAACAATATTTCCAATTTAAAAAAAAAAATAAAAAATAAAAATAAAAAAAGATAGGGGTCTTTTGGTAATTTTGGCGCGCCTGTCTTTGACATATCTTCGTTTCTACTCGCCAATCGCCATTGTCAATCTTTTGCTCTCTTTCCTCTCTCTGTTGGTAGAGAATTTCATCTCTTACATAGAGAGGCAATCCTCTCTTCTTCTCTTCTTCTCACAAATAAACCCCATCTGAAACCCTAATATTTTCCAGTCTTATTCATTGCTACCTACCCTCTCTCTTTATCCCTTTACCAATTTCCAGTGGACGTTTTTCAGTAACCATTTACACTGTTATATCTGCTGTTAACAAATCTTCTTTCAAACCTAAGAAATTACTGTTGGAATTTCGTGATCTCGTCCAGAGGTGCGGGACGCTTTTTTGTACAGTTATGAAACGCGAGTTATCGTTTCTGGTGGACGTTCGATCTCAAACGGACGAGTCATTAGGTCGGATTCGGGGTCCAACTCAGGTGGATGGAAATGCGAGTAATTGCATAGATGTGGCTTCGCCGGATGGTTTCTGCAAGAGATTTAAAGGTTCAGTGGTTAGCGGTTTGATTGTTTATACTAGGGAAAGGAAGTCTCGTATCAATTTGTGTAATGGCTTTTCCGAGAATGATGAAAGCCAGAAAACTAATAGCTTAGACGAGCTCGAGAACGGTGGGAGCTCTTCGCTTGAAGAAGTGAAAAAGATCGAAGAGGTTGAGATTGATAAGTACCGCAGAAATTTAGAATCTTCCATTTGTGAAAATGCGTTAGAGAGTACGGCACTGAAATCTCCAGCAAGAAGAGAAGCAGAGAACGCTTTGGTCGAAATCGCCGACGATGAAGTGATAAAGAAAGATTTGCCTAGAAAGGCGCTTAGGCGATTTACGCGTTCGGCTTTGAGACCTGAGCTTGAGCGTACAGAGACATCCCCGACGAAAACAGAAACTGTTGGAAAAGAAGACATTTTGAGTATGGAAACAGAGACAGCTACTCCGAAGTATAAGGTGGAAATGAGGATAGTGAAAAAGTCTGTCTCAAGCAAAAGTCTAATGACAGTGCGGGAGCTATTTGAAACTGGCTTTCTAGAAGGAGTACCTGTTGTATATGTGGGTAGCGGGAAGGTTGTAATTCAAACTTCACCACCATATTTTTCTCGAATTAGGAAATTTGTCGAATTAACAAGCCATTAATGAGGAACTTCAATTACCTTTTTGTCAATTGTCTTTCAGGGCATCGATTATGGTCTGCGTGGGACGATTAGAGGTGGTGGGATTTTATGCACATGTACATCCTGCAATGGATGCAAAGTACGTCGACTGTTCTTGAACTTATAATGTCTACTCTTTTCCTCCTGCTTATTTTATCTATTTGGTTCTTTGTTTAAGGTTATTCCGCCATCCAAATTTGAGATTCACGCTTGCAAACAATACAAACGAGCCGCACAATATATATGCCTTGAAAATGGTACAAGCCTATTAGACTTGCTGAAGGCATGCAGGGGAAACGCTCTGCATAAACTGGAGGCAACAATTCGGAGTGTAGTCAATTCTTCTTCGGAAGAGAAAATTTTTACTTGCAGAAGGTGTAAAGGTTCTATCTTTTGTCACTTCTTTCAGTTGCTCGTGTATTATGGCTATTGATAAAAGTTTTACCTGTATTTTGCCTGATAATCTTGTGTCTACATTGAATTCCAGGGCGCTTTCCTTCATCATGTTTGGGCCAAGTTGGACCTCTATGCACGTCATGTGCAGAGTTGAAGAAATCTGGACCCATCCCAACCCCACAAACTCCACCGCCTTCTGCACCTGATAGGCCCAGGTAAGATTTTGTACGGTTGTTTTCGTGGGAATTTTTATGGGTCCTACTTGTTAACCTGTGCATGTAACCTCTTTGTTTCATTCACGCAATAGATGGGGTAGATTGAATTGCAAGTTAGTCGTGAGTCCTTTTAGTTCCCTTCACCTAGAGCTTAAATGTAATAAAGTGCTGCCCATGCTATGTATCCTAGGGATGTTCAACAGAAAGCACATTGCTGGAACTTAAAGAAAAAAGACTCAGAATGACAATGGTTGGAATGTAATTAATTATGTGGAGTTAGTTCTGTCTTATGAATTTTGTATTGCAAGTATTTGTGAACTATGGTGTCATGACTCACTATGTAACAATAACTAAAACTAGATTCTTTGAAGTTCATAAAATTAGATGGATGCCTGAGAATTTAGTTTAATGATCCTTTCTCAAGTTAGGCATGATTCTACAGTATTGTGCACTGCTATGCTTTCTTTTGACCAGGTCACCAGAGCTGGTCAAGATCTTGAAGTCCCCTCAAAGGACTCCAATGCATATATCTTCTCAAAGTAGAAGTGAATCGATGATAAAAACAAAGTGAGTATAGGTGGTTTATTACTGGCAAAATTGGGTGTTCAGGTCAGCATATGCAGATTTTAACAAAAATCTTTGTATCATATGTATCTTAATAGGTTCTTTTTCATTTTCTGTTTGGTAGAGTCTATAAATTTGTCTCACTTTTGTAATATATGGATGTATATATGTGCGAGTGTGTGTGTGTATATTTTCTTTTCATTGTGTTCTTTGTTTTTATTCCCAAGCCGATTTGATAGGGTCTGAGTATAAAAGTATAGTGAAATGCGTCTCAATTGGCTTGAGCACCCATGAATATCAAAAACATAAAAAAAAATGTCTCTAGTTCGAATTATACTCTGCAAGGTTACTTGCTACCATTTTAATCTTCTTCCACCCATTGTTCAGGTCACCAAAGCGACTTATGACCTCAAAATCGTCCCAGAGTGCCACGGTACATACCCGACCACAAAAACGGAGTGCTGGGAAGATAAAAAATAGGTTGGTATTTGTGCTTTCCATTTTGATTCGGTGCGGCAAGTCCGCTTAACTATGTTATTTATTTCTCTTGAGTTTGAATTTTCTTTATATGTGCAATCAACTTGATATTTGAACGCTTGTAAGTGTATGGAAATGGATACACGAGGATGTGATGATATAAATATTTTTCTTTTCACGGTTTAGATTTGATTTGCTAAAAATTATTTCTCGTTGATTTATTTGTGTCCGTTTTAATCTTAGGTTGTCAAATCCAAAGTCCATTTGGAAGTCCTCGAGAAGTGCTCCCAAATGCACCACTTCACAAAACAAAAGTCAATGGAAGTTAACGACGAAGTTAGTGCCATTATTTTTGTTCTTCTATCCTTTTTTTTTACAAAATAATTTATTTTACCGGTCTTGTATCTTAATATGTTTGAATTTATTTGTGCGTGTGAAATATTATCTTATTTTGATTCTTAAGGAGAGATCAACGTTTGCATAAGTTGGTCTTTGAGGAAGGTGGATTGCCTGAGGGAACTGAATTAGCATATTTTGCTCGAGGACAGGTACTTGAGATAATTATTATAAATGTTCTTTATATGATTTTTAATCTATGAATACATTAACTGCAAGTTATGCACAGAAATTGCTCCAAGGTTACAAGAAGGGTTCTGGAGTTTTTTGTTGCTGCTGCAACTGTGAGGTATTATTTGTTATTGGTTGTTCTTCGAAAATCTTTCTGGTAATGAACACTATGGCAGGGAATCTACATAATTCATATATATATAATATTTGCAGGTTAGTCCTTCACAATTTGAAGTTCATGCTGGTTGGTCGTCTCGAAGAAAACCGTTAAGTATTAGTTTCAACTGTCGATGGCTTCTCAAGTCGGTCATTTCCTGATAGTTAATTTTTTTTTGTGGATTTTTCAGTTATGCATACATTTATACATCAAATGGCGTGTCTCTCCATGAATTGGCAATCTCTCTCTCAAAAGGGCGTAAATATTCTGCCAATGATAATGATGACGTATGCATAATATGTCTAGATGGTGGGAATCTTCTGCTCTGTGATGGTTGCCCTAGGGCTTTCCACAAAGGTAAAGAATAATTTAGCTGGTCGAACAGTCTTTTGTCACCTTAATCAAGCACACTTTATTGTTGAGGATGTCTCTTTTGCAAAACTTTGTTTGATTTAAAGAGATTTGCTTGAATGTCAGATGCCACAAATTTTCTTATTGAAAATCTATTGGCCCTGCAGAATGTGCATCGCTTGCAAGTATTCCTCGTGGAGATTGGTATTGTAAATTTTGTCAGAATATGTACCAAAGAGATAAATTTGTAGAGTATAATAAAAACGCTGTTGCTGCTGGGAGGACTTCTGGAGTTGATCCCATTGATGATATATCCAAAAGATGTATTCGAATAGTCAAAAATATTGAAACTGAACTTAGTGGATGCGTGTTATGCCGGTAATAGTTAACTATTTGCTATCATAGCTACTTATTTAAACTTGGGCATTGTGCTTTCAAAGTCTTCTTAGACACTATCAGTTTTACTCTGCTGTTACTCTTTCATATATTCATGCTTTATTATTTAGTTACATGATGTTCCTAATTTCAATTCATGCAGAGGGACTGATTTCAGCAAATCAGGATTTGGTCCTCGTACAATTATACTTTGTGATCAGGTATTGCGGAGGGTTTCATGGTAGCTTAATTTGTAGGATGAGTTTGAGCTCTGTACTGCTATGAACATTTGTTGTTGTTTACTTGTACACTCTTTCCCACCTTCTCTGCCTTTTGAATGTTTCAGTGTGAGAAGGAATTTCACGTTGGCTGTTTGAAGGACCATAAAATGGCATTTCTTAAGGTCTGCCAAAAAAATCTTTTTTTTTTTTCCGCTTTCTACTAAAATCCTGTGTCCGGTGTTTGACCGAGGTTTGACCGAACTTCTTGTGTGATATCACTACCAGGAACTACCAAAAGGGAAGTGGTTTTGTGGCACAGATTGCACTAGAATACATTCTGCTCTGCAGAAGCTGCTTGTACGTGGGGAAGAGAAGGTTCCAGACCCGCTTTGTAGCGTTATGAAGAAGAAGCTTGTGGAGAAAGGCTTAGATACTGGCGATGATATTGATGTCAGATGGCAACTTATCAGTGGAAAAATTGCTTCGCCTGAAACTAGACCTTTACTCTCAGAAGTTGTTGCCATCTTTCATGTATGTTTCTCTGGCTTTTCGTCTGGGTTAAGTTATATAAAGTTACATTTCCCTTTCATGGAGAAATTACTGCTTATAAATCCATGCTTCTTAGGGACTTGTGGATGACCAAACTGGAAAACTGTAGATCTCATTGCAACTCTATGATGCTTGAGCTTCCTTTGAAGTGTTATTAAATATAATGCTCGTATACAGTGAAACCAAGCATATCATTGTTTTCAACCATAAGGTATAAATTTCTGGTACAATATCTAATTAAACTCTCCTCTGCCTTCTTTTAGGATTGCTTTGATCCTATAATTGACGTAACAAGTGGGCGCGACCTCATCCCGGCCATGGTTTATGGGTTAGTAACAAGATTTTTGTATCATGCAGTGTTGATGTAGTTTAAGCGTAAACTTTGCTCCACTGTATTCTTACACGGGCTCTTTTTCAGAAGGGATGTAGGGGGACAAGAGTTTGGGGGAATGTACTGTGCAATATTATTCGTCAAGTGAGAATTAAGCCTCCTGACTTGACTACTTTCTATATATTTTGCTGCGCACTACTGAAATAGTTTCTTATGATAATATTTTCAGCTCATCTGTTGTATCTGTTGCAATGCTTCGAGTTTTTGGCCAAGAACTTGCAGAGCTACCCTTGGTTGCAACAAGCAACATTAATCGAGGAAAGGTCTGAGACCAAATTTTGTGCCCACTTAGGTTGCCGTTCTTATTCACTTCAGATTGACATGATTGTTTGTATTTTATTTTATCTTACAGGGCTATTTTCAAATACTGTTCTCCTGTATTGAGCGGCTCCTTGCTTACTTACACGTGAAGAACCTTGTTCTCCCGGCTGCTGAAGAAGCCGAATCCATATGGACCGATAAATTCTCTTTTAAGAGGATGAAACACGAACAGGTAATGTAATTTTAATCCAACTCATTCTTTGCATATGTTGTTTATTTTGGCTTCTCTAAAAGGTAAAAAACTGTAAACTACCGGTGCAGCTTAGCAATTACAGAAGAATTTGCTACCAGATGGTGACCTTCAAAGGCACATCTATGCTCGAGAAGTTGGTTCCCTCGTGCAGACTTGTTAATTTATAACTATGACTCAGTCGACTCGCCTGGCCTCCTACCAACTGCCCACGTTTATTTGGTTTTCATTATTCATTTCAGTGTTCATTCGATTATCCCTTAAAATGTATGACACACAGCCCCATCCCATCATTCTTATGCTTCCGTACCCAGGAAGATTGGGTGTAATCTCAAGTTTCAACTGGAATGTTAACAAAAATGTATTTATGATCTTAATTATATGAACAGAAATGCATCAATATGTAATTCATTAGACGGACCTCCCTCATTTGTCCCTTTATTTCTTGACTGAGCAGCATTGAGTTTTCTCTGTCATTGTATATTTTAATTTTAACTTTTACAATGTTCATTGTTAATTAATGAAATTAATAACTGATGACATAAAATCAATTATAGTGCCAGAATTGATTAAAGTTAATTAGGAGAGTAAAAGAAAAAATTAAGATACAAAATTTGCATAGTTTGGTTGAAATTGTTACACATTCACCACACATCTTCAGCGGTTAATTTTATTAGAAAATTTAAAAATAAGTATTTTTATAATGTTACAATATCGTCACTTAAAATCATCTCGAGGTTATAAAAAACATAATATTTTTTGAAAAATCTTTCTCACCCTTTACCCTCTAGCTTATTTTCTCTCTCACTCGGCTCATGTCAATCTAGATTTGATTCGCTTTCTTATTTTTATTATCTCCGTATTAATTCTCTAATTAATCTATTTGAAATATATTAGTACAAATTTAAACGAGAATAAAATAACCGCAAATCTAATGCAAAAAATTTTTGAACCAAACTGAAACAAAATACTGAACTAATTATTAACCATCTCCTTCTTAGTTTATGTTTTGAAGATTTTGACGTTGTTATTCGGAGCTTGTGCATCATCTACTACATTCTATCTTTCTTTCACACCCACTGAGTTTAAATAAATCTTAAAGGCACTCGAAAGACCTTTCATAAGAACATCTGTCAAATTCTTCTCGGTATCAATTTTCTGAATTTTCACCTCACTTTGATCAACAACCTCTCGAGTAAAATAAAACTTCACATTAATGAGGTTTGATCGCACTCTGACTATCATAGAGCTTCCTTAACACATTATCTTACAACAATGTATCTCGGTTGTGTAGTGGACAAAGCTATCGTCTTTTGTAATTGAGCCTTCCAACTTATAGCTTCTCTATAAACTCTAAATATATATCCACAAGTAAAACGTGATGAGTTCGGACAATCAGCAAAATCAGAATCAACATACCCGATTACAAATTTTGCCCATACAACATTTCTCCCATATGAAAATTTCATAACCAATGTACCCCAATATGTATTTCATCACCCATTTCAAAGCATTCTAATGACATTTTTCAAGATTTGACATAAGCCTACTGACCACACTTACAACATAAGCAAGATCTGACCGAGTACAAATCATCGCATACATGATATACCCAACAATATTTGCATAATGAATTTCGTCATAAACTATTTTTTCGATTCATATTTGGAGCTTGCAATTTCGACAGTTTAAAATGAGCACCTAATAACATGCTAATATACATCAAACTGCTTGAGAACACACTTCAAGCATTCTCTTTGAGAAAGTTCTAGAATATCTCTTTATCTATCTTTCAAAATCTGAATCCTAAGAATTTTCTTTATCGCACCCAAATCTTTCATGTTAAATTATTTTTCGAGTTCCTCCTTTAAGTTCTTAATCTCCTGTTTATCTTTTTCTGCAATCAAAATGTCATCTACATATAGTAGTAGATATAATGTTGATGATATGACTTTTACATAAACACCACTATTAAGCTTTAAATTTCTCTGTCTTGGTGACTGCTTAAAGCTATAAAGCGATTTTTTCAGAAGACAAACCTGATTCGAATTTCCATTCTCAAAGCCCTATAATTGTTCCATGAAAATTTTTTCCTTCAAATCTCTGTGTAAGAATGTTGTCTTCACATCTCTGCTCTAATTCCAAATTTTGTGCTATCACAATCGATAACACTAACCTTATCGAAGTTTGTTTCACAACCGAAGAGAATATTTCATTGAAATCTATCCATTCTCTTTGTGTGAAGCCTTTAACATCCAATCTCTTCTTGAACTTTAGTTTACCATTGTTGTTACATCTTTTCGCTTGAAGATCCACTTACAGCCCATCAATTTTTGTTTTTCTAGTTTTTCCATCAAAATTCATGTGTTGTTATTTTGCATCAATGTCATTTCTTAATCTCCTTATCCTCGCAGTTAATAGCCTCATGTAAGTCACATATTTTCCCTTCTAAAGATGAGCTGAAACTAGAAGGGCATTTGCAATGACATTCGCATATCTGAGACATTGAGTCAGTTTTACCACTCGTTTAGTCTTGTCATGAGTGAGATGATAATCAATCACTTTTCATTCTTCCACTGAACATTCAGACCCAGAATTAACCTATCCAGTATGCTAATCATTCACCCGAGAATTATTTTTAGAGCTAAAATCATGCTGCTCCTTTTGAACTACAATTTTATCTGCTTCACGTGACCTAACTTTCATCTACGGAGTCGACTGTAGTTTCAATGGTAGTTCCTTCTCATTGAACACCATGTCACGGCTAAAAATTATTTTATGCTTGCCGTGTTCAATACTAAATCACTGAATTTTCTTTGGTGACCTCTCTCAGTACATCGTCCCCTACCTCAGCAAAATAATACTATGCACTTGGACTCCATCTCAGAAGCTTCCTCCCTAGTAGAAGATTAAAGCTTCCCGAATGCTTGAGATCAATAGCAGTAGACAAAACTTCATGAACCAAGAAAGTCTTCATCGTGACTCACCATAGACTAAAATCATTCTTGCGTCTCGAATTTGTCAACCTTGAATTTCGCCATGAAAGCTGCAAGAAAAAAAATAAACTGCACCAATTGTTGCAATAAAAACAATCACACCGCGAAAATAATCAATAATTAATTAGAATAGTGAAAGAATAAATTAAGACACAAGATTTACATGGTTTACACCAAATCGTCCTACGTCCACAACTCAAAACTCAAGGAGCGAATTTTATTGGAGAATGTAGAAAACAAGTATTATGGTAATGTTATAACATTGTCCGCAACATCACACCAAGATGACAAGAAAAGTAATGTTTTTTGAGAAATTTCGCTCACCATTTTCTTTTTCTAGTTTTTTCTTATCCCCTATCAACTCTTTAACTAATCTATTTGAATTAAATTTATACAAATTTGAACAATTATAAAATAACATCAAATGTAATTAAAAAAACTTTTGAACAAAACCGAACTAAAATGCAGAATCATAGTTATTATGATTTATTTTAATTATTATAACAATCAATAAGTAATGTATAAGCGTTAAGTGAGAAGACAGTCAAGAGGACTTAGGAGCTCATCAGAGTTGTCCAACAAACCAGATTGATTTAATTAGATGCATTTGTTCAATTCCTTCGCAGATAACATCTCTCTTATATGGTATGATTAATTAAAAAGCACAGAAACTTATGTTATAATATTTTGCATCTTTACATTTATAAATCGGCGGAGTCTTGTCTCCTGGGAAAATATGTGCAAGACCACATAGTTTCTTAAAGGCTCGTGAGTCATAATCGGGTCGGCATTTGTCGCAACAATGTTTCGGATCCTTAAACACATCACAATGACTGTTGCATCCAACATAGACTCCATCTTCGTTGTATGCAACCAAGGTAGAGGGGCAGACATCTCCTAAATCTTTTATGCAGTCCACAACCGGGCAAGGCCCCGACCCGTGAACTAGTGTTCCCCCCCTCCGGTTGGATCCGAACCATCAAGTTTTGGCCGTGTATCATGCTAAGTTCATAGGACACGATTGAGTTGTTGATGTCAAAATTGAGGAGAGTCACTGGGTAAGTGGGCAGGGGGCCTTGGCAAGCCTCGGTGCCTAACCTGCAGTCTCCAGTTTCACAAGAGAAGTGGTCGGAGGCATTTCGTGTGCACTTCGTTCGTGCCCAAATGCTTCCTTTCCATACATCAGGTGTCCAAAATAACTCTAAGGTGTCGGGTGGGTTCTCTGGGTCAGCATCGCCTATCCCAGGGCTCGCAGCGAGCCATATAGAGTCCCGACATAGATTCTCGATGTTGAGTTGCACTGCTGAATAAATGCCTGTAAAAAATGATCGTCTTAGAACAAAACATAAAAATCTTGTCCCCCTACAGAATAAAACCCACCTTAATTTGAAAACAAGTGATATTTGGAGGTACAAACTAGTGAAGTAGAAATGAAAAAAATTAGAAAAACTTGTAAGAACATGAGATAGAGAAAGCGAGAACAAACTGTAGAAGGAATCCCCTGTTGCACACATAGAATCACAACAAGTCTTTCTATTATCAGCCTTAAAAACTTATTTTTTAAATACTATACTATTCTATTCCTAATCTAATCAATTTATAAACATCAGATAAAAATAAAGCTCAAGCGCAGATGACTAGACCTGATGCCAGAAGCATCAAATGGAGAAGAGGAAGAAGAAGTTTGATATGCATGGTGCGAATGAAGGGAGGGAGATTTCTCAAAGAATCACAAGGCAAACATAATCTGTAGAGTAGAGCCTAATATACAGATTCTGTACAAGCAAAAAAGGTAAATTCAAATATGGTAGCAACGCCATAAAGTATCCTCATCAATTTCCAAACGTGGCAACTGAAGCTTCAGAATGGTTTCATTGGCTTGTTGAGAAGATTTTAACGCATCAAATTTCACTCTATTTTTACCATAATTTTCCTTAATCACAATTCATAGATGGTTTAGGACTCTTCCATGGAGATCAGGAGTTACACCGTTCCAAACCCATAAACATAGAAAGTTGGGTTGAAATAAACATAATTTTAAGAATGTGTTTTTTCAATTAAGTTCGTGTATTAACGAAGAGTCATCAAGAGAGTAGTATTTCATGTATAAGAAAGTAGATGCACATGGGTAATTCATGTATTCGAGAGTCATATATTAAATAACTTCATGTATTATATTATATGTACCTAAGATCACTATAATTTATGCGTTTTGTTTTAGAAAGTTGTCTCTTGTTAAAAAAATCCTCCAAATGTGCAACAAAGTACCCAAAAACAATATTCAAGAAAATTAAATAAAAGAATCTTTCTTTCTCTTTCCCAGCTGCTGAATTCATATAGACCGATAAATTCTCTTTTAAGAGGATGAACTCGGAACAGGTAATGCTAATTTTAATCCAACTCATGCTTTGCATATATAAGTTGTTTTAACTTTTCTAAAAAGTAAGAATTGTAAACTACTGATGCAACTTAGTAATTGACGTAGCGAGATGCAGAAAGGAAAAAACACAAGTCGAGAGAAATTATAATTTCAAAAAGTCTTGAATAATTCAAAAACGAGGCACAATCAAAATAAATATCCTATCGTTTAGAAAACCAAACAAAAACTAATAATTGCGATAATAAGATCTAAATTAAAAAAAAAAATACTTCTAGAATAAACTTTAACTGCAAATTTGAGGGTCGAAATAACTGGTTTTGGGTTCGAAAGTGGTTGGTCACAAGAAAACCGTATTACGTATCGTGAGTCTTGTAATAGATTCGTCTTGATATATTATAATAGCGATTCTAATATCCACAGTGAAAGTTATGGTCTTCCAAAGCCTAAAGCGTCGATTGCATCAGAAATTATGCAAGAATTTGCTACCAAATGGTGACATTCAAACGCACATCTATGCTTGAGAAGACAGTTCCCTCATGCCAATTTGTCAATACATAATTATGGCTCAGTCGACTCGCCTGGCCTCCTACGATGACGTTTTTGGTGTACATGTTTATTTGATTTTCATTATTCATTTCTCAGCATTCAATAAGACACTCACCCCCTTCCCTTTCCTTCATTCTTTAGCTTCCGCACCCAAGAAGATTAGGTGTAATCTCTAATTTCAACTAGAATGATAAAATGGAAAGTCATTCTAAAACCCTTACCAAAAATGTATTTATTTATGATCTCAATTATATGAAAAAAAAATATATCAATATGTGTTTATTAGACGTATCTCACCAATTTGTTCTCTGTATTTCTTAATGAGTAACGTTAAGTTTACTTTTTCATTGTATATTTTAATCTTAACTTTTTGCACGTTGATTTTTAACTAGTACAATTAATGACTTATTTATATATGATTTATTTTAATTGTTACAACAATCAATAAGTAATGTATAAACGTCAAGCAAGAAGACAATCGAGTGGAATTAGAAACTCATCAAAGTTGTTCAAACAATAAAAATTCGCTTATTTAGATGTATTTGTTTGATCCCTCCTAAAAATAACATCACTCCTATATAGGTATGTTGAATTGGTAAGGACATAAACTTATGTTATAAGATTTAGCATCTTTACATTTATAAACCAGTGGAGTATTGTCTCCTGGGAAAATATGTGCAAGACCACATAGATTCTTAAAGACTTGTGTGTAATAATCGCTTCCGCAGCAGTCGCAACAATGTTTTGAATCCTTAAACACATCACAAGCACTATTGCATCCAACATAGACTCTTTCTTTATGCAACCAAATTAGAGGGGCAGACATCTCTTAAATCTTTTGTGCATTCCCCAACCGGGCAACGCCTGAACCCGTCAACCAGTGTTCCCCCGTCTGGTTGGATCTGAACCATGAAGTTTTGGCCGTGTATCATGCTAAGTTCATAGGACACGACTGAGTTGTTGAAATCAAAATTGAGGAAAGTCGCTGGGTAAGCAGGTAGGGGCCTTGGCAAGCCTCGGTGCCTAACCCACAGTCTCCAATTTCGCAGGAGAAGTAGTGGGAGGCGTTAGTCCGCAATTTGGTCGTGCCCAAATGCTTTCTTTCCATATGTTGGGTGTCAAAAATGACTCTAAGGTTTCAAGTGTTTTCTCTGG
Organism: Begonia peltatifolia; assembly: GCA_022433055.1. Lineage (NCBI taxonomy): Eukaryota > Viridiplantae > Streptophyta > Magnoliopsida > Cucurbitales > Begoniaceae > Begonia > Begonia peltatifolia. Next base: position 31,260,979 of record CM039519.1, read on the forward strand.
GTCGACATCGCCTATCCCAAGGCTTGTAGCGAGCCATATCGAGTACTGACATAGATTCTAGATGTTGAGTTGCACTTCTAAGTAAATGCCTGTAAAAAATAATTGTCTTAGGATGGAGCATAAAAATCTTGTACACAACAACCACCATTGAAAACAAATGACATTGAGAGGCACAAATAGCTCTGATACCATACAGGGGAAGTAGAAATGAGAAAACTAGAAAAACTTGGATGAACGTGAGATGAATAAACCAAGAACAAACTGTAGAAGGAATTTACTGCTGCGAAAATAGAATCTATTATCTCAACATCAGCCTTAAAACCCCATTTGTTAAATAATATATTGTTCTAATATACGCATATAGAAAGACGCAAAAGAATCATGATCAAACGATAAAAAAAATAAAGCCAAAGTCCAAACGTCAAGACCTGATGTCAGAAGCATCAAATGGAGAAGATGAGGAAGAAGTCTGATTTGCATGGTGCGAATGAAGGGAGAGATTTCTCAAAGCAAACATAATTTGTAAAGTCTAATGTACAGATTTTGTACAAGCAAATAGGGTAAATTCAAATATAGTAGCAACGCCATAAAGTATTCTCATCAATTTCTAGTGTGGCAATTGAAGATTCAGAAACCAGAAAGGTTTCATCCTTAGAAACCCATAAATTTATGTTTTGAAAAGTTTAATCGTGTTTAATATGTAATTAAAAAAAAATAAAAAGTTGTATTGAAAATAAACTTAATTTGAAGAATGTGTATATTTAAGTTCATGTACTATATTATATATGTACCTAAGAGTACTATAAATTACATATGTTTTGGAAAAATTTGCGAAAAGTGTATCAAAGTATCAAAAAATTATGATTTATAACATTGCATCATACAAAAATCTTGTTACTAACCCATAAACCATGGCCACGATGAGGGCGTGCCCACTTATTACGTCAATTATCGGATCGAAGCAATAGTAAAAAAAGGTAGGGGAGAGTTTAATTAGATATTGTACTAGAAATTATACCTTATGGTTGAAAACAATTATATGCTTGCTTTCACAATATGCGAGCATTATATTTAATAACTCTTCAAAGGAAGCTCAAGAATCATAGAGGTGCAACGAGATCTACAATCAATACATAACTATGACTCAGTCGACTCGCTCAACTTGCCACCAACTGCCTTTTTAGTGTACATACATGTTTATTTGGTTTTCATTCTTCATTTCTTAGTGTTCAATCGATTATTCCTTCCAACTAGGATAATAACATGGGGGGTTGTTTTAGCAATTTTAGGACCCTCATAAAAAATGTATTTATGATCCCAATTAAATGAATAGAAATGTATTTATCTGTGTTTATCAAACGTAGCTCCCTCATTTATCCTCTGTATTTCGTAACGGGTAATGTTGAGTTTGCTCTTTCAATGTATATTTTAATCTTAATTTTTGACATGTTGATTTTTAATTAATGTAATTTAATTATGATTTTTTTTAATTATTATAACAATCAACGAATAACACATGAGTGTCATATATGAGAAGACAACCAAAGGGAACTAGGAAAAATACAGATTCACTTAATTAGATAAATTTGTTGAATCCCTTGGCAAGTAACATCTCTCTGGTATGGTATGCTGAATTAATAAGCACAAAAACTTTGCATCTTTACATTTATAAACCGGTGGAGTCTTGTCTCCCGAGAAAATATGTGCAAGACCACATCGATTCTTAAAGGACTGTGAATGATCATTGGGTCTGTAGCTGTCGCAACAATATTTCGGATCCTTAAACACATCACAAGCACTATTGTTGCATCCAACATAGGCTCCGTCTTTGTTGTATGCAACCAAGGTAGATGGGCAGACATCTCCTAAATCTTTTATGCAGTCCACAATTTGGCAAGACCTTGACCTGTCGACTAGTGTTCCCCCGTCGGGTTGGATCTGAGCCATCAAATTTTGGCCGTGCATCATGCTAAGTTCATAGGACACGACTGAGTTGTTGATGTCGAAATTGAGGTAGGTCACTGGGAAATTGAGGCCTTGGCAACCCTCGGTGCCTAATCTGCAGTTTCCAGTTTTGCAGAAGAAGTAGTCGGAGACATTTCGTGTGCACTTTGTTCGTGCCCAAATGCTTCCTTTCCATACGTCGGGTATCCAAAATAACTCTAAGGTGTCGAGTGGGTTCTCTGGGTTGGCATCGCCTATCCCAGGGCTCGCTAGGAGCCATATCGAGTCATTGCATAGATTCTCGATGTTGAGTTGCACCTCTGAATAGATGCCTGTAAAAAACAACGATTGTCTTAGAAGGGAACATAAAAATCTTGTACGCCATAGAATAAAAGCCACCATAATTTGAAAATAAATCATATTGGGAGGCACAAAGAGTTCAAATAACATTCCAGTGAAGTAGAAATGAGAAAAGAAGAAAAAATTTGATGAACACGAGAGAGATAAAACGAGAACAAGTTGTAGAAAGAATTCACTGTTGCAAAAATAGAATCACAAGAACAAGTCTTTCTATTATAATTGTCACAACATCAGCCTTACAAAACCCCATCTTTTAAATAATATACTGTTCTAATGTGATCAATTCATGAACATGCAATTAGAAAAACCCTTATCAAAAGATAAAAATAAAGCCAAAGTGCAGATGACGAGACCTGATGCCATAAGCTTAAACTGGAGAAGAGTAAGAAGAAGTTTGATCGGAATGGTGCAAATGAAGGGAGAGAGATGATTTCTCAAAGCAAGCATAATTTGTAGAGCAAACAAGGTAAATTCAAATATGGTAGCAAATACATAAAGTATATCTTCATCAATTTTAAGAAGTGGGAACTGAAGATTCAGAAGGGTTTTATTGGTTGGTTGAGAAGATTTCAACGCATCCATTAGAACATCAAACTTCACTCCATTTTTAGCATAATTTTCCTTAAATCAAAATTTATTAGATTCATGCATTAAAAGCTTATCCCTCTTCCATATCCATCTCTTTGCGGACCAAGCAGTGTTCTTACTATTTCACACTGAAGATTGATGTTACACAACAAGAGTTACAACCCACTGTATTTTTTTTTTAAAAAGATTAATGAATATCTTACTATTTTATATTTATGCATAGAATAAAATAATTTTTATTTTTATTTACAGTGCGTTGAATAATATTAATAAATAAATATTAAGAAAATGTAGTTAATCTTTTTCCCTAAAGAAGTTGTCCGACAAAAAGAAGAAAGAAATAATTAGAAAAAGAAGACAAAGATAATATGCATCTCCCATGACTCCATTAAATTTAATGGTTTCGTCCGTACATGTTACTATCAAAACAACAATTGTCGGTTTTATTTTATATTTAAATTTAATAATCATGACCGACTGTTCTTCCCATTTATCATTTTATAATTTGTAACCCTAGTTGAAGTTAAAATAAATTAGTGCCTACTATTTGCGCATCATCCAATTTAACTTTTTTATTATTAAAATAAATAGTATTATCAGTTTCACACCAACACCATCTTATTTATTTTGAATTAAAGTCTGATTAGATTAGATTAGATTAGAGTTCATCTGAAATTGTTTATATTAGCTGAAATAAAAAAAATTATCAATACTCTCAGTTTTTTAAAGCGATGATGAAACATAAACTTTTATTGATCTTCACTCGCACGAGATGAATCTATCAAACATCATCAATGGACCTAAGGCCCTATAGTTTTCTTTGGGAGAATTCTTCAATTTTGAGAGTATATGTATGTTTAAAAAGAGATGTTATTTAATTAAAATAGATAAGATATAATGTCTTGTAAGAATAGATAAGTGGAATATAATGTATTATATGTAGTCTTTCAAGAAGTTCTATATGGACTACTTGTCGTTTATCTCTCTCTTAAAGACCCATGCATGATTGCCTATTTGTATTCACAAGTGGTGGAGTAAGTTTTGCTCCCATTTAATTTGTCTTACTCTCCACCCACTAATTATATTCCTTCCTCAAATTCCACGTTAACAAAGCAACTAACGACGCTAAAAACGACAGTTGGTTCGTTCATAAGTAAAATAAATAAATAGTTAAAACGATACATCGTTTATATTAATAAATAAATTCAAAACTATACAAATATAACGTCATTCTCATTCTCGTAGCATACACTAAAGACCTTAAATTTTCTTTTATTATATATAGTACCTAATTCCATGCTTACAAGTTGTCTCTATTCACCTTCATTCCACCGTTGATATTGTTGACCTAAAAAATAATCATTAGATCAAAGGGCGGCTGTTGTCCACTGCCCATAGGATCGTGTTTGTTTGACAATTATATCCCCAATATAAATACACAATCTATCCACGTCCTTAAAATTTGGTCGGAGATTTGTACCCTTGGCTCTTAAACAATTTTGCCTCATACATATAATATGCAAAGGTGTGTTTGGTTGACATTGTCATTGAATGGTGCAACTTATAGAACTAGGCACGTGTTTATTTCTCAACTTAGGACAAATCCAAACACGGCCTTAGGATTGGTCCAGATGGACTCCCCCCCCTCCCCCCCCCCCCTCCTTATGTATGTTATGTATGCATGTAAAGCCAGGTCATCGAGGGACAAGATGATAAGGCAGTCACTGTCTCCCGAGTATTAAATGCCTACCTTTTATTTTTTTTCTATGAAATTTGGTTTATATTATTAAATAAATACTTTTAAATGTCACAACATTTGAGTAAGGTTTAGGGAAATTAATTAAATTAGGTTTTTCATGTAATTAATAGGAAAGGGAGATTAGTCTTTGCCTTAAAAAGGGCCAAAACGTCTTTTTATTTTATTCCCTCTCCAAGTTAACCTTTGAATAAGACCGCTACCCAATTGGAAGTTTCCACGAGGAAACTAAATTACGTTTTTTGTTTTTTAAATTATCATAGAGGGGGCATAGTGGTCTTTTAGCGGGTCGACTATAAAATGACGACGGCGGGTTAGAGAAGTTTTGCCTGTTCAATATTTTTCTGCTCAGTTAAGTTTGGGTTGAGAGGGAGAGCGTGGTTTGTCAGCTGAATGCTTGGGGGATTTAATCCAATATCGTCGCCATTCATCGCCAAAGGTCCAACGTCTGAATCTGATTTCAGTGTCAACTGTTTCCGACAGTCACTTTCTTTGATTCTCCAACTAGTGGATCCTGTTTTGCGTCTCGTTACTTGATCCTCTTTCCTCGGATGTTAGTGTATTTTCTGCTGCATCTTTTTCTTTCTTTTTTTGCAATATTATGATGCTTTCATTTCGTCGTGAATGATTGTGAAAATTGCAGTTTAGACTTGTATTGTTTTTTAAATGAATTTGAGTTTTTCGTTTGTTTGGAAATGACTGGGAGCTGCTGCTATGCGTTTGGGGACCTTTGGTTTTAGTGTGTATGGAGATTGATTCTTGCGGTGTTGGTTTTGTTGACTGGTGCTTTTTAGATTTTGGATCGGTCCAAGAACTCTGAGAGCTACTACGTAAAATAAAAAGACGAGATTAAAAATTGTTTTGTAAGCATATAACTGTCTGGTTAGAGAAGTATAATTTCATGTAGTCACGTTGATCTCCAGAAAGTTTGATTTCAAATGTAGAATTCATCCCTTTCTGCTTCTCTTTATTAATCTATTAGGCACTGTGGTTTGCTCCATCGTTTGTTCAATCTCCTTGCTCGCAAAGTCAATTACAGTCTCCCTCCATTCTGAATTTGATGGTTGATCAAAGAACGATGAGTTTCCAGGAGAAGCATTAACGGTCCCCCATAGTAAGAATTCTTTTAACTGGCAACCTATGTTGTGTTATACCGGATTAGAAGTCTTGCAACAGTAAGAGGCTAATAAGAGCTACATTCCTTGTGCATTATGCATGTCTGGCCCCGTGGCCATTACTGGAAACGTGGAAATAGTGCTTTCTTCTTCAGAGAGAACAAAATCTCTTAATGCCATTTCCGATAAAGATATAACTGTATTGATCAGTGGTGAATCTATACTTACTTCAGAAGCTGCTGGCTTTAGAGTTGGAGAACTCTTACTTCCAAGTGGGGAATCCTATTCTGGATCATTGCTCGGCAACGTCCCTGAGGGAAATGGAAAATATATCTGGTCAGACGGGTGTGTATACGAGGGTGAGTGGAGACGGGGGATGAAGCATGGTAATGGGAAGATCCAATACTCTTCTGGTGCTGTTTATGAAGGTGAATTTTCTGGTGGCTATATGCAAGGCACTGGTACGTTCATTGGATCTGATAACTTAATCTATAAGGGTCGTTGGAAATTGAATCTCAAACATGGGTTGGGTTATCAAGTGTATCCTGATGGAGATGTTATTGAAGGTTCTTGGATTCGGGGAACACCTGAAGGACCATGTAAGTATACTTGGGCCAATGGAAATGTTTATTTAGGAAACATGAAAGAAGGAAAAATGTCAGGGAAAGGAACTTTGACTTGGAAAAATGGTGACTCGTTTGAAGGGAGCTGGCTGAATGGTATGATGCATGGATTTGGTGTATACACTTGGTCTGACGGGGGCTGCTATGTTGGAACATGGACTCGAGGTTTGAAGGATGGGAAAGGATCTTTGTATCCAAAAGGCAGCCGACTTCCAGCTGCACAAGAAATTTACATGAATGCTTTGCGGAAGAGAGGGTTGTTACCTGATTTAAGGAAGTATAACCATCCTTCTTCAATGGCCATTGAAAATGTCAAAGCAGGGGAGAGTCAACGTTCTCGTCATAGTACGCCCGATAAGCTATCTAAAGGAAATCTGTTGAATTTGGAGCAATTCAGTAATAGAAATGTTTCACTTGAAAGGCGCTGGAGTCTTGAGGTGTCCATTGAAAGTCTAATCGGACGTGAGTCATCATATGAGTTATTAGGACAAATATATGGCAGTGGAGAAAAAGCTGACTCAAACATTCCAATCTTAGAACGAGAATACATGCAAGGGGTACTAATCAGTGAGCTTGTGTTAAATAGTAGTTTTTCATCAGAATCATCGAGAAGAGGAAGAAGACGACAAAAGCGGCTGGAAAAAGATGTAAAGAGACCTGGCGAAACAATCATAAAAGGTCACAGGAGTTATGATCTAATGCTTAGTTTACAACTTGGAATCAGGTATGTTCGGTTTCTTCAATTTTTAATATACAAAATACCACAGACTGTCGGTAGAAGTTCTTATATGCATTCTTTGCATCATATGTGTTACCAAATGTTGCTTCATTCCTGAATAAAATGTGAAAATTAACCTCTGCCTTTTTTCTGGGAATTATCATAATACTAGGTGTGAACACTTGTTTACATAAATAAAACTCCTGGGGGAAATTAAGAAAGAGAAGATATTAAGTAGGATTACTCAGGGTATCTAAGGTCTCACGACTTATGGGTAGGAGCATTTCGTGTGTTGAGTTGTTTCATCTTTTCTGGCCATATCAAAACTACTTTTGGTTATTGATTTGATGTTATGGTTTATTTTTTCACAAAAGACGGAGACTAATTGACTTAGTGTCACTCTCTTTATTCATTATGCTATAACAATGTTTTTGCAAACTAATTTTCAATATATACAAGAATATGACAGATATACTGTGGGAAAAATTACACCCATACAAATGCGGGAAGTTCGAATGTCAGATTTTGGTCCCCGAGCAAGCTTTTGGATGAGTTTTCCTAAAGAAGGTTCACAGTTGACACCACCTCATCAATCAGATGATTTTAAGTGGAAAGATTACTGTCCAATGGTTTTCAGGTTAGTGGTTGACATTTAGTGTAACGAAAAATGATGCAATATCTATCCTCTACTTGGATATTAACGGGTATAAATAATAAACATTTCCCACGCATTGATTGTGGTTGCTTCCATAAAGCAAGAAAGCGTCACTTTTTTACTTAAGTTGTGTTTAGATTGGACATTTACACATGCTGGAGTCGTTATAAATATTTAGCATCGCGTGGAAAGTGATGTACACAATTATCCTTGGTGATTGCTTGGCCTAATGATGGGTTATGGGCTACGGAAATGTTGCAGGAATCTGAGGGAAATGTTTAAGATTGATGCTGCTGACTACATGATGTCTATTTGTGGAAATGATGCTCTCAGAGAGCTTTCCTCACCCGGGAAGAGTGGTAGCATATTTTTTTTATCTCAAGATGACCGTTTCATGATTAAGACTCTCCGGAAATATGAAGTTAAGGTCTGTATAATGCTATTTTCAATAACATGCAACACAAGATTGATAGTTATTGGTTGTCATTTCCACTCCTGTCGCCCAGCTATTGAACTTGGTCTTGGTTGTCATTTCCCTTTCACCACTTGCATGAGTTAATTTTTTTTTACTATACATTAATTTTATTACAACACTTTGAACCAATACTTTTATATGTGACTTATGTTTGATACCTTGTTCTTTCATTTGTATTTTTAACGAAAGGAAGTTTGATAATCTATGTTCTGATATATATATATAGGCGCTTCTAAGGATGCTTCCAGATTATCATCATCATGTGAGATCATATGAGAACACTCTAATTACAAAATTCTTTGGTCTTCATAGAATTGAGCCTTCAAGTGGTCGAAAGGTAATACTTACATAAATACTTGAAACTAGAATGTTGTGGTAGATAACCATCAAGTATACTACAAGAAACTTAAAATATTATGAAATTACATCTCTAATGTCATGTGAAAGAATATATCGATGTCTTTAATAATCTTGTCTATCGGTGGAAAATGCAAAATTCTTTATTTCGAAGCAAATGCTTGTCCTGATAATACTTTTGCAGTACAGTTTCGCTTTGTGGTAATGGGGAATATGTTCTGTACTGAATTGCGGATCCATAGACGTTTTGATTTGAAAGGTTCATCCCTAGGCCGTTCTGCTGACAAAGTTGAAATCGATGAAAATACAATATTAAAGGATTTGGATTTAAGCTACTGCTTTTATTTAGAACCTTCCTGGCGGGGTGGTTTACTAAAGTAAGTTATTTTAGGAGGCTCTGTCATGTATTATTCCTATATCATCTTTCGTTCAAGTTTAGTATAATTGTCCTCTGGTACATAAGTCATAAACATCCAGTCTCACAATTCTAGAATTATTTATATCGACTTATGTTAAAAGAAAGGTTTACCAAAAACTAGTGGTGATTTTATCTTATGCAATATATTCTGTTACTTGGTCTTGAATCTCCCTCCCCCCCGCAGCTTACATAACTTTTAGTTTTATGTGACTAATATGTAACTGCATCTTATATTTATCTTTATGTAGACAGATTGAGATAGACAGTAAATTTTTGGAGATACAAAACATAATGGATTACAGCCTCTTGCTGGGCGTACATTACCGCGCTCCGCAGCACCTGCAATCCATCACGTCCAAGGGAAGTGCGAAAGCTGATGGACTCCGAGTTCTTTCTGAGGAAGGTCAGCATCATACTGAATGTTTTATGATTTCTTTTTTAAGTTACAATAAGCACTAGAAGGAAGTGAAATTATCGTTTTGAAACTTGTTTGAAGGGAGACTAGCTGGCAATATGATGACGACTCCAGTAAAATGAAATAATGGCCTGTGCATATTATATTAAGTTGTTAGCGGGGTACCAGACTGTAGACATTTTGATAATGTGGATAGACTTGCAGTCTTTATTGATTAAGGTCAATGTAAGCTTGCAATGAAGAAAATTTGAATTGTCCTGGGCATAGAAGAAAAATTGATTTTACTACGGTTGATATTAAATGTGTTATCATCAGATTAAAAAGCTCATGATTCAATCAAAGTGCCGGTTAGTATTTTCTATATCTTTCCTCATAGAAATCTGCCTAGGTTAGCATCCAATGTTTCTTATTTGGAAAATCACCTTTTATTTTGTTTATCATCTCCTCTAATGTTTATTTTCCTACTTTCTAATCTTATTGTTCTATGCATGCATGGTCTGATCTATTCTGCACTTTCGCTGATCTGTTGGCCATACTCACATGCCCCACGAATTGTTTAGAACAGTTAACTCAAATTCTGGTGTGATTTAAATGGCAGATTCTATTGAAGATGAAATCGCCAACTACCCCCAAGGACTTGTTCTGGTCCCTCGTGGTTCAGATGACGATAGCCTTGTTGTGGGTCCCCACATGAGAGGTAGTAGATTACGAGCATCATCCGCCGGTGATGAAATCGTGGACCTTCTGCTGCCTGGCACTGCAAGGTATGGCAATTTCTTACCTCAATATAGTCGCACTTGGCCACTTGTCATGCAATACCTTCCAGCATTTGTGCATAAATATGTCCGAAAACGTGTGTAATACTTGGTTAACAGCCTAATCCACTTGTGCTTTTATTGACACAGTGATGAGACTACCAGCGCTAATTTTATTATATGTTAATTTAGAACTCAATAATTGTCAATATAGGAGATGGAGTTTGCCTGCAAATTGGTTTTGAAGTAATTATTTTCCCATTTTCCATGCAGACTTCAAATTCAACTTGGAGTGAACATGCCGGCAAGGGCAGAGAAAATTTCAGAGAAAGAAGGTGCGATATTCTGCGAGGCGTATGATGTTGTACTTTATCTCGGAATAATCGACATACTGCAGGAGTACAACATGAGCAAGAAGATTGAACATGCTTACAAGTCAATGCATTTTGATTCCCTGGCAATCTCTGCAGTGGATCCCACATTCTATTCTCAACGCTTTCTGCACTTCATTCAGAAGGTATTTCCTGCAAATGAGGTTACCATTTAAGCACAGATGCTCAAAACTCATCACCCACCTCTCAAAACTCAAAAGGCAGCTCGCTTCAATCCAAGTTTTTAGTAATACGATTCTCAGGCTGGAGGTAGGATTTTTCTGAAGGGTGACGCAGAGTCAAAATTTTCACATCTTTTTGGAATACATGTATTTTGATTCTATTTTCATTGCTCTTCTTAAAAGAATATGGTTTAGCGTGGGATGTCAAATTAAAACCAGAATAATGAGGGATGACAATGACTTGGTAATTTTTAATTAATAATATACAATTGTAATAATATTGCCCAATTTTTTTATGGGGCTGTTCTAAAATATAGCACCAAGAAGAGATGTTCACTTCGTAACAGTAGGTGGGAATGGCAATTGTGACGTGGCGAGGGAGCCACATCATTAATAAAAGAAGAAAATTACTTTTTTGAGTAATTTCTGGGGAATAAAATAAATGATGCGCCCTACAATCGGTTATAAGAGCTGTGTTATTGACTTGTCAAATATTTAATTTTTAAAAAAATTAATAACAGTCCCGATTTGGATTTCTTCCTATAATTTTTGTGTTCATTTTTATCTTTTATTTTTCTTACATTTTATTTGTTATATTTTAACCAAGTGGAAAAGCATTTCTAGTGATTTTCTACGTGTATTTGCTATCGCTTTTCATATTGACGTTCTTTTTCCCACTAGTAATTTCATTGAATTTCGCCCGATCTTCAACCCATGAGTTTGGGATAAATATTCGATTCCAAGCTACAATGTCAAGATTCCTAAGACACTGTAGAGAAGATTAAACTCCCCCCACTAAAAACAACCTACAGAGAATGACAATACAAAAATTAACCAAGTATTACACAAGTGAGACGAAGGTGGTTTGTTTGGTTGGTGGGGATCACGTTAACAATCCATCATCTTCATTACTTTTCAACTAAAATCCAATCTACTGCAAAATCTCAGAAGAATTCAAATTATATTTTCATTACACCACACCATGCTTCCGACAATACCTTATTTGTTGTCGTCCAAGAGAAAACACACCAAGCCTGGGTTCATGCACCCAAATGAGGGAGATCCAAAGCTAGTCTCACTCACATCATGTGTGAACATTGTAATATGATTTTAAAAAGGACAAGATAACAGAGGAACATGTGATGTCACGTACATATATTTATGATGGGAGTAAAGTGGTACATTTGAATATCACTGTCGATAAGAGTGTTAATATATCGGCAGTGACATGTGGTTTCGGTGCAGGCCTTGTTTGGACATTGTTGGTTGGTTTCCTAGCTGCAGTCGCGGTCACATTCTCCTTCACAATCACATTTATGAAAAGATTGTTTGTTTGGTAGCTCTTTTCTGCAGATCAGACGGTCACGGTTGAAGCTAATACCGCACCTGATGAAAGCATCCCCTCACCAACTCTCTCTCAGCTGTCCATTCCCTTGACCATGGTTTTACTTTCAATAAATATCAAAACTTTATATTGAATTGATTGTTTTTTAGTAGTTTAATAATCACCCCCTAAATTAATACGAATATCTTTACAGTTGAACATAATCATCACTTGGTTACTGCATTTCTGATTTGTAAAGTTCTTGTTTTTTCAAAGAAACCGTGGAGGAAGCAGCTCACTTATGGACCAAGTAAGCTCATTGATTATACTGTAATTAATGATGAGAAACAACAGTCTGTATTCTTAATATTCCTTAATTTAGTTGGGAAACAACTAAAAAAATGTCAAAAAGAAAAAGAAAAAAAGGAAACTATCAGCTGTAGCTTTGCTCCTACAGCAATCTATTGCAAGGAATCAAGGTCTGCCGAGGAAAAGGGGAGAAATGAAAGCATAGCGCACAAGAAAAGAAAAGGGAACAATGGAGAGTTCAAGTAGTATGGGTTGTTGATGTATATCTGCTGAGATCTCTCTCTTTGCTGGCTCAGGGGAATGAACAAAATCTAAACCTTGTGGTGGATTGATTCCCCGTTCTCTTTTTCTTCGTTTTTGCTTCCTGTTTTAGACATTGTTGTCTTTTCCTGTAGCTTTTAGGGAGATAAAGAGAAAAGCCCAGATACCTCATAAGCTTGCAGGCAGAAATACAGCAGAAAGAGAGAGGGAGAGAGAATGGGTTTATCTTCTGGGCCGAGCAACAGCTACGATCTTTCATTCAAGGTGCTGTTGATAGGCGATTCAGGTGTCGGTAAAAGTAGTCTTCTAGTCAGCTTCATCAGCTCTTCCGCCGATGATCTAGCTCCCACTATCGGTATCTCCTTCTAACTCCTTGATTACTTCATTTGTTCTGTTTTGTTGTTGAGAAAATGGAAGATCTGTGATCAGATGCCCTAACCAAAAAATAAAGAAGATAGATGCATTTGTATCTACTTAAAGCTGTGATTTTTATTTGATATGGCCTTATTGCAATCTCATATTTGTGTGTCAGGTGTGGATTTTAAGATCAAGCTCCTTACAGTTGGTGGGAAGAGATTAAAATTAACAATATGGGACACTGGTAATCTGTCCCTTCTCTTTAATTATCAAATGATATGTCTTGGAATTTATCTCATAATAAATTTATATCTATTCTTTTTACTTTTCTGATAACTAGAATTGTGATTTCTATCTGTTACAGCTGGGCAGGAGAGGTTCAGGACATTAACGAGCTCTTACTATCGAGGTGCGCAAGGAATCATTCTCGGTATGTCATGTCATCACTCTGTTGAAAAGGAAATACCATTCATTCTTCTCTGCTGATACAAAACAATAACTTTGTATATTTAGAAATGTATTTCGAGTTTCTCTGCATAGAATGTTGGAGGAGTTTGGAACTTCTGTAGAACTTAGCTGTTGCAAAAAGCAGCTAAGAGATAGAAACTGATAATTCTTACATTTTGAAAATTTGTAACATGCTGAGTGCACTTTATAATATGCCGGCTCGATTAGTAGGCTATAGACGTAATGGTGGGATCTTCTTCATCTTTTCATTTTGGGTTTTTCTGAACATTGAATGTAAGAGCAGCCAGAAATTTGGGTATGTCTAACATTTAGAGGACGAAAAATCTACACCAGCAAATAATCCCCATTTTTTCCTGCTCTCAACACTTGCTTTTGGGCTGCTCATCACATTTTTCTATTGCGTGCTTGCATATATAGTTAACAATTTCATTTATTTCTCCAATTCTAGTTTACGATGTGACTCGGAGAGAATCGTTTACAAATTTGTCAGAAGTATGGGCTAAAGAGTTAGAACTCTACTCAACTAACCAAAATGGCGTGAAAATGCTCGTCGGAAATAAAGTTGACAGAGTAAACTTCTATGCTTCTCGAAACAGACCCGTTACAAATACATTTGTCTGTTCATATTTTTTCTCACAACATCCAAAATATTTATTGATTGTTTATCTGATTCAGGAATCTGAAAGGGCTGTTAGTAGAGAGGAAGGAATAGCCCTTGCAAAAGAACTCGGATCACTATTTCTCGAGTGTAGTGCGAAAACGAGACAGAATGTGGAGAAGTGCTTTGAAGAGCTTGCTTTGAAGGTATGATTTGATAAACAGATTGGAACGGAATTCAATTCAGCCACATTACCTAGCTCCAGATTGCATGTTTTTTTTTCTCTTTCAGATAATGGAGGTTCCTAGTCTTTTAGAAGGATCTACTGTTGTCAAACGAAACAGTCTGAAGCAGCAGGACTATCAAGCATCCCCCAATGGCGGCTGTTGTGCTTGAAGAATTCAATGCTTTGAACATGCAGTTGTAAATTACTTTCCTGATACTGCTTTGTTTTCATTTGCTTAACATGTTGAAAAACTCACAATCAGATTACATGTATTAGTTTGTGTAAATTTGCTTCACTTTTTTCCCTGTGCTTTCTTATGAAATGGTAAAGATCTTATCTAAAATGTAAATTTTAAGCAACAATGGCAGCTAAACAATCAATGAATAGGATTGCATCCTTTAATTTCCTCTCACAGGATTGTTCCACATCAATCACAATTTAAGAAATGGCGCACGAGAAACCCGAACAGAGGGGATCCACTAGAAAGAAATCAAGAGTAGCACAAGTGTATTTCAACAGTAAAGGTCTATACAATAAGACGAAGTAATAGTTGTTTAAATGTTCACAGCCAGAGCCAACGCCAAATCCAAAAATACTATAATCTTTTCCTACTGGCTCCCTTGGGAAAGTGCAGCAGCTTCCAAAATTCTTCTGGTCTCCGTCCCAGCTTCGGCTAGCTCACCCGGAATCTATCAAAACATCGGTAAGAATCACAACATTCGAACAATATTGCCAGGAATTACTTCAAATTCAAATGCATACCTTTCCATATATATTTTTCTTTGAAGGCAATGCTCCATGAGTGAGTAAGTAACTCACAATATTAGAATGCTCACCTCTTGCCGCATGATGAAGTGGCTGCATGAATAATGACCGACAATAAAAAATGTCAAAGAAAAGCTCTCAATGTGCACAACATTAAATCTACTACAACACAATAAATGTTAAGGGTTCTACTTACAGTGTCACCTTCTGAATCAACTGATTCTAGCATCCTCTTCACACACTCAATTTGAGCACCTCTACTCAGTAAAAGTTGAACTATCTCAATGAATCCTACGGTCATTGAATGAGGGGAGAGGGAGAGGGAGAGGAAATAAATTATGCCAAATCAGTCACGCATTCAAATAACAGGATATCAAGAAAAGATCATATCCTACCCCCTGCACAAGCATCATGCAAAGGTATTGCCCCATCTTCGTCTTGAACCACCAAGTTTGCTCCTTTATCTAAGAGTAACTACATGAAAAATATGCAGATAAAAAATATTTAATAACGTATAAACAGATATAGAGTTTAAATAGAATGTCGTGAGGTGAGGTTATCAACTTGGACACAGGAAAAATGACCATAGAGACAAGTCAGGTGGAGAGCCGTATCTCCATCTTCTATTGGCTCATCAATGATGCCTTCATGATCGTCTGATTACATTTGCAAACAGGAATAAACATCAGTAGACATAATCTGAGAGCAAACGCTAAAAGTAAGAGCTCCATCAGAATAGCTAAACAAAAACAAAGCTACGCATCTCACTGGGTATTCCAATGAAAAAATCCATACAAATAAAATGTGTGTGGATTCTTCTATAAATGCGACACTAGTTTATGTTATAAGGACGCCAAAACTGACAGAATGAGCGCCAAAGTTAATAGGTGATCTTAAACGGTAATTTTGCAAGTCGAATCACCGAAAGAATATCCGCATAATCAACATGCAAGACTCATGGCCTAACTTTCTATAGTAACATTAACCAGTGGAAACAACAAAATGGGGCAAGAATTCGACTAATCAATCTTAGAAAAGGAAACAAGTCACAATTTCCAGACCCCAAGAGAGAATTATAAATTACATGACAAATGTTTAACTAATTCTACTTCCGATCATACGGTCATCTCTTATATCAAATAAATCCCAGCGAGACCAACATATACATGGAATTATGAATTCGAGTTAAATGAGTATTAAAGTTGCAAAGGACGAGGAGCAGGACCTATAGCGGAGTACAAGGCGAGAACGTCGCCATATCGAGCGGCGGAGTAGAGGGCTTGAAGATGAGGGGGATAGTCTACATCTAGCTCTGCCGCACCATCTTCTTCAAAGAGACCGTTGTCTTCTTCAGCATCGTTGCGCGTCGCAGGAACGGCCATTTTCTTGGGATACTTCGTACTTCGGGCAGGAAACAAAATGAAAAGAAGGCCAGATTATATGGGAAGCCTCCATCTGGTTATGTCCCTAAGCAGCTAAGCTAGGGCTCAGCTTCACCCGAGGGTTGACGGTGGTAAACTAAAACAAGAAGGAGGGTCTCGGCCTTTGACATATGATCGGGCTTGGGCTTAATATTGGGCCGGGCCTGAACTATATACGCAGAGAACAAACAAAGTTTAATCTTCTAATTTGTTGTTAAATGTTTTATTTTGACTATTATAGTTTATCAATAATAGTCAAAATAATTATATTTAGCTCAGATCAGAATATTATAAGCAGGTTAGATCAGAATATACAATGTATCCATAGTTTGACATTGGTTAGCCACGGGACTGCATTTTTGATTGCGAAATGTCTGGAAATAGGTAAACAAATGGCGCGGGACCGATGGCCATGGATTGGTCTTATTAAATGCGACAGTGGTTTAGATAAATTTGTGGGTAATTAATGTTGATTAGGGTATGAAAATCATTCCTCGATTGCAGGAGCTGTATTCTGGGAGTGAAAAATGGTAAAACCGGAGGAGGATGCAGCAGCTGAATTGAAAGCCACTGGACCCCCACATATTGGACGGATTTGCCGTCCTGGGTAGAACTTGTCTCTTCAGAGTCGGAGATGTGGACCCTTTACCCATTTCAATCAGCTTTTAGCCGCCCCAATCATCTTCACCACTCCAATTATATTTCTTTAATTTTTTTTTTTTTTTTTTTTTTTTTTTTTTTGACGTAAATGCCATTTTGTGGCGTTCAGTGGAGGCTGGAACAAATGATGTAATTTGGGTTTTGCTTCTCTTTAGACTCCAGGGAACAAGATGAGGACTGAGAAGTTATGAAGAAAGAGACGAAAATAAGGTGGTCTCGTAAGAACCTGTCACCTTTGTTTCCACTATATTCCTCCCACTCAAAACTAGCCTAATTTCCTACTCTCCTAAATCTATCTCCCCACCGCAACACCGCAAAAAGAAAACCATGAATGTATTGGGTTGGGAGGATGATTGGTCCGACGTAGAGCCGACCCAGAGAGGGCTACTACGCGATTGGATTGACCAATGAGATGCTATGGTTGTTGCCTATCTTATAATGTTTCGCCCAATCACAATGCCACCCTGGTTATCCTCATCCATTTCTATTTATGAACCTCAAAACATTACTTTCTTCGCATTATTTAATATAATGCTACGTGTCCATCGCCTCCATCGTTGATGCTTGTTCGTGACACCTTTTCGAACATTTAAACAAATGTTTTTCATTTAATTACGCCATATTTTATTTGCTTTATTTAAATAATGGGAAATATATTTTTATAAACTAAGATTTATAAAGAAAAGATAAAACACGGTGAATGTGAATGTGAATGTGAATGTGTAGCGGGATACAAAATTGATAAAAGAGTATTTGCAATCACTTCCCAAACAACTTCATTCCCAATTCTTTTAAGCTTTTTGGCATAGAAGAGAACCATCCCATTAACATAATTGCAATTTTCCTCTTAATTATTCATTAAATTTACGACGTAACTGATGAACTTGAGCTTCCAAAATTAATATGAGAGTTTAACTTGGAATTTAATTATTTGTGCAACTTAATAATGTAACATTCTATTTGTGGAAGAAAGAGAGAGAAATTTGGGTGAATTAATTAATTAAAAATTAACGTTAAAACTAATTTAAATCTAAAATATGAAATTTATTTAAAGTACTCCATCAATTATAATATATAACAATTAAAATTTTAAAGTATAAAAAATTTAACAAATTAAAACTTGGCCAAAGGGTTGTTTTCTGTGTTTGAGAACCAGGGGGTCAGTCTTGCAGGGCGAGGGGCCGGTCCTAGAATGTTCCAATCCCATGGCTAGTTTAAGGGAATTGTCGTTCATTCTTTTTTTACTTTATAAATTAATTTAAAAAATATATATTAAACGATATTATATTTATTTAAAATTTTTAATATATTTTGTCATATTATAAAAAAATAATTTAAAAATTTTCGTAAATTTTTAATACTTATACGATTTATTATAATTGTTTTACATCTATTTTATAAAATAATTCATTAAAATTAGAATAAATCGTACAAACGTTAGAAAATTACAAAAAATTTTAGATAATTTTCTCATTACATGATAAATATGTGATAAAATTTTCAACTAAATTTAACATCGTTTAGTATTGTTTTTAAATTTAAATTATAAAACGAAAAAGAAATGTGGTATTAGACTCAGATCCAGGCAGGAGAACAATCGCATTTTCTCTAGAACCATCCTTTAAAGTTTTACTAGTTCAAAATTATAGTTTAAATAAATCTGGTTTATATTAGTTTTAAAAAACTTAATTACTTTTGACCAAAACATTATTAAATATTTAGAGAGGGTTTCTAGGGATAACCGACCGAGGAAGACAAATTTATTCGCACATGCGAATTCCGTGTCTCTTATCCAACGCCTCCACGTGTCAACCAGCCTAATCATTCCGAAGAAGGAATAAATACTTATTCAATTTCGCACCGGCAACCGGCTATGGCCAGTAGCTCATAAGTCGTCACTCTCCTTTATAAACGGATCAGCTCCTAGGCTTTAGACCAGCACTCTCACAATCAGACTGACTAACCTAAGCAACTCAGTCTTTTTCTCTATCAATTCTTGATCAGAAACAATGGCCATTCTCCGCATTGCCGTAGGTAGGCGGGAGGAGGCCACTCATCCCGACGCATTGAAGGCCGCGTTGGCTGAGTTCTTTTCAACGTTGATTTTCGTTTTCGCTGGCCAAGGTTCTGGCATGGCCTTCTCTAAGCTGACGAACGACGGCTCTGCTACCCCATCCGGCCTCATTGCGGCCTCTCTCGCTCACGGGTTTGGCCTTTTTGTGGCCGTGTCTGTCGGTGCGAATATCTCCGGCGGCCATGTTAACCCTGCTGTCACCTTCGGAGCATTCGTCGGAGGTAACATCACTCTTTTACGTGCCATTCTTTATTGGATCGGCCAACTTCTCGGGTCAACCGTCGCCTGTTTGCTCCTCTGGTTCGTCACTGACATGGTGAGATTTTAAACTTTTTCTTTTTCATAATCGAACAGACGAGATAAGTTATGTGAAGAGACACTTCATCAGACCTCACCAAACTTACAAATGAGAAGTCAAGACTGACAGACATATCCTCAAAACAATACAGAAACAAAAGGACTAAACAAATATCAGATCTTACAAAATACGTTTGATCTACTCTCATAATCGAGAGTTGAAAGAAATTCAAACAGTGCATAATTTAATTTAGAAAACATAAAAAAACAGACAATTTTCGCACCATCTTCTCATGTTTTGAACATGAGAAATATTTTTATTAAAAGTTATCGTTTAACGTTCCTGTTTATTTGAAACAGTCTACAACAGCTTTCTCTCTGTCATCCGGCGTGGGAGTTTGGAACGCTGTCGTTTTCGAAATTGTGATGACATTTGGATTAGTCTACACAGTTTACGCCACTGCCATCGATCCCAAGAAGGGCAACCTGGGAACCATTGCTCCGATTGCCATTGGTTTGATCGTGGGCGCTAACATTTTAGTCGGCGGAGCTTTTGACGGAGCCTCCATGAACCCAGCCGTGTCTTTTGGCCCAGCCTTGGTTAGCTGGACATGGAAGAACCAATGGGTCTATTGGGTCGGACCACTCATCGGTGGCGGCTTAGCCGGTATAGTGTACGAGTTCTTCTTTATCAACCGTAGCCACGAGCAGCTTCCGACAACCGACTATTAGTTTTTGTCAGAAAAATTATTAGATATATCAGTTTCGATAAAGTTGGCATATTCAGATCGCGAAAACGTTCTTTCCGATGTGGCATAACAACATCGTTGAGTTCTGGTATATCTAATAATTTTTGGTTTCCGTTCATGATGTTGTTTGAAGTGGTTTCTGAAAATTTAATGTTCGAAACTAGTGTCAGTGTTGTTGAGTTTGATTATGAATTTGACCGGTTCTTGTGTTCGGCGTAATCTGAATATTTCAAGCGCATCATTCTCTCCGAAATGGAGTTTTAGATTTCATTAGCTGGAAGAAGATTAGACCGCCATTGAAGAGCTGACGTGCATGAGAGAGACGCGTACATTATTGTTCTTGTCGTTAGTCAATAAGTGGGAATATCAAAGGGCTCCTCCGATTCCCTTGTCCATCTCACGTTGATGTAAAACTAATAGAGCATGCGCGATGGTGGGTCCATCATCATGTCATCGTACTAGGAGTATGTTTTAATTAATACACTAATATGTTATCAAACACAAATAAGTAGTTTATAATTGTTGTAATTTATGAATGTGCATCTGGGTGGCCGGTGGCCGGAGAATAAAATGGGAAAGGGAAAGTGTTTGGATTCTACCATAATTCCATGGATCGTCCCTTTCTGCATAATAATGCCTTTTTATTACTCTCCACATTATATCTATTGAAGTGAACTATACAGAATGCCAATCAAAATACAAAAGCAAGACTACTAATTTTCAGTTCCACCCCATCAGCATCTTCCAAACTCCTCCCTCGATTTTATCCCCGTGAATGGCCGATCCGTCGCTTTCGTCGAGCAACACCCTGTATACTTCCCATTCTCGATCTCCAATCGCATGCCTTCCAATTTCAGCCTAAGCCAGCCACATTGAATACAACTTAAATTCACAATTTTATGCACATTCTAAATTTCAAATAGTCTTTCTTTCAAGACTCTGAAATTAATGAGTGATGATCGGAAGATTACCGAAAAGATGCCAGTGTCTAACAGCTTGAGAGCGAGGGTGATATCATAGAAAACAAGAGGCCGACCTTTGCCGGATAATTCAGCCGGGTTGGCAACTAGAAGTTCAGTATCTGGACCTCTACTCACAACAGCTACTCTCAGAGGACGATAAAGCTCCATCTTTAACCTAGTCGATAATGCATTTTGCTTGTTTGAATCCAAAATCTTCTTCCCATCCGCTTGCATAATAAACAAGTCAATCTCACATGTTTTTCTTAGTTTAATGGAGAATCGCCCATAACAAATCTGGTAGAAAAGGTAGAAACTCAACTCACAAAACTTTTGACAAGAATAATAATTATCCAAATATAGTACCAGTTCTTTTATTTACCTGAATGTTATAATCCTTGAGAGTTCTCATTATGTCGTAAAGAAGACCTTTATGATCCCGGCAAATAATTTGGACAAGTGTGTGAGACGGACTCAGTGAGTTGTCGAAATTTATGGACACAGCATTGGAAGTGTAGGCCTCACTGCGGGACAACCCATGGAGCTCCAAGTTGAACATGTCATCGGTTATGGCAGACGGAAGAAAAATTGGTGCCTGAGAAGAGCATGCAGTAATTTCAGGGCCCACCATTTCTAGTTCACAGCTTATCAATGCATCTTCCATTATAACTTTCAATCGGTTGATTGTTTCTCGCTGTCTTTTGGTAGTATTTAGAAGTTCCCTGATCAAAACAGAAAGCTCGCAGCTTACTTCATGAAGAAGGACAAAAGAAAAAGATCTTCTTAAATTGTCTTTGAGAATTCTAATCTAGGCAGATTATATATTGCAGTCTAGTTTATATCATGTTTGATTATGCAGAGCATTATGAAGTGCTACAATTAACAAGTATACATGAAGATGAAGAACCTGGAATCTGTGATGAAAAAAAGGTCCATCACTTTTCCATCCGGAGTGGTCGACACTTTCACTTTCTTTATAGTTAGCTCGAGCTCACAGAGAACCGATGTTACGTCTGCCAATGAAAATCCAATAATGCCCATGAAATGAATCACAGAAGTCCAAAATCAACAAGAAAAGGGGTAGGAGGAGTAATTCCGTCCTCCAGTTGATTCTCAAAACAAAATAAGTTGCCAGCCTCATGAGCATTTACATGAAAAATGCGCAACAACACATGGCGTTTGAGGCAAAATTGTCAACTTTTTAAATGATTTGGACCTAGAGCAACTATACTCTTCTTTTACAGAAACAACACGATTGTGTAGTTTTATGGGGACTGAATATCATCTTCAGCTGAAACGAGGTTGGGACCTCATATCGCTACATTCGTCCAAACAATACTAAAAGTGGATATTATGTCTTTCAAAATATGTTACAACATCTATTTTAGGTAAGAAAAAGAAATTGAGGTGCACCTAATAATTTCACAGTTATAGATAGAACTATATTTTTTGATAGAAACCGATCTCAAACCACATTGGGAAATATCCTTTCCAATAGGTTCATTCCGACCCAAAGACATTACAAGTAGTTGACTTATTATCTTGTTGGTCTGAGAAAAGTTCTCCAATTTAACAGAAACTTGAATTTCTGAGAGAAGCAATAAAAGAGAAGAGAAGAAGAAAATACCATGTAAAAGGCCTCTTCTATCATGACAACATATTTTGAGAAGAAACACATCAGGGGGCTTTGAAGGCTGTAGTTCAGCTTGGTAATAAGAAATCCCAGAAGCTGAAGAGCAAGAAGGGCAAGCCTCAATCAGCCTCTTCTTCAACAATCCCCACCGAGTCGATGAATTTCCAGTCACCCAAAACACTATATAACACCATTTCCCGTCCGTAGACACATCTGCAACACAAAATTCGACATAAAAACTTCACTAATCGAAGCAGACCACAAAATCCGGAGAAATTGGCAGTAGGCTTTACCTCCTCTGACTATATTTAGACCGAAAAAGAGAATGATTCGGCACAGATCGCATCCCAACCCGGTTTTGTCGGGGCAATTCACTGTAATAACGCTCGGATCGCCTTCTATCTCCGACGGTCTCACTAGCACCAAATCGTCATGGAGAATCCCCATATCTTCTTCTTCTTGGTCCTCGGATTTTGGACTTGGAAGAGGATTGGAATCTGGGTTTAGTTGATTGTGTTTCTCCGCTCACGCACAGCGAAAGAGGAGGAAGAGGGAAGAGGACATTTTGAATCTATCCTTTTTTTTTTCTGGGTTTGGCTTCTGCTTCACTCACTGGTGCTGTTGGTGTTTCCTTGTCCACTGCTTCCCTCCATTTGACTAGTACTCTCCCCGTTTCTCATGGTGGAATATCTTGTGGTCTCTGCAATCTCTCTCCCACGACATTTTCGTGTCAAAATATCCCACCAATACCCATCGAAGTTTCTTAATTTCAACGTAATCTTAATTATCACTTTAATCTAATGTCATTATTTCACTGATCAAGTAAAGATTTTCTGACCTTTGAACAGCTGGAGACCACGCCACTGGCCCCTCCCCTCCCAGCTATCGTCAAAGCTCGAAGCTTTGCAGCAAGGTGGGAACACAAGCTAATCGGCGGCTAATTTGTTTGAATAGAGATGAACGGTTTGAGTTCGACAGAAACTAATCTCGTTTAGGGAGAAAGCAGCAAGATTATCGAATCGGCTCTCAAATACGAGATATTGAGAAAATAATTAATTTCAAGAAGGGCAGCTGACACAAATATTTAATTAAATTAAACATAAAAGCAAGCCGACATCGATGGTGGAATTTCCGCACGTGTACACTTAGCGGCGACTTCAAGAAAAGTTGCTTCCCCAGGTCATGTCAAGTCACCCAGCGCAATTTGTTTATTAAACTTTTACTATTTTTCAATAATTCAAAGCTTAGTTGGGTTGTTTTTGGGATTAAAAACACAAATGAATAATAAGAAAGCAGCAACATTCATTGTTAAAATCTGGTTGATGGAGACCTGAAAGATCCTGGAGAGAGGGGGGGTCCTTTGGAGTTTTCATTACTGTCTGAAAGTAGACGTCACTCACTCAATCGAGGAGAAAGCTGATACAGATCACACAACAAGACTTGCTTATTTTCCACAAGTCCGACGCCATCCTTAGATCACCTAACGCGTCACCCTGAAAACTCCATCCTTTTATTTTAAAAAATTTAACCCAGCTGAAATGAAGATCAATCTTATTCGATTGAAATAGTCAAACTCCTTTTAGTTTTCCGAGTTACCGAGTCAGATGATTCTGCTGCAAACTAAATACATAATGAAATGATATCACTTCGCTGTTTTTTTTTTTTTTTTTTTTTTTTTTTTTTTTGTAATTTGGAGCCATTCCCAATTTAGTCCTGCTTGTTGCTATCGTTCGGTGTCAATGGGTTTGGGAGAGACTCCGGTTGGCCAGACTCGGTTTCTACCCCCACCTGCAAAAACAGAAGAATTACCCATCAAACAATCATCTCCAAGTAAACGAATAATCATATGATTTGATCGATCGGATGGATCTTGGTAAAGGTTTAAACAAGCAGTGAATAAAATTAATACAGAAATTTAATTGCTGATAGATAAAACTTGAAGGGAAGGGCGTCCAGGTAATTATAAAGTTGTCCGCCCAACTTTAACAAAGTCACACGGGGCGATGAAGATTGCTTAAATCTTACCCCCTTGCAAGTGGCATCTACAATATCCTTATCTTCCCAGCAGGCGGAAGTTCATACCACAAAGTAACCACATCTGTAACAATGGCCCTTCAAAGTGGGTGTCGGATCCCACGATGTTTTCCCAGGCAGTCGTATGATTCCATACCAATTATCATTACATTGAGTATGAGACACCTTTGGAAACTAGCTTGCAAGGGGAGAGTGATCATTTGGTAATAAATTTTGCAGCCTATCTTTAAACAAGCAATGTTGGACAATTAGGATCTTTCACACAACTATATTAAGCTATTGTGATCATAGCATGAACTGACAATCTATCTGGTAGAAGAGGGAGATTGCTAAGACATGAATAACATAGCAGCTTTTAAAATCTATTCAAAAGACTTTGTTATATAACTACACTATCTAATCTCATAGCGTTGCTCATTTTTTTTCAAGCTAAAACTGCTTGAAATAATTTCCATCTTAAAAAATAAATCCTTAAAAAGTGTACATGAATTTGCATCGAATAGAGAAGCAATCCACTAGCATGAACTCAAACCATCAGAATAAAAGCGAGGGGATATAGCATCTAGATGCTAATTATCCATTATTTAAAATCCATCCTCAATTAGAACAATCCTCATGGAAACAATCATTAAAAATCTCACTTGGAGCGAAGTTAGAAGAACGAAATGCCTCTGACTAATTGGACGGAAATTTCTATAAACAAAGTGTTTTTTTTTTTTTTTTTTTGCATTTTTTTGAGCAGAGAAATTGAATTAAAGCGAAGTTGGAAAAATAAATTCTTTTGCGCCTCTCTCTAATTGGAGAGAAATTAGCATAAAGCAAGTATTTCTTTTTGAATTTTTTAGAAGGGTTATTCCTTTTCCTTTCTGTATTTTCTTTTTATCACTAGAGATAGGTCTTCACCAAAATAAAAAATAAAAATTTTGGATACCTCTACATCTATTTCCAAAATTTTTCAATTCATTTACTCTTAGAAAACTAGCATGATCACGGCCTCCTACGGCAAAAGTTGATTACAGTGAGAAAATGCTTTAAACAGTAGCAACAAAATATTAAATCGAAACAAAGAGAAAACAACTCAGACTCACCTTGCCATTCTGTTTAGATGCAGGCTTAAATGGACAAGCCGGGGGTGCCCTTTCTGGTTTCCTATATTCCCAGCCAAAAAGCTTATAAACCCTCCCCTAACAATCGCAATAACACAAAATTAGCGACAGAAAAATAATACTCGGAAAATCTGCCGATCCACAATTACAATTTCTCTATCAAGAAGCAGCAAAGGCGAATACGGTAGTCATATTGAAGCTTACCACGATAAAATCGAACAAAATAGGAAGCAAGTTGAGGATTGGAACGAGAAACAGTGGCAACAAACAGGCCAGACAAACCTAACAAGTCCAAAAGAAATTTCGTTCAAATCAAAATCGACCAGAAAATAAACCCAAAGGCGATCTAAATTGAAAGACCTACCATTTTGAAAATCGTCGGTAATCTTAACAAAAAAAAGAGACGGTCTTCGTTTTCTTTTTTCTGTCTGCAGACGACAAACTGATTACCGCGTCGCAGCGGGCAGAGTATTCATTATTTCTATCGCCGGCCTGAAAAGGCGTGTAAAGCAGATTGCGTTTACCTAAAATGGGCCGGCCGATCTCTAAAATGGGCCTAGCGGTAGTGGCAATGTCGATATTCTAAACTCACACAGGGTTTTTCTTAAATCTTTTCTTTTATTTTTCCTACGTAAATGGAGTTTCAAATGGGCCCACCAGTGTCATTTAAATGGGCCTAGTTTAGGCATGTCATAAATTAAGCAGTGTAATAATTATACGGGTAATTAATAAAATATTTTTTTATTAATAAATTTATCTTTGAACTATTATTTTCTGCTGATGACTCGTATTTAAAGGCTATTTTATTAATTATCCTGATTATATTTGGAGAGGAAAGTCGTTAACTTTAATGAAATTTAAGCAAATTAAAGACTCAAATTTGAAAAGTGACGCTAACTTGTCTACCAAACAAACGGGGATAAGGTTTTGCCATCTCTATCACTTTGTTTTAACCTGGAGCTCAATCTAGGAAAGAAAGAAAAAGAAAAGAAAAAAAAAAAAAAAAAAAATCTCTTTTGGTAGAGTCGGCAGCCACGCCTACCAAAAGAGATTCCTGATATTTTAAGAGGGTCTTATCATCATTCTCTGCAAAAACAGAAATGGAATGTTTTGAGTTGGGTCAGTCGCTTTTTTGTTGTTAAAAAAAGGGTCGATGATGGCGTTGCTTCGATTCGACCACACCCACCGTGATGGGTCCTTGAAAAGTTTGATGGGGATCGTGGCCAAAACAAAAACCTTCCCTCTTCTTCTAATTATTTCGACGCCCCATCGCAAATCGCCATGCCTTATTATTATTCAGCCTACTTCTGTTTTCTTCTACTTGAAATCCAATCGCAAACCAGCAAATGTCTTGTGTTTTATGATTTTTCCTTTTTTGTACAGAGTAAGGACGAGGGGATGGAAGTATTGA
>CM039519.1:31318362-31454722 GCA_022433055.1 Begonia peltatifolia
TTTCATCTTCTGCTGCTTTATTGGCTGATCTGTCTGAACCATCCAGCACCTTCCCCCACTTTCTGACCTATGCTGAACTCAGTTGCATAATACATATCCATATCTTGTTTCTCTTCGTAAACTGGACTGTAAACTAAACTTTCAATTAAGCATGTAAAGACATCCATTGATATTTTTTCTTCTGATGAAACACCGTTAGTAACCACTGTTGGGTTCTGGGCCACACGTGGACTCAGATTTATAATGGATCATATTCGTGCTGGACTCGTAATCAATATTAAGATTTTATGATTTTTCTTATTTTTTTTATTCTTAAGTAGCAAAACTCAGTAGTTTTTTCTTTTTTAGAGTATCTATTATTTTTTCTTTCTTTTTTTCGATTTTTCGTTCTGTTTTTCAACAATTTGTATTAGAGCGAAATTGAAGGATTTCGAAAATCAATGTTAGATTTATCGAAGTTATTGAACGATTTTACAGGTTTGGAATTTTGGAAAAAGAATTTAGAAAAATAAATGGAAAATGAAAAAGAAATTTTTTTTTTCTTGTTCTATCTTCTCACTGCGAAGAAGAACAGAAGCAGTCCTAGGAGAGGACCTCGGTCCGAGAAAGAAGATCCTCACCACTGCTGAGGAGGAGAAGAACATCGTCGACCTCCTTTGATCAAAACTCAAGTTCATCCTCCGTCGCACAGAGTGTCGCACAAAGAAGCAAACGCACAGAAGGGCGTCGCCTGAGAAAGCAGCGTCGACGCAAAATGTCAAGTGCAATTTCTTTGATCTTCTGCCAACCTGGTTGCCGTCGAACTCTGCCATCCTGTTGTGAATAAATACGAATGCAAGTGAATGTGTCACAAAAGTAATTAAGTGTATAAATACAAGTCGATCCTACGAGAATTATTTTCGCTAATTATTAAACGACTTTATTTCTAATTATAGATGAACGACAAAATTTTGATAATTTTGATTAAAAGAAAATAATAAAATTTAATTAAGTAAACTAAAATTAAATAAAGTTGTAGGATCTGATGAGAGAAAAATTTAGGGCTTTTAACTTCACCTTAATTAATCATGCTTGGTAACCCTAATTTAATTTATTAAAATCTATTCCTCTATATTGATGACAATTTCACAAGTATATTTATCAATTTCTCTCGAGTAATGACAAATTTATTCAATTAACAGATTATTACATCTTAGTTTCTAACCCCTAACAATTGATTGAATAATTTACGAACAAGAAATTAAAATAGCACATGAAAACATTAGCTATTTTTAGTCTAACATCCTTTTCATGGTAAATTATTCAGGGCACGATTATTTTTCATCTCTCGGTCTCAAAACAATCCTACGAATATGCTACTGTTGATCAAGCAATCACAAACAATAAGAACTTATATGCCCAGGAGACTTGTTACTCGCTCACAAACAAAGTCTCTTGTTTTACTCAATCATTTTACTGATGACTTTGTTTCTTTTGTAGGCATTGACATTTTGGTTGAATCCATGTGAGAGATTAGTACATTGGATCTGGAGCAGACTTTGCATTTGCTGACTTGGGATACACGGATGGATTATGAGCGCCATCAAACGAGAATTTGTCTTCCCGGCATACTAAACGTGTAACCATTTCAATTATGCATTTTCTTTTTTTTATTTTATTTTTTAGCACAATTGTGTATTTTTTTTCTTTAGCGTACATTTTAGCCATTTTGTGAGGGTAAGGTAAATTATAAGTCTTACTCATATCATGCATTAAATTGTTGGTTAGGGTTAAATGTATGCATGGTGGTTAGCTATGGGTTGAAGACCATAAAGTTCGACCCAACAAGTCAAACACCAAGGACCAAGTAGGCATCGGCCCATCATTACAAGGAAGGAGCTTGGAGACACGGATTGAAGCAAGGAGCACCGTAGATTAGACATGGAAAGAAGGAAGCTTGGGCATTGGATGAAAGCACAAGGAGGGCGCATCATGACCACATGACCAATCGACGGTGAACGCGCATCCATTCCCCATCCGCGCGCACATGGATCCTCACCCACGACCATAGATCAAATCTTCATCAAGGGCTTACATTACATCCTACCATCAACCAAACCCTAGTTAACCAACATTAGGGTTATTTATATGCATCGTTTAGTCGCATTGTGGACCTTTTGTCAATTTTTCAGTACATGAGTCACATTTGTTTTTCAAGAGAGAAGCAATGTTACCTTCAAGGGAGGTAAGCTACGGATTTTCCAATCCGTGAAAGGAGTAAGTCTCCCTTGCTTACTAGCTCAAGATTGCTAGAGTAAACTCGTATTGTCATCCTCATTATTTTTCTTTGGAAGTTTGATCTACGAGGGGGCTGAACTAGTGCCCGATAGTGGTTGTTTTCTTACAGAAAAACATGCACCCGTGAGCATAACATTGAGATAACTCTCAGGTCCGCTTAGGGTTTACATTTTCTCTCTCCATTTTTTATTTACTTGTTGTTCTTCTCATACACACATCCGAGCACATTGTCTTCTTCTTTTTATTGTGGGTTTTAACACGGATCTTTCTAAGTTCGGATCGTGTCAAGAACATTAATAACTTACTAAACATATAATTGAAATAGAACATTAATAATCTGGATTAAAGAAAATAACAAACAATCAGAATTTGACTGCATCTTAACCCTAAAAAGAAAATTAGTTAATGATAGAGTAATGAAAACTAAAAGAAATAACAAGGTTAATAATTTCAGAAGAGCAAGAGAAAGAAAATTATGTTTGTCAATTCGAAATCTTCTCTCCGAAGTTGTCTCTCCGTTTCAGTCTCTTTCTTTTCAGCCCTAGACAATTCTCCAGCTATATTTTGCCTATTGGCCTCCTCTTTTATTATAACCTAATTATGGGAAGATACGTTTTTGTCACTCTGATCAACGGTTGAGATCATTTCGATTAAAATCTAAAAATCAGGCTTTTTTAGTTCGCGACAGCCAATTGATTGGTGCATAGTAGCCTACAGATCAGCACTCCTTCTGCTCAAACATCTTCAACGTTTAACGCTTAGCCAATCGATCGGTCCATATGTAACGACCGATTGGCGCTACTTCTGCTTGTTTCTCTTAAACTTTGATTTTTCTCATTTTAGTCAATCGATCGCTCAAATTTGTCGATCGATTAGCACAGCTTCTGATTTTCATCTCCATTTCTGTCAAATTTTTGGTGTTTTAGCCAATCGATTGCTCAAATGTGGCTACCAATTGGCCCAGCTTTAGGTTTTGCCTTCTCAATTTGTTTAGTTTTGCATCAAAAAAATTGTTTTTTGAAACTCTAACCTGTTATATTTCATTTTATTTGTGCACTTACACAAAAAAATATTAAATTTTCTCAAACACTTGAAAAAAACTTACCGAATCAAGTATAAAAGAGTACAATTAAGTGTATAAAATACACGCTTACCACATCTCCGAATCAAACTCTGATACTGCTCCATTGTTCTGTTCTAATTTTGTGGTCTCCGATGGAACTTTTTTTTTTGGGACAATCAGTGAACAAATTCAAGGATTCTAGATTTAATTTTGGAATTTTGTTCTTGGAGGAAAGTTTTGTGATTTGGCTAGTCTAATTAAGAGTATTTGTTAAATTTATGATATTTTGAAATTATTTGGGAGAATTGATTTTTGGGGCTGAGATATTTTTAAGTGAAATTTTGTTGATTAAATTTGCGATTTTGGAATTGAAAATTCTGAAATTATTTGGGAGATTTATTTTGAATCATGAAGAGTAATCCGAGTAGGATGATCACGTTAAACGGCTTCCATTATCATTTGTGGAAAGGGAAGATAATGATCTTCTCAATGTGAAAAATTACTATTTGTCCGTATTTGCTACTGCGAAGCCAGCAGCTAAATCTGACGTCAAATGAGAATTGTGGCATCGTCAAGTGTATGGTTACATTTGACAGTGGATAAATGATAACATCCTCAACCATGTCAGTGAGGAAAAGAACTTGTGGAAAAAGATTCAGGAGTTGTACGTTCGGAATCCCGGCAACAATAAATTATTATTTTTTATTAAGAAACTTTACCGGACTCGTGAAAGATATTCAGAATGTCGTTGTCCAAACTCGCTTTCAGATAGTGTTTTGGCTATAGATGTAGTTAAGAGTAGTATTCTGAATGAGGAGATGAGAAGAAAGTCAACGAGTTCTTCTTCACAGTCAGACGTCCTAGTCACCGAAAACAGGGGGAGGAGTCATAACAAATGTCTAGGCAACAGAAACCGAAGTCAAAACAAGTCAAGAAAATACGCCAATTTTGAATGTCATCATTGTGGTAAGAAGGAACACATCAAGAGATTTTGTTGAAAGTTTTTTCAAAAAAATTCGAATGCCAAGGGAAAAGAAAAGAAGATCGAAGGAGGTTACACAAGCAAGAATGTAGCCATGGCCACTGAAGATCTCTTTAGTGTGTACGACAAAGACTTCGTAAATCGTCTGTCAAGATACAAATTGAGTGATCAATAGTGGTGTTTCGATACAAGCTACTTCGCGGAGGGATTCTTTCAAGTTTTATATTTTCGGTTACTTTAGAAGTGTAAGGATGAGAATGATGGTGTTGCAAAAGCCATTGGTATAGGAGACGTGTATTTGGAGGCCGATACCGACAACATCTTGGTTTTGAAATATGTGAAGCACATTCTTGAAATCCGCATGAATGTGATTTCGACCGGAAAATTTGACGATAAAAGATTTTGCAAGAACTTTCGTGATGGTTATTGCTTCGACATTATACAAAATTCAATGAGAACTTTGAAAAAGCCAATTCTAATTTTGTCATTCCACTTATTTTCAAGTTATAGCTTCGACAAAGATTGCACAGAAGTAGAAGTAGGAGTTGCTGGTAACAAATTTTAGTTAGTGACATCTATTATAAATCTTGTAGTCGCTGAGTAAAATAATGATGTTGAGTCTAACCAATGAAGGCAAAGACTGAATGCCTCTACGTGATTAAATTAAAGAAAATAAAAGATGAAAGTCTTATACGGAGTATAATTGTGGGACCACTTTCTTCGAAGTTTCAATTTTTTTTTTTTTTTAATATGAACTTTTATTCAGGAAAAGGTACCACCGGTTGGCTATTACTACTGAGACAAATGTGTCTGCAGGCACACTGATATTAGAAGTAGTCGTTGCCATTTGGAGCAGAACTTAAGGAAGAAGCCACGCTGCCATCTGGTTGACAGGTTTATGAGCAATATATATATATATATTACTTCTCACCTTTCCTACAACCAGTATTAGGAATCTCCCGCACGCTTGGCCGCGCCTCAGTCCAGTGCATTAATCCAATAAAAACGGGGCAAGGCCCGTATTTGAGTTTTTGGTAGGACTAGAAGACCCAAGACTCATACCACTAATCACAATGGGCCCAGGCCCATGCTCTAAATTTTTTCTCGGAGAGCCAAGATCGATACTAGGGGTTTTGACCGCGTTTGCTTGTTCGAAAAAAAAAAAAAAAAAAAAAATCATAAAACCAGAATAAGAAAATAAATTAGATAGAATAAGCTCGTAACTTAAGATTTTTGACATAACATATACTCACCAACCACTCATTTTCATTTTTCCACGAGTAAAACTGTTGGTGTGATTAAAGTAGACCTAGTCCTTTTTGAGGACCTCAAAGAGCAGACAGTAGCCTTGCTTACAAAGCAAAATTATTAGGGGAGCCCTCCTTTAGTCTCATAGCCAACAAGGATGTCAATCTCAAACTTAACTTGATGTTTTGTGGTACCTTGTTGCCTTCTAACTTCCCTCCCAAATAATCACATGTTCCACGCCGTAGGTGCACGATACAACATACGATTAATCAAATTAAATGTTGGTCCGAGGAGAAATTCATTTTTTAAGATTTGTAACTCAATACGTAGAGATCCTGCGAAGAAGCAAAATGGTTTTGATTATACCAGTGTTGGATCACGCAGCAACGCTACTTGTTTTACGAAGACTTTATTTAATTTAAATTATTCGAAATATTCAATGTTTTAATTATTATTAAATTTAAGGTCCGTTGGGAATTTACGTAAATAGCTCTGAAATTGAGAGGAAGAACCGGGAACAACTAACAGAGGGTTTCGCGGAAGAAGTCGCGGTCAAAAGTAGATGCTGAGTCACCAAGAACGGGGGCCCCACGCCAACCAGAGAAGTCCCAAGTCCAGTTCGACGGCCGAACCTACAAACCCATCACCCATACATGGACATACATACATCATCATTGTCCCCCATAAAAACATGCATGTATAAAAGTATCTTCAGTTCTGGAGGTTGTTCTATAAATAATTACGTCGTTGCTTCTCTTTCAACTTCCTTCCAAACAAGTTTATTTTCTTTCTCATACTTGCATTCCAAATGGGCGAGGTTAGTTTCACTGTGTGATCACCAGACCTCATCCACCTTCTTCTGGTTTAGACTTCTCTCTCTAGTTTCCCTCTCTTACCTACTCTCGTTCGCTTGTTTTGCAGAAAAAAGACGGTGCTAAAAATGGAGGTGACAATAAGAAGGCTTCTGACGCCGGCGGTGCTGCTGTTGCCGCAGAGAAGAAAGATGACGGTATTATCACTGCCGTCTTCAAGATTGACATGCATTGTGATGGTTGCGCCAAGAAAATCAAACGAGCTGTTAAACATTTCGACGGTATTAATCAATTTTCCCTTCAATTTGAATTTTTCTCTTTTATTTGAGATTGAGATCCCAATCCTCTTGACTTTAAACAGAGGTGAATTTTTTTTTTTTTTTTTTTTTTTTATATGAACTTATGTTGGATTTGCGTGCGTAATACTCTTTACTTTTTGCTGATAGGACTTCGTAATTTATTGTTGGTTTGCAGGGGTGGATGCTGTGAAGGCCGACTCCGACGCCAATAAACTGACGGTAACGGGGAAGGTGGATCCCACAGCACTAAAAGAGAGGCTGGAGCAGAAGACCAAGAAGAAAGTTGACCTTCTCTCTCCTCAGCACCCCAAGAAGGACGGCGCCGCAGGAGGTGGTGGCGAGAAGAAGATAGATGGGAAGGCTGAGAAAAAAGCCGAAGATAAGAAACCTCAAGATCAGAAACCCAAAGAGGTACGATTGCTGCTTTTTGTTTTGTGATTCGTGATAAGGTAAATAATAATAAATGTTTCTAACCATGTTTGCGAAATTCTTTATGGTTGCAGAGTACTGTCGTCTTGAAGATACGATTACATTGCGATGGCTGCAGCGACAAAATCCGTAAAATCATCAAGAAAATTGATGGTGAGAATGATAAGATTGTACTCTTCTTCGTATTTCTCTGCTATTACAGTTATTCGTCGGTGGAAAATCTTAATTTATGACTTGTGAACAGGAGTTCAATCGGTTACCATTGACTCGGCCAAGGACCTTGTAACTGTGAAAGGGGCGATGGACCCAAAAAAACTACAACCTTACCTCAAAGAGAAGCTGAAGCGGAACGTTGAAGTGGTCCCCCCGAAGAAAGATGAACCTGCCGCTGCCGGAGACAAGAAAGCTAAAGAAGGCGGAGGGGAAAAGAAAGAGACCGAAGCAAAACCCGCCACCGGTAGTGACGGGGCAAAAAAAGACGAGGCCAGAGATAAGGCAGGGGCAGTTGAGGCGAACAAGATGGAGTACTACGGTTTTCCGTACCCACAAATGTCGTCTTTTTACGAGCCGCCGGTGTATTCTCAGAGCTACACGATGGAAGCGCAGCCGAGCTACAACGGCCATGGCTACATAAATCACGGATACGTTCAACATGGATATGTATATCCGGTGGATCACCATAACTTGCAGACTCAAATGTTTAGCGACGAGAATCCGAACGCTTGCTCCGTCATGTGAGGCTGAGATCGGCGGCCGGCTGGCGACAGATAATCGTCTCGATTACATACGAAGAACTATGTGTAATTGTAAATAAAATATAGCAGAGAGATAAAAGAAAAAGCGATGAAAATCAAGCATTCTAGAGAACGGTTTGGTGATGTAGATCGTAGACCGGGCGGCAGGCCGGCTGTGGCCGATTTAGGTGGTTGGAGTTGGAGAGCCGGTTGGTGGCTCTTTTTTTTTTTTTTTTTTTTTTTAATAATTTGGTTGTCATATTTTTTATTTGATTAATGAAAAAGCTTATTATAATTCTAATATATCGAAGAAGGAAGGTCGTTGGAAATTGGAATAGACGTGAGCACATGAGTTCAAGTTTGAAGTTTCCATCATATTTAATTTAAAGATTTGTATTGTTTTACAAATATAATTAATGGAATAATTAAGCATTTAATTTGAGATGGCATCTTGTGTTTAATGCAATAATTAGTCTGTAGGTGAGATTGATTACGTGCTTCCTTTCTTTAGACTTTTGTGCTTCGTAACACAGAGGGAGTAAGTTGGCACAATCATTACACTGACTAAACTTGACTAAACAAATATAAGGTAGACACAAGTTGAAGTGTTGCCCCTAAAATATTAAGAAATTGCCACACTCCGATACTATAATTAGGTTATGCAAACATGCCCAGCAAGTGTAAAGTTTTTATAATATGATTTTTTTTTTTTTTTTTTTTTTTAAATAAAGAACAAGAATTATTGACTAAACAAGAACATGGATAATGTATTTTTTTCCCCTTCTAAAATACACGCCAAGCTGTCTCTTCAAGAGCTGAAATATTTTTTAAGTAAAAAAAAAAAAACCCCATCTCAAAACAACCCTCCGTGGGATGCCTTTTGGCCGCATTAAAAGCTCTATAAATATCAATAGAAATTGCGTACGGATTCAGATGATCATTATAATATTTATTACACCTAAATATCATTACTAATGTTTATTATGCACTTTTAATAAGTGGTACCATTTTCATTAAAGTCAAACGTTGCAAAATTTGTATTAACTATGAAAGCTTACATACATTGGTCGTCATTTGGTCACTCGAAAAACATGCACAGTGCACAAGGTTGTAGTTCTAGATTACGTATAGAACATGTTTGGTGTGTCCGGTTAGAAGAGGAAGTTCTATGATTCTCCCAACAAATCATTTAGACAGATTAATGAGTCTTCCTCCTTTTTTTTTTGGGGTTCTTTTAGGTCATCATAATTCTTGGAATCATCCTCTGCGTGTCCACAATCGTGGGACCTTAGTAACCTATAAACACTGCTCAGAAAAACTATCCCATGTCAGCACATACGTCATCGATCAATTGGACAGGTTTCTATCTCATTTTCTCGACCTAATCCATTGATGCACTGTGATTGATCTCTGCACAAGGGGCCCTGTTGTTTAGTTCATGTGCACTATTTATGTAAAATATTAGATTTATCCGTCTTTTAAACAAGGAAACATGAAAGTGGATTAGAGGGTCAAACCCATCAGTTGAGGCTGAGCAGGTCTAAAATAATGGGTCCCTGCCACGCAATGAGTTTGACCAAAACCACTCTTAGTTGGACTTTGGAAAAGATGAAAAAGAGAGACAATGTTCTAGAGATTTACACGTGTTTGAAGTATGTTCTAACCATTTCGTGAGAATTCAACAGAATGGATGTATGATTAGCGGGGCCTTGCCAAAGTCTGTTGCACAATTGACGTTTTTCTCTCATCCATGGCGGTGGGAAGCTTGGCTCCTTTCCATTTGGACGAAGAAGGTAGGTTGGTTTGAATTAGTTTATCGATTTTGAGTATGACCTTTCGAAGATGTCCATTTGCATGCACCGGCATTTGACGAACATTACTCAATATAGCAGACAAGAAGTTGTTAGATTTTCAATCTATAACATGGATTTACGCATTTATCGTATCATCATATATTACAATATTATCATTACGTGATGTCCATGCTTAATTTTGATTAATTTTTTACTATTTTATTTTATTGTCTATTCTCATTTTATTATTAAATCTATAATTAAACTTGCACTGCACGTTCTACTCCGATAAAATATTGAACTTCATCGTACAATAATTTTCATTTTTACCATTCCTTAAGTATTGATTTCGTGGAAATGCACCACAACAACGTTATGCTCGACTTGCATAGATTCACCGGCTTTAATGCACAAACATATGACCTTATTTTCCAAATTCTTTAATCTCGGACAACAGAGCAGGCTCGAGTTTAACCAAATCGTCATGCTATGTGGTCGAAGCAGGCCATTTCCAAAAAAAAAAAAAAATATATCATATTGATTTAGGTGAAACATTTTGGCGCCATTCATTACAAATTGCTATAAAAAAAAAAAAAAAAAAAGATTCCTTTCATGCATGATGATTAAAGCCTCCTTTAATTAAAACTAGGTGATGATGTATAATCAAATTAATTACTTGAATATTAAATGTAATTATCATAAAATATAGTTAATTATAGGGTTTTTTTTTTTATCTCCAACAATGAACAAAAGTTGCAGATCAACCAATCTATGCATTTTTATATTTACTTTATTCCTTCACCCGTTTCATTATGTGATGGTTATATTAAGTTATTATTAATGATGTGTTTACCTAAACTCCAAATTAACATTTAAAAAAGAATTGGCAACGTTACTCCACCACAATATGCTGTCCATTAAGGCCGACCAATTTTGGAGCCTTCTTCTAATCCCATTCCCCAAGAAAAGTGACAATTAATCTCCATTCCCAAATGCTCTACGTGACATCCGAGCAATTTTGAAGCTGTACCATTTTCACGTAATGGAATTTAAATTTCGAGAGTAATTATGCAATTGACACGTGTGAAATCATTGCAACCCCCATTTGGAGCGATTGAAATCCAAGTGTCATTGCGAAGACCAAAAGATACGAGACACATGCATGCGTATGTCAGTATGTGTTGCTATGGGAAGGATGGTCATGGGTGATGGATGGATGGATGGATGGATGGATGGATGGTCGAGGTTTGGGAGCCACCAAACGACAGGGAAGGACTGGTGGGGGGGGGGGGGGCCCATTCCACGTCAAAGACACGTGGCTTCCGAGATTGAATTTTCAACCAACTCAGAGACAGAGACTCTTTAGTTTTGTTTAGGAGAAAGAAGATTGAATTTGTGGGAGAATTCAAATTTGTTATCCTGAACTTTGAAAAAGGAGAGATTTTATTTGGTAGGGGGAGACATATAATCTCCTAGTCTTTGGAAGCAAGAGTTAGTCTGAGTGTGGTTCAAGTCTGATCGTAGGTTTCAACGATTACTAGTTATGATTAGTCGATGAAGTCTCATCGATGATGAACTACGAAACAAACGTCACGTTTTCTTCAAATTTAATAAATTTTAAATGAACAGAGTCTCAAAATAAATTTAAAAATAGAAAAATTCAGTGGTGGCAGGCTGATGAAAATCTGATGGCGTCGACGAGGTCAATTTCGGCTGGTTTTCTAACTACTGTGCACCGCACAGCGAAGCTCGTCCCATCTCGGGATCTCCCCGATTCATTGCTAGGAAGCAAGATTAACCCATCTCCTCCTCCTCTTTCGATTTGCAGTCTTCTTCTTCCCCCTCCTCCTCCTCCTCCACTTTTTTCTCTGCTACAAACTCTTT
Organism: Begonia peltatifolia; assembly: GCA_022433055.1. NCBI lineage: Eukaryota > Viridiplantae > Streptophyta > Magnoliopsida > Cucurbitales > Begoniaceae > Begonia > Begonia peltatifolia. The sequence goes on from CM039519.1 coordinate 31,329,884, forward strand.
CTTCCCCTTTTCGACGTTCCTTTTCCCTTGCGATTACCACCACTGTTCCTCGCGCAGCTATGGATCCTCCTCCGTCCAACACTGCGAAAACAGTGGGGGGTTTTTTTTTTTTTTTCCTTATGCTTTATCATCTCGTTTAGCATATTAATATTGTTAATTTCATTAGATTTTTCTAGTCAATTGACGGGATTAATCTGAGAAAGCTCTGGTTTTTTGAGTAATGGGATTGTTGGAATATGAATCGCAGGTCAGGGTTGTGATAAAGGGGCTTGTACAGGGGGTGTTTTACAGGAACTGGACGGTGGAGAATGCGACCCAATTGGGATTAAAAGGTTGGGTGAGGAACAGAAGGGATGGCTCTGTAGAGGCTCTGTTTTCTGGGAACTCCGAATCTGTCCAGGAGATGGAGCAGAGATGCCGGAGAGGTCCGACCAATGCAGTTGTTACCGGCTTTCAAGTTTTTCCCAGCTCCGACGATCCTGGTTCCAGCTTTGAGCGGAGACCGACGGCCTGAAACACGAGAAAAATAAAATCTTTGTGCAGTCATTTCATGTCACATTTGCATAAGTTGTTGCCAAATGAAACTCTGGTTTGAGGTGATGGATTTCGCCCATTTATATGCAGTTTTTGGTTTCATTTCTTTCATTAATGGAGTTAGTTTGATCGAAGCAATTGGCAACCTTCATCTTCTGATTTTAATAGGAGATAAGAGTGTAATCCCTTGCAATCTTATGTCAAGCTTTGGTGGGCTCGATGGTTTGGATATTACAGTAACCACAACTGTAAGGATGAGTCTTCGTTCTAGTTCAGTTGACCCAACTCAAATAGCAGAAGACATGAAAATCACTAAACACGCTTTAAAACTAATCAACAGACAATGATTCTGACCCCAATATAAGACTGGCCGAGGTCCCATATACGCTCCTACCATGCCCACTGCTGCCAAGAAAAGGATGGGATAAAAGAAATGAATAAAAGGGTATATTACCAGAATATTACGCGATTTTAAAGCTTCGGAGTTAGAAAAAACTGAGTTGTGAGTCGACTAATAATACCCTGATGACACCTCTGCGTGAAGGTGAAGCAGGCAAAGCCAAATACTGGGACGAACAAAGACAAACTTTGAAGACCCGCGAATAATTGAGCAAGTAAAGTCCTTTTGCAGATGTCCAAAGTGAACCTGATTTAAGAAACGTGGTATGCAAAGAGAGACCGAAACAATGCTGAATTTTGTTTTTAGCTCAAATTGATCTATGAATATGTTCCATGCTTAAGAGACAACCCATTTTTTATGTCTCCAAATATAACTTCTTCTTCTATGACGCATTACAACACTATCCTACCTTCTCAAAAACTCGTCACCCCAAGAAAACCGTGTCATAATTCTGAGTATGGTGGAGTATTATCTGGAATGGATCATATATTTTGTATCCAAATGTGAAGAATGTGGATATAGGGTGGTATACCCCACTTAAGGGTAGGGTACTCTTCTGAATTACTAGCAAATATATCAACTTAAAATCCATATATATTAGGCGCTGCACACGGAAAGTACTCGTTTTAGCTTCATCAGTCAACACGTTATGTCAGCCTGGATTAAACATGTTTTTAGTTTCTGTTCAGTGTCACAGATAACGACAAGAAAAATGGTCAGTTTTCTATCGTCGTATAAGCTTCAGCTTATCTTTGTCCCAAAAATCACTTTTGGTTTCTGGGGGTATAGTGACATACCAAAGTACAAAAGTAACTCGTTCGATTGATTCATGAAAATTCCATCAATCATATTATGAGCCACACTCAGCAGCATCGATGAACATAGTGTCGAGGCGATATACCCTTATCTAGAAAGTCAGGCGACCGCTGAACTTCCAAGTTGCGGTGCAAATGAAGTTCTTGCACTATTTTAGAGTTTGTTTCAAAAATAGTTCAAAAAATGATCAGGGTCATATTTGGACCGCCGATGGCTATTATTGGAGGCATGTGATCACATTTTTATAGAAAGTTATTGGGGTGTTTTCACTATGATATACAATATATAATAAAATGTTTGATAAATTACTTACCGGAGGTACGACAGAACATGTTTTTTGAAAGGTAGTTTTAAAATGATCAAATGAAAAATTCATACGTATCTGGAAGAATACTTGAAAAAAGTGAACAATACCTTCGCTGGTTGGACTCTCTCCGAGAATCAGTTTTTCTCTGGGCTTCCGTCGCAGTTTCCGGAATGTCGGGACAATTTAGCTGCTGTTCGTTTATCTAAGCACACCTAGTTACTTAACGCAACGTAACATTTGAAGTAAGAGGTGTTTACATGCAATTATCCAATAAACTTTTGAAGTTTTATATTGAAGCTAATATTAACATTATTTTCTAAGACTTTTCGTGGTTGTTATCGTACAAAGAGTCTAGCCCACTTTAATCTTTGTCGATGTGGCTAAACAGAGACCAATCTATCAAAGCAAATGCAAGGAATAAGGATTCAAGAAAGGTCAACAACTATGAAGATAAACCGAGTTTAGAACAGTTGAAAAAATGACAAAAAGTTTGCATTAAATGGCATGTCGCTGAAACCCACATGAGCTGGCTTCTTCCTTCTAATGGATCTTGAAGAAACTTCACTACTTCAGTCCAGTCTCACACCTTAAAAACCTCTACTATATATATTTCCCCGCTGGCTCTTGAAGAACATATCCAAGATTTAAGTAAACTTTTCATAGACTCAATTCTTCACTTCACTAGTATGTATTCCAAGAAGATGAGCCAAGCGGGAAAGATTAGAGGGTTGGTGATGCTGAGACAATTTCTTAAGAAGCTGCAGAAGATTAGTTTTGTAATGGGACATAGAAGAAAAAGTGAAATGGGAGATTCTGATGATGAATTTGAGGCTTCAACAATGGTGGCAGATGATGTGAAGGAAGGGCACTTTGTGGTTGTCGCAGTAAAAGGTGAAAAAACGAGGAGGTTTGTGGTTGACTTGGAGTTTCTTACAAACCCTGATTTCTTGAGGTTACTTGAAGAAGCTGAGGAAGAGTATGGATATGAACAGAAGGGAGCTCTTGAAATTCCTTGTCAGCCTGAGGAATTGCAGAAGATTCTTCAAGACTGGAGGGGGGTGAGGAGGATAATTGTTAGACAGTGGTTTAATCTTTCTAGTGTTACCAGTTTATTGTAGTTTAGTTTAGTTTTGATGATGAACTATGCCCTCCTCTCTCTCTTGATGTTCTCTCTCTCTCTCTTCTCTCTGGAGCTTAGAGATCAATAGAAGTACATAAATATGTGGCAAACCTAAGCTTAATGGTTTATTTGATTTATGAATATGACTTCTTCTTTTGTTTCTTTCCATAAATTAAGATTTCAAAGTGAGGGATTTTCTTAAGTGAACCTTGAGATTCAGTAAAATGTCTGCGATAGTTGAGGGTGGGCAGTGGACAGGTCATTAACACACAGCAGCTAAATAGGAAGTTAATATTTGAGAGAACAAACCCTAGAAATATCATGAGAATCACAAAGGAGGAAAATTCCTGGAAATGTTTATAAATTTAATACTGAGCACTTTGCGATCAACGAAACCCTAATGGGTCAATGGATTCGGGATAATAATCCCTGATGACGATCGTTATTATATTAACCGAAATGGGATCAACGACAAGCGTTGCACAACTAATGCATAATATAAGCATGTTTGGGTCTAACAAATGTCTTAAAACTGTGATTTATGAAATTGAGAAAAAAAAAAAAAAGGAAAATTTTGAGTAATTAGGGGGTTGTTTTATGATGTTTCAAACAGTGTGATGAATCTAAGAGAGGAACTACGAACAGACTCTTGTAAACGATGCTAACTTCAAATGTTAGGGTTAATGATGAGCTTCAAATGACTCCAAAATCTTAGCGGGGCCACTTGATAGTAAAAAGGCACACATGATCAGCTGGAAGAAAACCCCTTTTGATGAAAACTAGGTGTGGGTCTATCACAACTTGAGTTCAATGTCTTTCTTAAACATATTACATTCCTTTTGAGAGATTTGTATTATTTGATTAAGTGTCATAGCATTTACTCTACATCTTTCTTGAGTTTTCACATCAATCTGGTGTGGATGTTTAAATATTGTTTTGTGAGGAATTAACCCATTTACTAGATGCATGCAAGTTCTCTCTAGGGTTCACCACTTACCATTTAAGACTGATTTTACTAAAAATCATTATTTTTGTATTTAGTTCCATTGATGATTTACTTACGAGACATTGTGATCATTCCTAAACGGGGGACTCTATGTATCCGGCCTTTTACACGCAGTAACATTCATCACTCGGCAATGGCCATCATATAGCAATGACATTCATCCATGAGGGATGTCTCTAATACTTGTTATATACATCATGTCGTGAGATACCCATTTTTGAGAAGTCTTGGTGTCCAAGACCAAATAATGATATTACAATCTTATATTTGATATTTGTTTGGGCGTGATTGATATGCATGTTTATAAGTAAAATTTTATTTTCAACCAATACTAGATTTTTTAGGATACAACCCGCGAACAAAAATCGTGCGGATCCATACTTAAAGCTGACAATATTATACTATTTGGTGAGATTGAGACTCTTTACGAATGGTAACCAAGTTCAAAGTTTATTTGGAAATGGGACTGACAAGTACATCGAGCCTCTTAAGGGAGGGTGATTGCGACTATCCATTATTGTGAGGACTTAAAGTCCAATGCCAATCAATGATATCTCAATCTCATATTACTTCGGTGTGATCGGGAGACATAGTTCAGAGGTAAAAACACATTTCTTGCCGGTACAAGACTTTATTGGATATAACTAAGAACTAATCTAGAGGTAAAAGACCATAATGGGGCGATGATGCAACACTTAGTAGAGTTCAAGATTTTTACACGTGTAGAATCCTAAAAGTGAAAACAAGTTTAGTATGAGCGTAAAACTGACTGTTAATGAGTTCACAAATCTAAAACTCGAAAAGTAGTCGATAAACACAACCCAAAGTTCAATAAATTCAAACTCGTTGATATAAACATAACCAAAACTTACCGATTGATCAACCACAAACAAGAATATCGATTTTTAATTGAAAATCAATATCTTAATTGACAAGTTGAAGCTAACACTAGTGTCGGCAACGTAGATGAGGAATAAGACTTGGAATGAACAGCAGTTGGAAAGGAGTGGGGTTCAGAGCTGTCTGCTCTAGGCAATGTCAATGACAAGTTGAACTGGTACGGCCATCCGTACTGTCTTTGTTTATGAAGAGACACTGACAAGATGCCGATTCAAGATTTCCATAAATTTAAAAAGAATCAGAGAAAGACACAGTGATGTTCAGAGAAAAAATGGCGGAAATACAAAATAAAGAGTGGAAACCCAAACTAATGCGGAGAAAAAGCATTCTAAATTCATATTTAATGTGTTCTTCATCAAATCCCAATGGCACCCAGGTAACTATTTCAAACATTCAAGGGCTTTAAGATTTCAGCTTCAGATCTGTGTGTACAGGACATGCTTTGCCTCGATGATTGAAGATTATGAAGTCTGGGTTCACAGGTAGAGAAACAATCCTGCAGTAATGGCATTTCTAAATCTTTCAGACTCACAAAGATACTGCTAGACATTAGTGTTTAAAATAGTTCTTTTATATATTTTCGAAATAAACGATCAGGAGATCAAATAAACCCTTGTATGTGCTCCAAATAAGTACCCGAAAAAAGTAACACACCGCTGATGCAGTCCTTATCTATGAACACTCTTTGATTTACACTCTCAAACTACACCCTTATTTGTTATTCGTTGAGTGAGCTAATATCTTTCCCTAATTTTTTGTACAAAAACTTTTACTAATCAAAAGGCTATTAATCATGGTATAACTCGAGAATTTTTAAATTAGAGAGTTGGAGTTATAAATCTACTCTTAACAGACCCTGTAATTTGATTTCCTCCTGGTATTTTTACAATACTACCAAAGGACAGATCAAGCAATAAAGTGGCTACTATCAGCAAGATTTCTTTGTGGGTCCTTAATCACATTACATCCACAAGTTTATAACAACTTGCAAGATTCATGAGAAGAAACACCAAATAGCTCTAGGCACACTAATTGCTTAGGCATAGTTTGGTGTGTGAAGTCAAGTGCGAACTAAAAAGTTCCATTTTTATCTAACACGGGATCAGTTTTCTTGGCTGATTCCAATGAAAAAAAAACACGGGCACGGAAATTCCAATAGTAACTTTATCCAAGGATGACATAATAAATCAAAACTGGTAAATGCGAAAAAGGAAGGAAAAGATTGAATACCTATTCTCATCAGAATCAGGATGTATTGAAAGAAACTTCCCGGAGACTGTAAGAGCCGCCCACAAACAGAATACTAATCCTAGAAGCAGCTCGACAATCACCTGCAATGCGATAAGACAATAATCCAAAAAAAATTCAGAGATATAGTAGCATTAAACCAACCTAAATCAAAATTAAAAGAGTTGTACTTGGATAGGAGGTCCAGAAAACTCTTCCTCCGTTATCTTCAACAAATTCCTATCTGCAAACGAAGACAAAATCAATCACGAATCACCCAGCCTTTACCACAGAGGAAAAAAGGAAATTCCAGAGCATACGTTGGACGGTCGAATAGGCGGCATGAGCGAGAATAAAAACTCCAAAACCGCCAACTAAAAAGCCGCCGCCCATCTCAATAGAACCTTGATCTCCAGTTGATAGTGAAACTAAGTGATCGGCTTCGAAGAGCCGGAGCTGCGGGGAATTGGTTTGAGACGCGGGGATTTGTGAAGAAGCTCAACTTTGTGGCACGATCCGACGGGTTGCATAATTTTCTCGTACGACGAGTCGTTTTTTCGCGAGAGCTTCTTAACAAATATTGAATTAATAGGATGACCAACTTTGTTACCTTCTATTTTAAAACCTTCATATTATCTCATAAAATTAAGCTTATTAATTGATTAAATTAATATTTTATTTTAAATAATTATAATTTAATTGATTAAATTAATATTTTATTTTAAATAATTATAATTTATCTTAATTAATAACTAACAATTACACGACACAACATCAGATAAAATGTAAAATAAAAAATACACCTAACATTACTCTTATACGCTTATATATTTATATATAATTACTGAAAATATAATTACTAGAAAAAAGGTAGAATTCAAAAACACATTATTTATAATAAAATTCATTTTGAAGAAAACCTAGTAATTGTTCAAATAAATTAGCGCTCGATATTTCAATGTATCGTAACAAAATAAATGAGTTATTCGAGTAAGTAATTACATATAACATGTAAATAAATACTAGGGCAAAAACCGACCTGGAGCTTGGTCCGGTTTTAAGATTCAGAGAAGCTGTTGTCAAGAATCCACATTTGGGTTCGGTTTTTTTGTTCGAATAATCAAAAGCCGACCAAAATCAGTGAAAAGACACGTCGTCGACGCCGAGCTTAAAGATACGGAATGAAGGCTGCAACGACATAACGAACAAATGAGATGGTACGGCCCCCAGTTCCCGGGAGTTCGTGAGATAAGAACGTTGCCGTTGGGTTTATCCTCGTCTTATTTGCAGATTCTAATTCTGCAACTAGAGAGGTTGCTGCCACTGCCTGCCACGGGGATCAGTCATTCATTCCTCAGATTCTGGTCCCTCTCTTTCACATATTGAATGCACGAGCTGTCACAGACACATTTGTTGAAGAGAGACGAATGGGCATGACATGACCAAGCTTCTGAATCTACTTCACGGACCTTTCTTCGACACCAAGTTAGGCGCTCACAGTCTGCCTAACTTGCTTTGTCATAGGTCGGATTTATTTGTTGGGATATACTCAGGGAGTAGCAAATATCATGGTTTTCGTTTCTCAGTGCGAGGTGGGCAAGGAAAAGTTGATTTCTCTTTCGTTCTTTTCTTTCTCAAGTGATTTGTCTGTGTTTGCAATGTTATTTCATTACAGGAAGTTGGGGGATTGGCAAAGATCACAACAAGAAGTTTCTCAGTTCGGAGGTACTAAACTGCCTCACTTTCTATAAATAATTGCATATTTGGAAGAGGAATAAAAAAAAATAGCGAGAATGTCGAGGTGAGCAGATTTTAGATTTTCATGCCAAAAAAATGCTAGTTTTCTTTGCAATGAAAGTCAATACTAATTTTCTTTATCTTCAAAGACAATGCTTGTGCTGGCCTCTTGTGCCTCCCCAGTTAACTATTGGTGATCAAACTTATTTTGCCTTCATAAGTTTCTTCAAGTGCTTAAGTATATTTTAAAGAAGTATAAGCCTGTATTTTAACATTAATCATTATGCTAAAGAATTCTAAGATAAAAAGTGTCTCATATTGCTCTGCATTTTTTCCTGCTTAAGTTTGATCTAGGTGATCAGTCTTTCTTCGTTAATCATTATTGGTGGCATATGTTAAAACTGATTGATAGTTTTTCATAGTTCCACTGTGTTCAGTTCAATTGTACTTTTTGCTAGTCATATTCTTTGTATTTGGTTTATGTTGACTTTGGATGATGTGTCTATGGTTATGGATACAAACCATCCAGTGCTCCTCAATGCCTGTCATTCGCAAGCAGATGGTGCTTTTAAGTGATTGTTAATGAGTTATTAGATTGCTTTATCCGATTAATCCATAAAAAAGTTGAATATATCATTCCAGTTTTTACGTGGCCCGTGGTTTTAATAAAAACTAGGCCTATGTTTGTCAGGAACATGATTCGGAGCTCCTACCCCATATCCAAACACTTAGAGAATTTCCCCAAGAAGAGCTTGTAGAAAAAGTTGTACTGGTCAGATTTGATTCAACCACACTGCTCCAGAAGGAAATCGACCTCAATATTCAAACTGTCTCCAATTCATTTTCTACCATAAAGTATTTATGGAAAATAGGATCCAAAGTAATTCTAGTGGGCAACTGGAGAGAAAAAGATAACTCAAACCAGCTTAGTGAAGAATCTGTGGCAGGTTTGGCATCTAACCCTTTCCTGGATCTTGAGTGACCTACTTATTTACCAATTTTTAAGTTGCCATGTGAAGTGACATTACATTAATCCTTTCAATTTAAAATTTGTTGTAAAAATGGTTGCAACATCCAAGGGTATCATCACTGCTAATTTAGCAAATAAGAGGCAACCTTTGTTTTGTTATATAGAGAAGGAATTGCCTAAACTCTATGCTCCAATGTTCAAGCTATAGTAATATTTAGTATGCTAAATGTACAAACTTTCAACATACGGTAGTGTTGATTGATGATTAATGATTGTTGATGATATCTTTTGTGTCAGATTTGTTGTCGACTGTTCTTCAGCTCAAAGTTCTCCCTTCAAAACACATTTCTTGCAGTGTGTTCTCAACAGTGGAAGGCTTTAAGAAGGCTGATGTCCTTCTTTTTGAAAATCTTGCTAAGTTTAAGGAAGACTCTGCTAATTGTTTAAAGTTTGCAGAACTATTATCTTCAGGAGTTGACATTTTTGTCAATGACTGTTTTTCTCAATCTCATCGAATCCTTGCTTCAAATGTCGGCATTGCCCGCTTCTGCAGTACCTGCTTGGCGGGTTTTCAATTTGAAGAGAGCTTGTGCCAGCTGAGCAAGGCTGCAAAAACCAAGAAAAGACCTTATGTTGCAATTGTATGTCTTGTTGATAATCATATTTATTCACCTTCCATCTCTTATCATTATTCATTTTTCCTAACACAGATTGGAGGGGGTAATCTCAGGGACAAAGTGTCCGCCTTACAATTTTTAGCATCTACATGTGATGGCCTCATTTTTGTTGGAATGATGGCATTTCAAATAATGCATGCCTTGGGTCTACCTGTTCCTGTGAATTTAGTGGAAATTGGGTCAATCAAAGGAGCCTTTGAGGTTGTTCAGCTCGCCCTTGAGAGAAACATAAAAATTCTTTATCCAGAGGATTGTTGGTGCACAAATGATCATCTCCACAAGAGAATGGAAGTATTTCCTATTCATAAAATTCCAGAAGGTTTTTCATGTTGGCCTACTTCTATTAGAAATTACTTGTCAATGTGACGGTAAAATAGTTAGACGGGTCGTTTTTCAGTTTTATCATCTTGTGATACAACAGATAAAAATGGATACATCATGTCTTTTAAAAAAATTGCATGGTAGTTTTTGGTTATCCTTAAACGCTTATATCTACAAATATATACATGTTGTAGTTGTGTTATGTGGTCCATAACGTAGTTTGCTGAACTGCCAAGTTTTTGGGATTTAAGACAAGTTTTGTTATTAAATGTTACAACTTGAACTTAGTGCCATCTGTGAAAATTTATCCCAATCTACCCTGCACTTATCATTTTCCTCGTGACCATTTTCAATAATTGTTTTTGTTCTGTTATACATTGGGATCAAGTTACCTGAACCTGATATGTTTTGGTCATTATTATCTTGCAAATTGATAACAACTGATGAGAACCAATATTGACATGTTGAGCAGCAAGGATGTTCTGACCAATGATTCCCTGAAAATTATGAAATGATGATATATTTATATTTAGTAATTTTATACATAATTCTTTTTCTTTCAGGGTGGACGCCTGCCGATCTTGGGCCTACGTCATTGGAAAAAATAAACTCCGTTCTCATGACTTGTAAGGTAAGAAATAAAAATGTGTTGCGTGGTGAATGAACAATCAAACGATACGTAAAATAACACAAAAAAACAACTACAAATTTAGAGAGAAACCTCCAAACTCGGAAACCACAAGACTAATATAGATTCGGAAACACTATTCTAAAAGAGATAAAAACATTCATTTGATAATAAATTATTGATAATTGATTATCTTCAACAATATCATTTCCCCACTCTATACACTTCCTTAGACGGTAATGAGTCACTTTCACCGCATACACCCCACTCTTGTGCTCATACTAAACCATAAACTCATTAATTCTTAAACATCACATGTACCCCCAATAATTTTTTTTATCATACTTCCTATCAAAATGCATATGATCTCTTACCTAACAATTATGACATGTCATTTATCCTCTGTAAACAGTATAGTAAGCAGTACTTCTAATTGGGCAGCTGAACAATCAAGAGATAGAACTAGGTGAATACTTTTTGTTTAACTTATTACATTTTGGTTGTAATGACCTTATATGTTTCAATATATTATGTCATTACTGTTAATTTGAGTTTTATTTAATTTCAATTTCATTTAGTTTGTCTTATAACGTGTTAAAAAAAAAAAACTGAAACTGATGACTTAGTTTTACTCTGGCTTAAATTCTCAAAATAATAAATAAAGATAAATTTTCTCGTGACTTAATTGACTTATTTAGGTTCTCCTTTTTAATATATTCCAGAAAATTATTTGGATTGGTCCATTAAGATTGAAAGATCCAGGCCACTATATATATGGAGCATCTAAATTGGCAAAAATGCTCGATCATTTAAGTCAACATGATTGTGATATTACTCTTGTTGGAAACATGGCATGCGAAGCAATATTACAGGAATCCAATTCTGTCTCATTTTTTAATATGTTTAAGACTGCTTCTGTCGTATGGGAATTTCTCAGCAAAAGAAAGCTTCCAGGGGTCTTCGCATTGGACAGAGTAAGTTCCTTTTGTTGTTTATTTGATCAATTTACTGCTATAAGCTAAAAGTGAGTATTTTGAAGCATTCATTGGGAGAAAATTGCAAATGATCTTTTTTTTGGAGTTTTCTTTACTGATTCAGTTGAAAATCCCAGTTATCGAGCTTGCCTTCATATTTGCCCAGATCACACATATACATCCAACATCCATGTAAAACAATTTGCTGCATAAATATGTAGGAAAAGCGTAAAGCAGTTTTACTATGTTTTTAACCAATGGGTGCAATATGGTGGTGTTTTATTAAATCGTGGATAAAGTAAAATCTCTTTCCCTTCACTGACATTTACCTGTTTGACTGCATTAGTGAAGACTTGTGCAAGATATCTGGATGCATTGTTTTGGAGAAAGCCAAAATTTTTTATGAACTACTTATCTAATGATTTTATTCACTATATTGAACTTCGTTATATGCATTCTGTGAAATTCCTGGAAGGATCTACCATTGAATTTTTTAATTGGGCACCTTTTAATACTTGGAAAATTGCTAAAATTGTTTCTTTGTGCAGGCATATCCATATGAGATAGATTGGAAAGCAGTCTATTGTGATCCAACTCTTCCCTTGGTTGTGGACATTGGAAGTGGTACTTCCCTTTTTCTTTTCAAAATTGGATTTTGGCATTAAAAATAAAAAAAATAAAAACACTATGAGACTTTCTTATACCATCATTCAGAATCTGCTTGTGTGAGAATCAATTAATTTAATTTACAGCAAAAACTATGAACAGTCCAATGGTTGTGTTGCTTCTTTTCATTGTATTCAAGCTCCTCCAGAGAAAATATTTTGAGTTGAAGTTATAAAATAAAATTTGCAGCTAATTTTCTTTCATGAAGTTAGAATGCCATTTGTAAATGGCAGGTAATGGACTCTCTCTCCTGGAAATGACAAGACGAAGAAAGGATTGTAATTTTCTTGGTCTAGAAATTAATGAAAAGGTTTTTGGTTTTCCACTCTTATTTCTGTCTTCTCGCTTACTTTTCAAACATAACATACATTTGACATTGGAATTTCTCAGCTTGTGAAACGGTGTGAAGACTCTATCACTAAACTTGGGACGAAGAATGCGTAAGGGTCCTTTTTGGCCTTGAGCATCTGACCACTCATAATGGTGCATAGCTAAATGATGTAGAGTTTCATCGTCCTTTTTTTTTCACTCTTTAATATTGTCTCTTGATTGTGTTGGGTTTAGGCACTTCATTGCAACAAATGCGACATCGACATTTCGTTCAGTCGTATCCAGTTACCCAGGAGAGTTAGTACTTGTCTCCATACAGGTAGAATACACCACTTGATCAGATTTCAGTTAGTGAAGTTAGGATGTGCTCATTTTAGCAATCGAACAAGTTAGGATGTGCTTGTTTTACCAAGGAGAGTTAGTAGTTGTCTCCATACAGGTAAAATACACCACTTGATCAGATTTCTGTTAGTGAAATTAAGATGTGCTCGTTTTAGCAATTGTACAAGTTGAGAACTCTTAGTTTGATATGTTTTTTCATGGTTAAACGAATGTTTGAGGACTTCATAGAGAGAAAAACAAAATGATTCAATAAATTTGTGGGTCATTATGAATGTGTTGCTGCTTCTATTAATATCCTGTCCCAACCACAAGATGGGGTTCTGAAATTAATCTATGGGACCTTGAAGTATGAAAATTCTTGAAAATCTTTGAGGATTTTTAAGGTATAAAGACCCATGGCATCAATTCCTATGAACAGTAGTTTGGAAGAGTGAAAAACTAAAGTTTAGTTCTCAGCATCCGTTTTATTCTGATTATCCATCCCATTACCATTATCTACTATAGTTTTGATATATTTAAAACTCTTGTTAGAATTCTCTGTCCAGTGCCCAAACCCAGATTTCAGGAACCCCGAGCATAGGTGGAGAATGATTCAAAGGTCGTTGGTTGAAGCAATTGTAGATCTGTTAGCCCCTCATGGCAAGGTAGCCCCTCTGTTCTGCTTCAGCAATTGGGTTCTCATATAGCTCTCTCTCTCTCTCTCTCTCTCTCTCTCTGGTGATTATACCTTTTTTCAAAGTGTAAGAACTGGAAACCCCATGTGTGTGTTGGTTTAAGAAAGCCATGTTATTTGGTGAACTCTTTTGTATCATGTAGGTCTTTTTGCAATCTGACATTGAAGCAGTTGCTGTGAGAATGAAAGAAAGCTTCTTGAAACATGGGAAGGGTAAAGTTGTGATAGAGGAAGAAGAGAAAGGCGAGTGGCTGAATGAGAACCCGTTTGGCGTTCGATCGGATTGGGAACAACACGTTATCGATCGGGGTGATCCTATGTTCAGATTAATGCTTTCTAAATCTTCCATCCATCACAAGGGACTCCTTCATGTTGAGAGGCTTTTCTTAGGTTGAAATATGCTCTTCATACATAATTTATATTCAATTGTAGATATTGTGATTTTATATCTAATTTTGTATTTAATCTATTGTGATACCGAGAAATTTTTTCAGTTAACTTTTAGAATGAATTTTATTCTCTCATTTTCTATTAATCATAGTATTAGAACTAAATTTGTACGATGTGAGAGATGTAAGAAACACGTTAAATGTAAAAAAAAGAAAACTTATCACGTTAAACATGTGAATATGCGTTGTTTTTCATCGACAACTCAAAACAAAAAGATTTTGTATAAATATGAAAAAGATTTTTTCTATCCTCGAGTTAGTTTTTAAAACGAGTTATATCTTCTCAGTTTCTACCGTATCATTAAAAATATAAAATTTAAATATAGATATTATAAATATATTAATCCCTTTTATTTAAATTAAAAATAAATAATTATTAAATTTACTCGAGAGTTATTTTTTCAAAACACTTGTGGCGAAGGCCGAAGGGAAGTAATTGACCTTTTTTTTTTTTTTTGCGTAAAGTAAAATTCGATTTTCTTTTCTTCTCTGTTCGTCCAAAACTTGAAGCTATCAATCGGACTCGGAAGATTCTCCCCGGTTTCTATTGCTTCCCGTCAAAATTCGAAGTTTATGCTTGCCTGCGTTTTCTCGCTAGGTTTTGTTTGATTGCTCCTACTCATTATCAGGTACTACTAAATTGACGAAAACTCAGTCGTCGTCTCTCAGTTTTTTTTTTTTCTTATGGCTCAGTTGGTGGATGAATTGAACGAAAACCCTTGTTTTTTTGTTGTTGAGAAATTAGAGGAATAGAGGAGGAATTATTTTATTTTATTTTTTTTTCATTTTCAAGTGTTTAGATGTGAAATTAAATGCAATTGTTTTAACGTGGTCAACGTGATTGAGTTGCGCGATCGTTATCTGGATCTGATTTCTTCAGTGCGTTATACTTTCTTAACTGCCAACTTATTTTCATCCTTATAGCTTGATTGAATGTTTTTTTTATAATATTTGAGATTTTGTAGACTGGGTTTTTGCATCTGTGTTCAATGTAGATATTTTGGTGTTGAATATTGTTCAATTAGAAGTTACTGGCGAAATTTGAGTTGTAGGTCTTCATTATTGTGTGTTTTCCCATTTTTTCCCAGTACCACACCACCTATTTTGCTCCTTTATGGAAGATTCCGAATCTATTTTCCAAATTCTTAAATTTGTTGTTTTCTCTTCTTAATATGATAAGAACCCATCCGTACCTTTTGGCTTTCTCGGAATTGTGGGAATGTTGGGGACAGCCAGCAAAGTGTGACTACTTCCAATTTAGTGCGTGAATCAAATGTTGTAGCTTAAGATAATGTTCATCATTTTAATTTGAACTCAAATCTTCTATTGCTGCAGATAACAGATAGCTTATATTACTCTCTTGGTTTTTTTCCCCAGTGTACAACTTGGTAAATTAATTTGGTCTCGACCGAGTTGGCGGTAGAAAGAGCACTTATTGAGCTTGAAAACTGAAAGACCTACAGACATATAATTCATCAAATGTAGTTGACATGCAGACAGAGTCAGTATCTTTTGATCTTGAAACACATCTTCAGTCGGAGAAGATGTCAGACCATGGTGGAGATCTTGGTGTCACATCCAATCCTGTCATGTCACAGCTGCCTGGTATTTTGATTGGGATTGTAATTTGTATCATTCATCCTAATGTTATAGTTGTTAGCTGCTGAATTTCACATATTTTTTCTGCATAATGGTGATCCAGCTAAAAAGGCAACACGACAATGGGCTGCTTGGACACGACAAGAGGAAGAAAGTTTTTTCACTGCATTGCGACAAGTTGGCAAGGTATGTTACTTTTTTAAACGAACATGTAATTATTTCTCCCCTAGTGTTATGATTTCTAATCATAATTCCTTGATTATAGAATTTTGAAAAGATCACTTGTCGCGTCCAGAGTAAAAATAAGGATCAGGTACTTGCCGTGGATATTTTACTGTCCTCATACATTGTGTTTCTTCTGTGATATTTTTAATTTTTTATTGTATTTTATCAGGTCAGACATTATTACTATCGTCTTATAAGGCGTATGAATAAGCTTTTGGGTCCTGGATTGTGCTTGGATTCAAAAAACTCAAAGGATACTAATGCTGCAATGTTAAGATGGTACTGTCCTCTACAATCATTTTTTTGCTTTCCATTGATACAAATATCAAATGTTCCCATTTGGTATATAAGGTGTTGTCTGCAAATGATTAAAATGAATTTTTCTTCTGAAAATCTTAAACATTTTTAATGTGTGGTAGGTGGTCTTTACTGGAAAAGTATAGCTGCAGAGCTTCCAAGCTTCACTTGAAACCTCGAAGGTGTAAGATATTTATAGAAGCCTTGGTAAGTCAAGAGTGCCATTCATAAGTGCTTTTTCAGAGGTAAACATTTTCTTACTCTAGACTGATCGATGTGTGTTTCTAATGAACTGAAGGAACACCAACTCTTAAGAGATAGAAAGAAGAATGGAAAAAAACAACCATTGCAGGGGGACAACTACCTTCTTACGGCTTCAAATGTTGTCTCCAATCAGAGTAGCGGGTCAGGACTTGATGACCGAACAGTTAAACTGGTTTTAGTTGACAGTCAAAACATTTCAAAATTAAGTCCCACGAAAACTCTACTAAAGCGCAACGTGAACGGCAGTATTAACCGTGGAAACAACAGAGGAGACTCTGCTGTCCTAAAACCTGTGAGGCAGCGGAAGAAACCCAGTGAGTTTTTGTTGTTCTTTAATACAGTTACCACTTATATCATATGCCTTTGCAGTTTATTGAGCTCCTGTTTTTTTAGTTTGAAACTTTTGGTCTTGGTTTATATTTACCATAACTGGTTATATATATATATATATATCTCATTTACTTCTACATATTGCATGGTTGAAAGTAGCTGAATTTGCTGGTTGTTTCTATGGTATTCCACTGTTTGATTCTACTCTGCTTGCCATAGCTACATTTAATTACATGATTGGAGGTATTTGATATCGATTGCATTTAAAGATTAAAGACTCAACTAGTACAATTATTTTTTTCTGAAAAAAAACTGAAATTTCTCCTTCTAGCTGGTCTCATTTCAAATTATTCATTCTTCTTCTGGTGAGATATGTTTTGTAGTCAATCAGAAGAACTTATGAATTTTTATATATTTGAGCTCAGATTTAGAGTGTCTATAAACGTCTACCAGGTATTGTCTCTCCAGCTGCATATAGAAAATGGGAAAAGGCAGCAATTGCTGGGGTTTCTTTGGTTGCTGACGCAGCTGAGCATTTGGAGAGGACAGCTAATACAGAGATTAGACTTGACCAGAGTACATCAGGTGGGATTTACTTGTTTCTCAACTTAATATCTGTGTTTGCATCAAGAAAAATTAAACATGATATTAAATTAATTTCATGACTTCCTCCCATCAATTTTCAGGTCAGAAGATTTCAAATCCTCTTGGTCTCCCACAGTTTTCTACCTCTCAGCAGAATCTTTTTGTCGAGAGTTCTATATCTCCTACAAAACTAAAACTTCAGTTATTTCCCATGGATGACAGTACTCGAAAATCCCTGGAAATGGTGAGAGCTAATGCATATTTACTTCTAAAGAACAAACATTTGGAATAAGGCGTTTTTTGTCACCAAGTGTTGAGATTATGCAATGGTTATGTTTCAGGATAAACATAATCCACACCTGGAGCTTACTCTTAGTGCTCGCAAGAAGATATCATCAGTTTTAGAACATCTAAATAGAAAATGGGGTAATTCAAGTGCTGCATGTGGGGAGCTCAAGCTTTTTCCTTACTGTGTTCAAAGGGAAAATCTATCGTGCAATCAGATGTGGACACAAGATTCCATAGTGAGCGCAGCTGAAGTATATGCATCGATTGGAAGTCCTTCACTTTTCCGTTTAAGGTAATTAGTAGTGTACTGCCTACATAAAATTTAAATCATAATAATTGTGACATTATAACTGCCCACATAAAATTTAAAACATAAAAATTATACTATTATAACTAATTGAAAATGTTCTTGCAGGTATGGTTGGTTTCTCTCTTCGGAGAATGAGTTATTTACATTGCCTGTAGCATCTTGCTGCAATCAAAGTCAACTTATTGGAAACAGAAATAATATCGGAGGACAGAATGTGCATACAGGGCCAATACCTGTTCCATCAACTAATACCCAGTCTCCGGAAATCTGTGAGGATCAATTAAATTCAGTGAAAATGTCCCACGTAACCTCTGCCTATAACGAGGACTCCGCTGTTCACATACGGAATGTAACACGTGATGGAAAGAATTCTGCTGCTGGGATTATTCCAAAGGACACTAAAGATGTGGTAATTGTCCTATCTAAGTATTTTTGTCTACTCTTCATTAATGGTTTATAATATCTACATAAATCTCTACGTTTGTGCTAATGTGACATCCTTTTCCTTGAGTTGTAATTAGGATGACTTAAGGTTAAGCAATGGAACATCACTTTCTGCTGGGGAGTGGGCTGATAGCCTTACCAATGTAAGTGTCGGAGATCTGCTTTCAGGCGTGTCTCAGGAGATTGATACCGACTGCATTGAGCCACCTGTTATCGAAACCCAGTGTCTTCAGCAGATCCCCTTCAGCTGTGACTCATTTGATGTGGCTATACAGCAGGAGAAGATGAAATTTCAATCAACTTTAGCATCCAATGTACCTTCCATCTGGGATGCTGAAGAAACTTGTGATGCCTTCTCATTTCATAGGAGCTCTATTTTTAATCAGGAGGTTCCAAGTACCTCCAGTTTTACTTCTTCAAGGGACTGCCAACAGATTGCGAGGATGAACTTGGGAGGATCGAGCCACGCGGTCAAGGTATTATTTCGTATTATATTTTGAACCATCTTTTTAGGAAAGGATATGAATGCTTAGAAAGTAACAACAAACTTCAGGATTTACCGGAAGAAGAGATGCATGTGGAAGATCAAGACCAGATTGAGGAGCGAGAGTCTAATCCCCAGGATCTTTGTGGACTAGAAGATATGTATTGGGTATGTCTATTCTCCATTGTATTAATTAATTTGCCAACTACAGTTTTTGAATTTCCATCTCTACACGAAAACATACTAGTTTTCATGCCGGTAATAAAAAAAATGCTCACATCCTAATAATCTTACGTTTTCGTTCTGTTATTTGAGACATTCTCATAAAATATTGAAGGATATTTTGCATACGGATTTAGTTAAACTGATTAATGTCATCTATGTTGCAGCCTGATTCTTTAGGTCCATTAGAACTGGATATGCCATCATCTAAGTACCTTAGTGAGAATGTTATTTTAAGTGATAGCCTCAGTGGTCTGAACCGACTTATAGCAAGCAGTCTAGATGCATTTCAAAACTGGACGTTTTTTGTATCGGACAAGAAAGAATCAGCACCAACGGTCGAGAAAGCTTCATTCTCAGATTTTAAAATTGGCAGCTAAGATTTCAGATGTTCAGCTTTGGTATTAAAGACATTTTCTTCAGCTTATCTAACTTCGAGTGAAGCATGGGAATCACAGTAGAGGGGTAGCCTGGATTTGTGTACAAAGCTTCTCTAATTGAAGGATATTCTTCATTTGTCTGAAAAGTAGTGTGGGAAAACTAAACAACAATCCTACTACTCTCCTCAGTTTCCAACTTTAAGTTGTTAGTAACATTCTGTTAAATTGTATATCACAACTAATGTAAGCAACTCATGTACTGAAATTAGACAAGTTAATTTTGCTGTATATTACATTGCTTGGGCCTTGAGTGAGATTCTCTTCTTTTTTCTTTTACCACTATATATACACACACACACACACACACACACACACACACATACATAATATATTTGAACATTAGTTTATGAATGATAGTGGAGCAATCAAAGAGTTTGTGAATGGTGGAACAATCATGTGTTCAATGGATTCATCACTTTTGATTCACTCTTGGTTCTATCGTCTTGGAGGATGGATAACACCAGCAAAATGGAGGAAGGACGCTAGAATCAGAACCATGATCTCTGGTCGGCATAAGAGCTCACCACCTGAGTGTTGTGAAGGAGGATCAAGGGTTATCGGAGGCCGCAACTCCGGCGTGACAGAAGGAGAGGACGTCGGAGAATGCATTCGTTGATCATAATCGTTATCTCTGCGTTATTTGTGTTGAGTTCAACAAGCAGAAGCTTACTTCTCCTCTCGGCTCTTTGAAGAGATTTGAAAACCCGAGAAAAAAAAAACTGAACTGGATCGCCGGAAAAGTCTGTCATTCTGATCTTATAAATCTGTGCTTAGCAACAACAGAATCACCCCAGAAAACACAGGAAAGTTCTTAAATTTTAGCGGCTTCAATTCAGAAACAGAGGAAACAAACCGAAAATTCGAACGACATTCTTGGGCTGAGAACGGAGAAAAATGCTGCCAAGAGAAACAGAGGACCGCCTTTGCGTTACCTCGAAGAGAATTCGCAAAAAATACATCACATCATGCCAAGAACGGCATTCTAAAAATCAAAGTTGAAAGGACGATGAATCATACATGTAGCTCAAAAGTGACATGTTTTACGGTCACTGTCCTACCCAGATCCAACTTTCAGGAAGTGAAAGTACGATCAAAGACGAAAAAGAAATGAACAGAGATAATGTACGGGTGCTGCACTAACAAGCGTGTGCTGCACGTGGGACATTGCAAATGGTCGTTCTGAAAATTAACAGCTAAGGCAGAAGAAGAAGGCACTAATCATTCAGTTTCTTTTCAACGTTGTCAGAGATGCACGCCTTCACTTTTTGAAGAAAAAAATTGGGTTCTATCTGGTTAATTGAATGACCCTTGACCTTCTATTTTCAAAATATATGACCGTCTTCTTTATTTTCGTCTTTCCCGTCTGCGTCTTAGAGAGAGAAAGAGAGAGAGCCCTGAAGGAAGGAACAGCAGACGACGGTACATGTCATCTTTTTGCTTTTTCCTTTTCCCTCTAGAGGATTCTCGCTGTCGGATGACTGACGCATCCACCACTGGAGTTGATCTTCTTCACTCTCGTTCACTCATTCAATCCACTTCCAGTTCTGGGTCTAAAGATTCATGAAGAAGTCATATAATTTTGTCAAAACAGCGTAGTTTGTCGGGCGTACGTCAAGACTTTAATCCAGCCTAGAGTTAAAATCATTCTGTAAACAAGACAAGCTACTTTCAACAATGCATTTATCTGCTCACCCTCTAAAGTTTCTGGATGAATACGCAGTGAAACTGGTCGCGGGTAAAATCAATCAGAACGACATTTCATTGTCTGCTAAAAGGCGAAGACAAACAGAATCCATTAAAAAAAAAAAAGGAACCAATGCTCAGATTTGTTTACCCATTAGAGCGTTAATCGCATAAAACACTATAATAGGGCAAAAAACGACGTAGAAAGTCTAACAGCTCAGCCTCAGGACTCACTGCGTTCGTGCCAACACAGTAGCATGGCAATGCAACGGCGGAGGATGTAGAATTTAGTCCTTTGCTTCTTCACTAAGTTGTTACACTTTTGCCCAAATGATCTGCAGCAATCTTCACCACCCTGTAATTGCTGGTTATCACTCGAGTTTCTGCTGCTTTCCTCCATAGACAAATCTCATCAACTTCTTCTGCACAAAAGTTTGAGAGAGAGAGAGAGAGAGAGAGAGAGAGAAGGGAAGAAGGGAAGAAAACTGCAACCCGTGAGGGTTTAGAAAAGTTATTAGCTAAGGCAGCATATTGAGCGTAGGATAGGATGGGTCCAATACAGTCTGCAACTTCAGCTGAATACCTCAGTGTGAGTGAGCTTTTAATGGCGTCTCTCGTACAATCCATCTTTGTTGTCTTCCATTTACCACTGCCACTCTTACTCACGGCCATTGGAGATACTCTCAGTTTCAGTACAGTGTGTGCAATTACGTATTTACCCTTTTATTCTATAAATTAAAATTAAATTATTATTTATTTAATTTCTTCTCCGCCTGTTTGTGTCTGAGCTGGTTACTTGATTTCTCGCCGGCGCAGAGATTGCGATGCTGGAATGAAATTCTTCAGAAACGCGGCAATGAGCTATGTGCTGTGGAGCCGGTTTTTGTTTTCAATTTAGGGATCAGGATGACCACCTTTGCTCCCTGACTATTTCTACGTCAATATGGCGTCTCAGAAAGCTTTGAATTTTGTGATTGCTCGAAATATTGCTAAAACCCTCATAAACGCTGGCCTTAAATCCTTCCTGGCCAATCCCGCTCTCCTCTCCCATCTAAATCCGGACGTGACTCACCTTCTTCTCTCTAATCCAAATCTCTCTCCTCAATCCTGCTTGAATTTCTTCATCTTTCTGCAGAGAAACCAATCTCAGAGACTTGATCTCAGGGCTTATGTTGTCCTCATTTTCAGGCTATATCAGGCTGGAAAGTACGCTCAGACGAAGAAATTGTTGAATTTCGTCGTTAAAGATGAGAATCTTCGAACTCCATTTCAATCTTTAGTTTCGGCGATAAGGGATCAATGTGACGAACCCAAGTTTGTCAGTAAATTGTGTGATATGCTACTTAGGGTTTATGCCGATTGTAAAATGCATGATGTAGCGTTAAATGTTTTCGACTATATGGAGAAGAACAAATTTGAGATTGAAGAGAGATCCTGCTTTGTGCTCCTGCTTTCTTTGAAGAGTTGCGATCAGGTAGAGTCATGTCTCCGTTTTTTTCGTCGAATGATTGAATCAGGCGTCGAAATCACAGTTTTTTCTTTGACTGCTGTGATTGACGGCCTGTGCAGGAAAGGAGAAGTTGAAAGAGGGAGGGAATTAATGAATGAAGTGGTTAGAAGAGGAATTAAACCCAATGTTGTCACCTACAATACCCTTATGAACGCATACTTAAGAATAAAAGACAAAGGTAGCATCGATGAAATCTTGAGGTTGATGAGTGAAGAACAAGTGGGTTGCAATGCTGCTACATATACAATTATTATTGAATGGCATGCAAGAAACGGTGAAATTGAAAACGCAGAGAAGGTGTTTCAGGAGATGATTGAGAAAGGGATAGACCCAGATGTTCATGTTTTCACCTCCCTCATCAGTTGGAATTGCAACTTCGGAAACGTGAAGAGGGCATTCAAGCTGTTCGATGAAATGACTGAGAGAGGTCTTGTACCTAATATTCTAACTTATGGAGCTTTGATCCATGGTGTATGCAAGATGGGGAAATTGGAAGCAGCTGAAATACTGATAAAGGAGATGCAAAGTAAAGGAATTGAAATGAATAATGTTATATTCAATACACTTATTAATGGGTATTGCAAAAGAGGGATGATTGATAAAGCTTTAAGCCTTCAAATCATCATGGAACAGAAAGGAATAGAAATTGATGTGTTCACTTATAATACCATTGCACACGGGTTTCAAAAAACAAATCGGCCAGAGGAAGCAAAGAGAGTGTTGCTTTTGATGGAAGAAAGAGGCGTTGCTCCAAATTATGTAAGCTTTAGTACTTTGATTGACATATATTGCAAAGAAGGAGACATTGAAGCAGCAAATAGGGTGCTTGAGGAGATGAAGAAGAAGGGAGAACCACCCAATACAGTTACTTATAATGCTCTAATTGATGGCTCAAGCAAGAAAGGGAAGATGAAAGAAGTCTACGAGCTTAAAAGCAAGATGGAAAAACAAGGATTAACTCCTGATTCATATACATATAATTCAATCATTCAAGGAGAATGCGTCTTTGGGAAGGTAGATAACGCCCTAAAATTATTTTCTGAGATGTCTGAGAGAAGCTTAACCCAGAACTCGATAACTTACACGATAATGATATCGGGTTTATCAAGGGTGGGGAGAACTGATGAAGCTTTTGGAATGTATGATGAGATGATTAAAGCTGGTCTTAAACCTGATGATAGAGTTTATCCTTCTTTGGTGAGCAGCCTTTATGCAGATGAGTCTCTGCTTGAAGGTAAAAAAGTTTAGAATTAAATATGGTGAGGTTTCAATCCTGATACCTTGAGCAATTCTCTTTTATATTTTATAAAATCACTAAAATCATTAACTTTCAATTCTCCTGTTTCGATCAAATCAGAAGTTACTTTATTCCCGGATTCAATCTATCACAATACATTTGTTTCTCAAAGATCGTGTAACGCCAATAGCACGTGACCATAAAAATTGACAAGCTATTGCCTTTTTCAAACCAATTATTCTGAAAGATTTCAGATTTAATAAAGGGCAGGGGCCAGAGTAGGAGATACAAATATGAGAGGGAGGTCTAGTTACTTAGAGAATGGCTGTGATAACAGAAGACAAGAAGCAGGTTCAGTTCAAAAATGAGAAATAGGAGAGCCATATAGGAGGCTTGCTAATGCTTATTCCTGAAAAACCACCATTTTCTTTTCTTCCTCAACTCACTGGATGGTGTATCTGTGCTTGGTGCCATATCTGAAGAAATATAAAAGTCACAAGGCATTCATACTCGAGCCTAAACTGCGATAAAACGCTCCTCTTGAGGTAAGCAATACATATTCCCTGAAGGCCACTTACCTCCTTGTGGATAGATTGAGTTATAATGGACCTCTGCCCAAAAGCTCAAGAAAATGACTGCATCATTGCCAAATACATCAATTTCAGAGATCTGGGCTAGAAAATTGATTTGGAATGTGGAAATTTACCTCGTTTAGTCTTCTGGAAATTAGGGAGAATTTCAATGCAACAGGTATCTTTGAAAGAAGTGAGGAGAAATATCTTCACACCATACTGCATCAAACATTGTCATTGGTAAATGAATTAGTTCATTGACTAGGATTCTATTTAGCCCCAGGAGATTGTCCAACTAAGATTCAAGAGATGAAGTTAATAACAACTAATCGGGAGATTTAAAACCGAATGAAAGGACCTCTCCTGGAAACAAGATTGTTTACAGCTTGAAATGAAAAGAGTTGAATTTTGCATACACCATACCATATCTGCAGCTGCCTGTAATGTGACGTGATCACCCCATTCGCCACTCCTACTTTCATCAAAATAGAAAATGATGATTACCAATCATAATAATATCAAGAGATTAGAGATATTATAGGATAGCAGTTGAGTTTGGACAGTACCCTGACATTTTTTCCAAATAATCACCGTATTCCATCGGAACATACTCCTCGTATATCTTTGGATGTGTCTTAAGCTGTTGGCACAAGTGATTTGAAAGAATAATTCAGAAAAAATGAAGACTGAATAAAGTTCTTCAGCGCTCAGAGGATTACATACTTGATCCAGAACTTTTTGTCTAACCAAATCATGGTGATCAGGCGTTCCATATAGTTGATCCGATAAAGCGCGGAACTGGAAAGGAGTATTGGAACTTTTCACTCTTGAGATCAACTGTTGGGGATTAACAAAATTTACAGAACAGATGCTGAGTAGCAACTAACCTGACAATTACCATCTCCTTGAACCTTATGTTCGACGAAGTCGTACACTTGCAACCTTAATGGAAAAGGCAGTAACATCTAAATCAATTTTTTCATGAAGCTCAAATTTCTACAAGCAAACTCAGTTTTTTATTGAATAATTTGTTCACATAAATTGGAAATGAAAAAACATGTTATGGCGGGTTGTCGGTTATTAGTTAATACCTCGAAGGAAAAAGGTTACATGAGATACCTGTCCAGTAGCCTTTGATGATCCGAAGTTGCTTCGTCAATAGAAGGAATCTCTCCATTGATCCTAGGAACATGCTGCAAAAAATCAGACAGAAATTTAAGTCCACTTCTACACGTTGGCAAGGCTATTTAACCATTTTCTAACCACAATCTTTTAACATCTAAGAGTGCAGAGCACAAAATAATGAACTTTCTAAAATATATCAATTTATAACAGAGACAGCTCAGATCTATTCAACACGGTAAACAGAGAGATTTACACTGGCCATTGGGCTTAGGATGAAGTGACAAATTAACAAGCTGGACTTGGAGCAAATACAAGGGTCGTGTTTATCTTGCTCTCCAAAGTAAAACTACAAAAACTGAAAGTCCTAAATCGCCAATCATCTGAAATAAAAAAAATGTAAGCTTCACACGATTTTCATCCAAGGCAAATAAAAGGGTTGCATAATCTACGAGGCAACCTATCCCAGATAACGTGACGAGCTGTCCCGACCTTACAACTATAGTATATTCTCAAAAAACTATATCATAGTGCTGTGGGAGACTAGTTAAGAGATTACAAATTATTTGACATTATGTGCTTGACAAATTGCTATTTTGCAATGAATAAATAACTTACCGGAATAAGAGTAATTTGATTCAATCTCCAGTCTCCATCACCATCAAGAGCATAAGAATAAGAGTAGTCCTCTCCAACACTAGGACTAGAACATGAACTAGAAGGCTCCACAACTTCCAAATCTTCCTTCACGTGATCTTGATCTACACATTGAAAAAGACCATCAGAATAAAGGATGTACAATTTTTTAGATAGGCAGACACATATATGCATAATTGAAAAACAAAATAAAGACGTTTATTTTATATACCCAAACTATAGTTCTTCGATAATGAACCTTGCCAATCATTTGAAAATATGGATGGTTGCAAATGCTCATCTCCAGCATTAGAGAATCTAGAGGCTTCTATAACGGATAGTTGTGAAAAATTCTCTTGCAGGTTACGAGCAATTGCTTCATCACTCTCCACGTTTGTAGACTCGGGATCATATTGACTTCTGTAATAATCCCCCTGATAATTAGGGTCATGCTGTGCTATATCACCATAATACCCAGAATTGAAGGTTGAATCTCCATCAAAAAGACGGAGACCCCACTGAATTGCATCTGAATCATGGCCATGTAAAACCATCTACCAACAAACAATACTTTATCAATTTACTTCTTTAGTAGTAAAAAAAACACTCAATCCAAACAAGGAAAAAATATATAGAGAATAACGGAGTCGTAAATTTAATCTACAAATCTGTGTGAAAATTTTTCCTTAATAGACAATTCCTTCACACAGATCAATGTCAGATCTAAATTTTCCAATCCCAAGCAATCCGCCAGCAATTAATTTTTCTTACGGATTTCAGTCTCATAGAACTCTCGACAATGTCAGTCAGATGTACCTTAGCCAAAGTTCAAACGTGGTAACAATTGCCTATTCAGACAGAATAGATCCTACACGTAAAACAATGCCTGCTGTGAGCGTATATTTAAAGGGCATTCGGTCCATAAAGGCCTGAAGTCCACCAACACAAAGGCAGGATGAGACTAGATGATGTTCTTTGGAAAATACCCAGAAAATTCAACTGAGGGACCGAGTATAGTATCAGTGTAACTCCTGTCTAGCTGCATCAAATGCAGTAAGCAGCTGCATAAATACGTGTGTTTGTTTAAGGATCTGTCCTTTCGCCATTTTGAACAGACAGAAGTTTATGAATTCAAGATACCATATTCAAACAAAAAGAAAACGGCCATTGGGAACATTTATAGACCAAACAATATCAACAGCATTAAAAATAAAGTTAATTAATAAAGCAAATGATAAACAAATCAAACCCTGATTCGTTCTCTGTCACATCATTTCTACTAGATGCCTAAGGTCAACTCACTAAAAAATCCCATAAATAATTGATTAATCCTCCATTTGTCTATCTGCAAAAATATTGTCAGTTTCGTCTGGCCAAAACTACACATCATGCACATCCATGCATCGAGTCTTCACCTAATTTTAAAATCAATTGAATAGATTTGAAAAAGAAAAGGAAAAAAATGTGAACATCACCATGCCCAGTCTGGTCAGCAATATAAATTACAAAAACAAACTCTTTCAAAGTATTTTGATCCTATGACCTTTTCAGTGACCTTTCTCGAAAATGAAATTGTTTAATTCACTGACATAGAAATCCATTTAATTCATGAAAATAAATGGATTGCGGTACGGGAATTTATCATATATCATAAACCCAACAAAACCATCGCCCAGTTGAAAACTTCGACATACATGAAAACAATATGGATAATACACAAACACCCAAATAAAGAACCATCCAATAACTCAATAATTTACATTGTTTTCACCAAAAAATTCCTGGGCAATCAAAGAATCAATCAAACGCATAACAGATCAATTACTAATCCGATCACTTACCTACAATTCAGACCCAATTGAACTCAGTAAGCGAGAAGCTTGTTCACCCGAAAGAGTGGCTCAACTAAGAAAGCAAATGACGAACGTAAGAGCAATCAGAAACCAAAGGAAACGGGAGAAATCCAAGTAAAATGGGATTCCTTTATATACAGTTGCAAGGACGTTAAACGTCGAATAAAATGGCTTTGCGATGAGGAAAGGAACGGTCTGGATTGCATTTGTACGGATATTACTTGGCGCGGCGATTCAACGAGCGATTGCATTGAACGGTGTGTGATTCCAATTTCTGATTTATTTTTGTTCAAGCAAAAACAATCTTACCTTGCCTTCCCCGACTCATGCACATCTTTTTATATATAATAATGTTTACAAGTGCACTATGTCACGTGTCATTGGATGAAAAATAATAACACGCATCCTTAGTGTATGAGAATGTGGGATTAAACGGATCTCAAATGTC
Organism: Begonia peltatifolia; assembly: GCA_022433055.1. Lineage (NCBI taxonomy): Eukaryota > Viridiplantae > Streptophyta > Magnoliopsida > Cucurbitales > Begoniaceae > Begonia > Begonia peltatifolia. The sequence goes on from CM039519.1 coordinate 31,358,510, forward strand.
GGAAAAAGTTTGAACATTGGATGTGTCGAGTGCACACCAAACATAAAAGAGGATTCTCGATTATCATACAACTTTAGATCTAAAAAACTGTTTTTGATCAAATCCATGATCAGTATACAATAATCTCGTAGCTGTTGTGATCATGTCTTCATAATCTTTGACCTCCACATTCGACCAAACCATCCGATGCCTGGGTTCCACGCTTCAAGGCTTCTCTTCTTATGCATAGATTCAGAGTTTTGGGAGTTTTCCATTGGTGTCAAGTTCATCATCGGCGGTTGTGCATCCCCAGTCTCTTTTCCAGCTTCAAAAATCTGATTCACCATTTCCAAAACATGGCTCATCTTTGGCCGATTCTTGGGGTGTCTAAGGAGGCATCGATTGGCTACTTTCGACAGCTGATAAGCTGATCTGATGTGTGACTTTCCTTTAAGCCTCGGATCCACTATTATCTGAAACTTCTTACTGTCTAACAGATATGGCTTTACCCATTCCAAAAGCTTCTGCTCGTTTTTCGGTCCATTTCGATCTACGGGGCGTCTCCCCGTGATTAGTTCATAAAGAAATACGCCATAACTCCACACATCAGTTTTCGAAGTAAGACGCCCGGTTTGAATATATTCTGGAGCTGCATACCCAATCGTCCCTACAGCCTGATGTAGATTACTAATTCAAAAGAATGCCAGACTAGTAAAATGTTGTACAAGAACTCTCAAGATTGTTATTTCAAGTCGTTTTCACCTAAATACTTGATTGAATTATATGGACTAAGATTCTAGGACTTATCCAATAAATAGACATTGCAGGAAAATAATGTTTGAACATACAGCTGTAGAAACATGGGTCAATCCTTCTGAAGGTCCCAACCGGGCGAATCCAAAGTCTGACAGCTTCGCATTCCAGTCCTCATCCAGGAGAATATTCGAAGATTTAAAATCCCTAAAGATGATCTACAATACACATAAAAATTACAAAGTTTAGACAAGTAGATGATCGAAAGAAAAGCTTGAAAAGATATAAAAAAGGAACCAAAGCGACAAGAAGGGTGGCAAAAGAAAAACCTGAAAGCTCATCTCTTCATGTAAATACGTCAAACCACGGGCAGCATCTCGTGCGATCCTCAATCGCATGGGCCATGAAAGAGGTGACACTGAACGACGAGATAAATGGTCCTCAACACTTCCATTAGGCATAAATTCATACACCAATAATCGCTGAATTCCTCTTTCATCATCATCAGCACAATACCCCACTAGTTTAACAAGGTTTGGATGCTCAACCACACCAAGCACATTAACCTCTGTAACCCATTCCTTATGTCCCTGATGCACATAAGAAACCAATTAAAGAAACAAGTAAACCTATAAAAACACCAAGTGGTGGACCCCGAAAGAGCAAACGCACAAAATACACATTCTTCGACAAACCAATAGCAATGAATACATATATATAGTTCTTGAATTTGTAGAGATCGGAATCAGAAGTAGTTTCCTTAATGGTCTGATTCGATTTAAAAGTAGCCAGATGTTATATCAGGTGTAATTTACAGGATGGCATAACTAGCTTCATCAGTGAATTTCTTCCAAACATTAAGCACGAACGCAATGAGAATAATACTTTCAAATACTTTCAATCACAGTAATCAAGTTCAAGAACTGACAGTATGTAAAAATTTGAAAAGGCAAGCTCAAATTCAACTTCTAAGAATATGTTAAAATTATTGCAGCATGTGCAAGTTCTTGCCTGTAACCCTCTATTACCAAGCTGTTTCACTGCAACTTCGACTTTTGTGGATGGATCTTCCTCATTCTTGATCAACCCCTTAAATACACATCCGAATCCACCTTCTCCAATCATCGCAGAGCGACTGAAATTTTTTGTGGCTGATTTTAACTCAGACACTGTAAAGATTCTGAGGTTGCTGGATCTATGAGAGGTACAGGGAAATGAGTTCCTCCTCGAAGATCCTGCGCTACTGTCTGAAACATTTTGAGAATTCAACTCTGAACCTGATCTCCTCATTTCCTCTTCAGTACAAGTGGAAAAGATAGGCTTCAGCTCGTTTTTCCTATCTCCGTTGAAGAATGGGAAACACCACCTCATAATTCCCAAGAAGATCAAAGAATCAACACCTGAACAGCCAGGGCAGTGGGAGGAGTTGAGAATGTTAGACACTGAAAGAATCAACTGCTATGTGGTAGTTGTTTCCGGCAGTCAAAAGCTTCCATAAGAGGATCGAACCGTCAAATATGAGGAACTGATTGAAGAAAAAATCATTATGAATCAATATCAAGCCCAGAAAAGTGTAACGTTAAAAAGCTGCAGTGGAAAATCTAGAAGAATTTCCCTTTCCCTTTATCAGTATCAAGGATATTTCATTTGAAATTTAGATAGTCTTCCTCCTCAAGAAATACAATACGCAGAATCTAATTGAAGAAAAACAGTATTCAATTTTGTCAAACAGATGGCGGAAGATCATGATACACAGAAACGCAAAAATGATAAAAAAGAGAACCAACCTTTTTGACGATTCCGGAATCATTGATCAGACTTTTTTTCATCCAAAACTCATGGACTGAGCTAAAAGATACTCATTTGATCGAACAACACGAAAAGACCCCAAAAAAGACTAAAAAGAAGGAAGAAAAAATCGTGAGAAAATTCCTAGTTGAGTCTTGACTAGACTTACCCGCCCAAGAAGCGAAAACTGGTGACACCACAGGGGAATACGGCAGAGAGAGAGAGAGAGAGAGAGAGAGAGAGAGACAGAATTTGGGGCAAGGCAGACAAGGGGGTCTTCCAAGAAGTTGCGGGAAAAAGTGTAAAAAAAAAAAAAAACAAGGACTTGGAGGTGTTCATGGGGCATGAAATTAAGAAGAGAGCGAGAGGGTTCCGTTGGAGAGAGGGTGGTGGGGTGATGTCAACGCGACATGAGAGAATTCACATTCAGTCAGATAGGGAGCTGGGTCCTGGGCCCGAAATATATAAACGAAGGTTAATTAAAGCTAGCCTGGCTTTATTTATTTTATTACACGAATGGTCCTATAATTCATCTCATTTTACATTGCATGCTTCTTCGGAGCAAAAGTGCGAACCTAATCCAATCCAATCCAATCCAATCCAATCCAATCCCTGCAAGTCTGCACCATGTTCCATTGCCGGGCTGTCTTTCCCAAGAACTAGATAGTAATTAGTCTCACCACTAATACCGAAATAAAGCACACCATTTTACATGGAAATTTGTAATTTTATTCCCAACGACCAACAAGTTTTCTGCCTCAAATAAAGTCCTGGTTACCCCAACTCAAAGAGTGTCACCTCTGAGTTACGAGGGATCCCACATCTCATCCTAATATTCGAGATCATCACACGGGGGCTAATACTAAGAGGACGGATCATTCTGCTGCAATATAACATTTATATTTGACATTCTTCCTCCGCACACTATCATCCATACTACTGCCACTGGACGTTCTTCCACAGGGGGGCTGTTCCCTAGTTACAGGTTCTCTACCTTATTTTTGGGACAGGTTCCCTGCCATTTTGTTACAGAGTAGCTGAGCTTTTCTTCTCAAGAGATGGATACAAACCAGAAAACTAGGTTTCGTTTAGATGTTTATATAGTTATATCTAATCGTAATATGAAATGGCTGCAAAAGAAACCTTTTACTCTTTTCAACAATAAATGATCTCTTGGCAACGAACCATGTATCAAGCAAGGGCATCAATCAAAAAAATGACTGCACGAACATGAAATATTTTCCTGCCAAATATATACACGAGGAGTATATTACCTGGTGATAAAGTACATACAACACATTTGTTGGGACAACAGTAACAGGCAGTACAAAATCATAAAGACACAAAATGTGGAATGTGTTACTACCTTTTCATTACAATTGAATCCTGAAGAAGAGAGAATTGACTCAGTATAACCCCAAAGTATCATCTAAGTCCTTCAACCAAGCCTTCCAGTTCTCTCAACCCAAACCTCCTTCCATGGAACTCAGCATCTCTATGCCTAGCCGCAAAGTAAAATACCAACCAAGCCACCATGAAATAAACCTCCACCACTGACTGGAAAGCTAAGGCAACGTGTTTACCGCAAATACGAGCTACGGCCAATCTCATCAATGACCCACAAAAAATAGTTTCCAAGCACTTCATTTGGAATGCCTGGTTGAACATCGTCAATAACAAATTACAACCTTCCTTCATTACCTCTCTACCACTCCTTCTGGGATCTACAATGGCAACAAAAGCACCCACAGCAAAAATGAAATCAATAAGTGAATCTGACAAAATCCATGTAAACAGAAACCCAGTAATTTCCTTTTCAAAACCTCGAATCCATGGAGACATCACGTAAAATGGCATTAATTTCAACCTTACAAACAGCTTGAAAAATGAATACTGATCATCGATCTCACTGAAGTACCACAAACCAATAAGCTGAGTGATTGCATCTCTCACAGCCCATCTCATCAGAATAAATCCAGAAAGCCTCTTAAACCCCAGTCGAGACCCATTCCAAATCATACCGACAGATAGGTTAAACCTTCCAATCAGATCATTAACAACTGCAATGAACACAGTGCCTAACACCCAGGAATATGTAACAAGAAAACCTAGAATCACCCAACTATAAGCTGCGGATAAGAAACTCACAAAGAAAAATAAAGCTGCTGCGTCTCTGCGTCCAAGGTCAAATCCTTTCGCAAAGAATGGTAAATCCACAATTCTTTCAAAATCTTGATTCCCACTTTCCAATCCTAGAATTCTTTGGTCTTCTTGATCGGTAGTGGTTTCATCATCATTATCAAAAGACGAAGCATCAGCTTTGAATGTAATGCCGGGGCGAAAAAGCTCAGAAACCCTAATTCCATCATCGACGATATTAGCCGAAAACCCCGATATCGAATCAAATCGGGTGAAAATGGCGAAACTAGCATTAGTAGGAGACTTAGGGTTGTAGCCGAGGAGATTACGATGGCCATCTCCGTCCCCTGAGAAGAAATCGTCATCTAGAGTTCCTACACGGGTGAGGTGAAGAAAGGGGCGACGGCGGCGGTGTCGGCGGGAGAAGGAAGAGGGGAGAGAGGTTAGATCGGAAGATCGGGGGCCCGCGGAGAGATCGACGCGGGAGAGGAGGGCCTTGAGGGAAGGGTCACGGTCGATGAAGGAGGTGAGAAGGTGGGTTCCATGTTCGAGGAAAATACGAAAGGAGAGGAGGAGGAGGGAGAGGAAGAGAAATGCGAGGAGATTGGAGGCGAAAGAAGAGGAGGCTTGTCGAAGAATCTTGGCGGTGTTTCGGAGGTTAGGGAGCGTTGAAGCGTGGCGATCGCCGTCGCTCATGGTGGGAGTGGGGAGACAATCCCTCTTCGCTTTGGCTTGTATTTCAGATAATTGGGGCTTCACTCAGTCACTCATGGTTCTGTTTCCCACCGCAAACCCGCCAGAGCTGATTGGACGACAAATCTATTTTTCAACACAATATATATTTATTTGTGGATTGTTTAAATTATTTGACAAATAAAATATATATATATATATATTTCTAACAAAGGTGGGAAATTGAAACACACGTGGCCTGTTTAGAAGTAGCCACCTCAGAACTGAAAAATAGAAATTCATTCTTCTCAAACTCAAGTTACTGTTTATTTAAAGCAAAAACATGGGTGACATATGTGAGACACAATCTCACAAGGTCCACCATCTGATTTCTCGGCCAGAGTAGAAACATGGCAGGCCAACCACATTTGACTTGGCTCACGAGAGTCACAGAGTGCGACACCAACCCAAAGTTAGACGCCATAAAACTGGACTATATACAGCAGGATTTAGATGGTTACTTTTTGCAAAGGCAATTTTTCCCTACCCTCAGCCAATACCAGTTACATCAACAAACAATTTACTCTCCTACTGATTTCTTTTCGGTTGCGAGGATATTACACCTTCATTCCGCCAGACCTACGCATATTTAAAATACAAATACAATTTGTGGAAAGGGCTTGATTTGATACACATTGAGAGGGAGAGGTGGGGTGAAAAGGGCTCAACAATTGATAGCCAATTCAGATCGCGAGCGGCTTCTCATCATTATACAGCTAAATTAATGAACAAGGCAACTGCCGCAAAAGCTATGAGTTATAAGGAGCCGAGATATGAACCTTGCGAGAGGCCGGAGTTTCTGAGCCAAAGGGCTTGTTTGACAACCTTCGCTTGTAGCGTTTGAGAACAGACGCCAGATTTTCTTTCCCCTTTGGGAAAGCCACATCACCGGCAGCAGTGCCTGTTCGGCCCTTCCGGCAAGAGATTGCAATCTCAACGTCCTTGATCATATCCAAAAGATTGGCTGCATTTGTGCACTTCCCCCTGATTGGTTTTGGAGGAAGGATTCCATTTGAAACGGGTGGACTTAATCTTTGCTGGTAACTTTGGGGGATTTGAAGACAGAAACATGGGGACATTGGAGTACGAGGCCTTGAGAATGCAATGTCGATGATCCCCTGCAAGAAATATCAGGGGTCAGAGCCCTCCATAAACAATTATTTGATAGAGGCAACGAAAATATAATGCAAATCCTTAAAGTTTAACCACAAATACAAAAGGTGTGGGTTTTGCATTCATGATCAGGATTTTCAAAAGAAACATTCTCATTTCTTCACCACTACAGGAAAATTACAAACTTCTATTACTTTTGGAGACCCAAAGGTGTGAAGTAAAGGAACTAGAGAAAATCTAGTACAAAAATGAGACAAAATCTAGTAATTGTCTAAGGTGGCGTCAAACTTATGGGGTGGTAGAGATTTAAAAATTTCAACAGACCCCAAAAAACACAGACCAGGGTATAACAGAATCAATCGGTCATATGATTAAGCAGAGATGGCATCTCTAATAACCCGACAGAGAGAAGCAAAGATGAGAAGGGGTTCCACTAAAAACCAGCTAAGAATGAGAAAGAAATCAAAATCTCCTCATCAATTCAGTAAGGTAATGTTGTTTCTTATCAAAAAAATTCAGAAAGGTAACGACTAACAAATGTCAAGCTTCTCGCACAAAACTAACAAAAGCTTGCCACAGAGGAGTAACCAAGTTCCATGTTATCATGTTTATAGTTCGTAATGCAATTTGAGTCACCTGAAGACGATTGAGAACATATGTGTATTTTCCCCATAGCTCTGGCCGGCTCTCCATAAGTGACAAGTCAAGAATTCGATGGATGCACCATACACCAAAGCTTGTTATTAGATCTGACCTCCATATACATTCCTCTCCACAGTGAGGAACAGAAGAAATTGACAAATCCCTGAAACAAGATTCATTCATTCCAAAACCAGACTTCCTGTCAGATGACAAGTAACTAGCCTCTGTCATTGGAACTGCCCAATTCATTTCCCTAGATTCGACATCAAAGAGAAATTTCTCTCTAACAGCCACAGAATTAATTAGTTCCTCGTCAGCCCCATCATTTTGCCTAAACAACCAATCAGATCCTTCCAATTTTAAAAGCTTCACAATGCAATGTCTGAAAGACCGAAGAAGCCGAGCTTCTAAGTCCGCAGCTGAAGCAGCTTCTTGACTGATTGAATTACGCATCTCAACTGCTTCAGTTCCTGTAGCATGACTTTTATTTGCGACCCCAAATTTCTCAAAAGGTTGTCTAGACCATAGTGATACAGCATCTGAATTAGAACTCAGCGGTGATGATAAAACATTATAGTCAACCTTTGATGGAGAGAATCCATCTAATGCTAATGAAGCAGGTGCTCTTGGCCCAGAATCTGAATTCAAGGTCTGTTCATACTTTCTACCAACAGATGATCTGAATCCAGTTGGACTATTCCATTGAGCACTCTTATCGGACACATATATATCCCGATGAATATTGGGTGAACTATGGTACTTCTTCGTATTGACGGCAGTTACTAAAGTCTCAGCATTTCCCAGAGAGAAAAGTTCGTAATATGGCCTTTCAGATTCCAATGGTCTATTTCTTGAAACAGCACGATTCTGGAAACCAGATGCATGACCAACACCTAAACCATCTTGCAGCTTTTGTCCAAGTGCAAAAGCAAGTGAATCTCTATGGTTTGCACCACCTAAAGACTGGGTTTTTAACACCGAAGGCTTTACTTGAACATCCAAGTCATCTAAACCACTGCTGTTCATATTATTTTGACCCAGATGGGATGTACTCTGATAACCATGAATTGTGGCTGGCTGAAAATTCCAGCTGCCAGAAGGTAAGTTGCGAACACTAGAATAGCGTCTCTCTCCAGAATCAAGGGCACCCTGATTAGAACTTTGCACGTATGCATCTAACAACTGCATGTGGCTTGACCACATAGATGAAGAACCTCCCTGGCTTTCATACATAGACTCAAACCTGCTTGGGATCCTCTGATTCTTGGGAGACTCGTATAAACTTGATGCGATGAAAGGATCCAATCCGCGCCCTCCATCAGATGAGTAATATCCAGGAATTTCCCTAACAGTGGTATCCAATTTTTGTGAGGCTGTGACAGCATTTGACTCTACAGAATATAATGAGTTCACCTTCTTAGTCATTGCTTCTTGTGTAACTTGTCCGTGGAAATCATACAGTTGCCCCCAAAAGTCATCAAGAACCACAGTTAGTTGGCGCCTCGCTGCACGGCCCAAACCAGCTAATCTTGAAAGGCTTCCTGCACCACTCCCACCTTCTTCACTTTTACCACTGACACTCCTGAAAGATCCTGGTTCTTCAGATGTCATACTTGGTGCATTCCCAAAAGTCCCTTTTGTTGATTCTTCAGGCTCTGAAATTTCACTCAGATCATCATCCTTCACAGTTTGTAGGCCACTTTCAACTCCAACAGTCTTTTCAACTGGATCTTCTAATTCACTCTTTGGGGGAATGCTGTCTACAGCTTCTGTATCAGAAACCTTAATGATTGCAGCCCACTCTGCTTCACACTCCACTGTGGAAGTGGATTCCTCTGCATCATTCATTAAGGAGGTAGTAAAAGAGATCTCTGAAAAATTTTCATCCATGTCAGTAACATGAAGTTTCTGATTAGGCTCCAAAATAGATCCTGGCAAATCAGGGTTACAAAGTAAGGTTAATTCAGTGGCATGGCTCTCTAAGATCCTGCCAAGCTTTTGAGATGTTTCTAGCTTCTCATATGGCGTCTCTTCCTGAAACCTTGTCACATTTAAATCAGACTCCTCTCTACCCATAGATAATTCAGGTGAAGTCTTTGACACATCCCAGTTGCTGAGCTGAGCATGTAATTGTGCATTAGCAGATTTTAATGGAGTGGCTGCCAGCCAAAGCATCAAACAAAATGATACACAACCAGTTGTAAGAAGAATCAGATAAGGGATTGATGATATACTTCCCATGTTCCATCTCAAATTGCCGACCCAATCACTATTACCAAATATCATTTCCATCACAAAATTTATTTTTAGACCAAGCATTCCGATGCATGTCATCAGTGCCAAGAACTCCACAAATTGAGAAACTTTGTATACACCCATTATTGTTCTTGATGAAGCAATGCGAAAAAGGGGAATCACAGACGATGGAAGCAACAAAGCTATCATAACCTGTGAAAATATAAGCAGTTGATACATCCCTTCAGCTCCCGCATTCCATACACAATAAAGGGAGGGGACAATTGAAAGAATTCGAATTGTAGCACAATGAAGCCAAACGGGAAGATCCAGTTTCAAGAAATCCTGCAGGATTACTTGCCCACCCTGGCTCCAGCTTAATGTTGTGACTTTATTGGATAAATTCACGATGAGTAAGAAAGCAACAGGCATCAAGGGGCTCCTAAACACCTACATCGCGTGGAAAATGAATCCTGATTAAGTTATGATGAGAATATAGAAGTACCAGTCTACAGGATTTACAAATAGCTGATACATTTTTTTCCTTGAAATCAATTTAAGAACAACAGAAAATTGCACCTGCTCTATTATCGACATAGCATCCTGAAAGGTGAGTAAAATAACACCTGTACTATAGAACACATTTGCTGCAGAGTTCATCAGCACATAATTCACCAGAAAAGGGCCACTGAAGATGACTATGATGGCAAAAAAATGCTTAAAACACAAGGTATCCTTGGATATGTTCGGAGATCCCACATATTGCTGCATAGTTATGTCAACTTGTCAGAAAAACTAATGAGACAGTCATCATGTTAGAACAATAAAAACACTTCAACATTTAAAATTTGGAATTTTATCTTTTTCTAGAAACTACAACATATTGTCAGTATAAAGTAAGACACAAAAAGCCCGCCCATGCTTGGTAGCTCAACAATCTCTATCAAATTAGGTCCGCTTGATATTATTGGAGCATTAAAATCCAACTCCTAGAAGTTTAAGTATTTAAATTTTCATATAACATAGAAAAAGATGGGTTTTGCATTGATATAGTTTGAGCAGCTACTTCCGGTTAGTATCTCACGAGCACTTAATAAAGCAGTTGAAAGACAACTATAAAATCCCCAAAAAGTAGGAGAATAGACCAATAGTCCTAAACCTATGTAATGCAAAACAGGAAAAAACAAAGACCTGACATCATAGTATCATCAAGTCACTCTTTTATATATGATCACTTTCAGCTACTCAGTTGAAACCTAAATCCAATTTAAGACAGCTAAGTTATTGTAAGCTGAGTACATTTCGGCAAAAGCTTCAACCAATTTATCAGTTTCTCAGAGTTCAGATAATATCATCATTTCAGATTTTGATGCCTTGAATAGATATAATAACATAGTTTACAGAATAGTCCAAACTTGATTATTCTAAGAGATTTGTGAGGAAAAAACTGTAACAAGTTAAATTTCTAGGAACAAGAAGTGGGAGTGTTTTGTTGCATGCACCATATGGAAGACACAATGTCTGACAGATAGGTTATATGGATACCTTTACCAAAAAGGAATGTAAGTAGAAATTTTGGGGCATAATACTTGCTCCAAGAAGACTCATAAGTGCATACGTGCTATCACCATTCAACTTTGTCAGCATTCCATTCATGGAAACTGGAATCTCTGGTTGACTGAAGAGTATTCCGAGGATAAACGTGAGCAATAAAAAGAAGGCCATGTACGTGAGTAGAAACACAGTCTTGCAGTTTTCCTAAAAGGGAAAATTCGTAGAGTTACAGGGTGCAACAAAATATAAAACAAGATTTCAAGTCATTGGAATTACCAGAAAAATGGCAATAATTGGAAATAGAGCAGCATCAGTAGCAGTCAAAAATACACAAGTGAACAAGTCCCATCCAAATAAGAGATTAAGTCCATTTGCAATACCTAGAATCTTGAAACATTTGTGCAAGCATATATTAGCAATGAAACATAAAGCTTTTAAAATTAGAAATCTCACAAATCAACCCAGGGCTCATTTCAATAACTAGTTCAGTAAATATAACCAGCAATTTAACTGAAACTAGTGACAGTTAATTTACCATGGTAAGATCCAAAAGAATCACAGACACCTCGACTTGGATGCCAAGGAACATGCTGGTGCACTTGTCATACTCACTGCTGCAAATCTTTTCCATGGTAAAAAAGAGCACTATATAAGTAACAGTAACCACTAACCAATACTGACTAATGATCAATCACTTTGTTGTAAGAATATAAAAAATATGTAGCCAATCTAAAGTGTGGTATTCTAAATTTGAAAAGCAAGCATTGCTCTTTCAATCAAACCCATTGACAAACTTTATGCAAGATTAGCGCCTAGTTAATTATGCAACGACACCAACCTCTAACTGAAACTACAGAGTTATTCCCTGAATCATATTTATTACAAGGAACATTGATAAATTATAGCATTTATGGCATTTTGGAGAAATGAAATTCCATGAGCATATCTTTGTTGAAATATTACAATAGAAGGAAAGGGAGATATGAAGGGAGGGAAGGTGAAGATCTAATCCCATAAGAATTTAAAATTTCTGAGCCGAGAGCAATAAGGCACATGTTACAAACAGCAATCATTAATAACAATTTCAGGAAAGTTACCTGGCCAAGATCTCTTCCTGTAACCACACCAATCCGGGCAGATAAGTAATGACATAAGATAGCAGCAAAATTAAATAGAACCATGAATGTCCACAGATCAAACCCAAACCGAGCACCGCTTTCAACAGTCGCTGCCCATTTCCCAGGGTCAATATAACTAACTGAAACCAGAATAACAGGTGCAATAGCAGGGAGATATTGATGAAGTGCTCCCATCAGGTGGCTCACATGCAAGACCTCGGCTTCCATAATATCAGTATGGTCTTGCGACCAAAAAAAGTGCCAGTGCAGTGCAGTACTAAAGGAACACTATTAGAAACAGTAAACTTCCTTCCCACGACAAATTTGACTATTGTACATGACTCCCGCAGAAACTTCAAGTAGAGGCTTCAAAACAACACATTCAACAAGGCAAAGACAACATCTATAACAACTGCAATCCATCAATAAGCATTAGCTTGATTACATTGTAGATCATTATTTGCGTTCAGCCCAATAATTTAAGAAGACAGCCTCCTCATTCATTGTCTCTATCAGCAAAACCCAAAACAGAAACACTCTTTTAATATTTTTATCAGTAAAACATCTCCCCGCAACACTACAGAATTTCGTTCAAAACCACCACCTTACTTCATTATGTAGAGTCCAACAAAAAACCACTTGTTCCTGCAACTTCAGCTTTGACCTAATTCAAATGATAAAATCAATAAGCAACCCAAAAGTAAAGAAAATAAAGCCCCAAGGCCAAAAAAAAACCATTTCGAGAAAGCAAACAACATGTAAAAAATGCAGTTAAAGAAACTACCTAATACAAAGAAACTTGTGTGGTATTGTGCTTGGTGATCGATGCATTCACACAAGTAAGACGAGAAGGATTTAGATTTTCTAGGTGTTACAAAAAAAACTTGGGCTTGTAAACTACACAAAAGTTCAAAAATCATAAAGTCCAGAGAAACTGATTTCTATCCAATACTTGTACTGATTTTAATAGTTAGGACTAGTAGTCAACCCCTCAATTCACCATTTTAATCAATGACCAACCAATGAGCATTCTAAAGAAAACTCAATTTCACCGAGGAAAGCACACTGCAAAGTGCAGATAACAACATTCACAAATCAATCATCCCCTGGGTTGTGGTCACTGATCTGTTCACCAGGTAAACAGTCGTGGCAGCTATTTGAAGCATGAAAAAAAAAACAAGTACACTAAGCGCTAAACACAGCTCAGATCTCCCCCAAAGATCCTTGAGACATCCAAAAAACATAATTTGAGACAAAACAAAAGAAAATCAAGTGTAAAGGGCCCAGCAGAGAGGACAAAACACAATAATTAAAATGCACCATTAAAGAGAATGACCCAATGAAGCCGCCATGGATCTGATTCACCTAAAGCCGAAAAAGATGAAGTAAAACCAAAGAGAACATCCACACTAACTCCAAGACAAGTGATTGACAACAGAAAATCAAAAACAGACGGTGCAGGGCTACGAGTAGGGTTTGTGAGAGTTAGAGCAATTACCATGGGCGCATTGATTTCTTATTCTCATGGAATAGGCTCCCGCAGCTGAGAGCGTTAATAATAGGTGGGGAGAGAGAGAGAAGGAAAAGGAGGTTCGATTTTTGCTGGGAAAGATGAGAGAGAAAGTGGGTCGACTTTCGAAGCCATCTTGAAGAGAGAGAAAGGTGGTGAGGTTAGGGAGTGAAGTGGAGAAAGGTGAGAGGAAGTTTGATTTAATCTTAATTATAATAATAAATCCCGCGATTAAGAAATTAATTACCAAAAATAATTAATTAATTGTGTTTTGGTTTTGCATTAATCAACCAAGGTTGAGAATCGTGTGGGGCCAACTGTCCGGTCAACCAACGTAAGCGTTATGTTCACTGTTGACTGCATTTAAATATATAGTTTTTGTTAATTATTTAATAAATTAGCACGTTACCCTTAATTATCATTTATACTTTTATTTTAAATTAACTATTTTAGTAATTTTCATGATTAATGGTTAATGTACAACCCTTATTTTTCAAAACTAAGCATTGGACAAGTATACACGTGGCATCTGCCTTCATTAATCTCGTATTCTATTGATGGTTAAAGCTCAATTTATATTATTGAAAATGTACAATCTCATGTCATTTTAAAGAATGAAAATTGAGTAAGTAATAAATAGAATTTTCTTGCATATCTAGTGCAACGTATTTTAAGTAACTCTAACAACAAATTCGTACGAGTTTCGGTCAAAAGACAATAATATTGTACTTGTACCGGGAGATTCAACAAAACACACACACACACACACACATATATATATATATATATATAAATAAAAGATGGACCCAAATCAACCACAACCTACTTTGTGGATCATGATTACTGTGAATATTTTTGTTTCAAAAAATAAGAGTTTAGGTTAGGAAGAGGAGGGTTTGGTTCATTGCATCTTCAATTTTAAACTCAGATAAACACGTTGGGGGGATCGTTCTTTGAGGTTTTTAATGAGGTTTAGTGATCTGTAATTGACCTGGTAACTCCGACCAAAACTCTTTTTAATTATTTTAATTAATGCTCTAATCTTTCCTGGTTTGGTTTCCGAGAAAAGTTTCAAGAAACCTTCCCCTCAGATGCAGTCGCAGATGCCACGATTCAGCAGCTCGACAAGGACGTTGCAAGAAGATGGCGTGGCTTAAACCCTAGTAGTTAATAAATTACCATATGTTTGCAGGCAATGATGAGTCTGATATTTTAAGATTGACGCCGAAGAGAACTTGCTCTTGAGTTTGATATTTTGAGATTGACATAAACCAATCATTAGTTTCTGTAATTTGATGTGATATGGTCTGTTGTTTTCTCTTTTTTTGGCAGACGAATCGTAACAGCAGAAGAGGGTTTTGAGAGTTTGTGTACAAGGGTTGATTTGGCATTCAAGGGGGACTATTTTTCGCACATGAATTTCGATTTTCCCAGTAACCAAACACATCCAAAACAGTATTTCTAATGATCACAGTCTGGGCTCTCAGATGCAGTTTCCCAGAACAATCATTCTGGCCCAGATGATGCCTTGAAAACCAGTTCTTCGTGGATCACTCGAACCTTGTTATATTATCCTATTATTTAACTACATAGGTCCCTTGATACATATCATATTATTGCATTATAAAAGTAATTAAATTAGCGGTATCATTTATACTGTTCGGGATTCTCACGCCTAACCAAACTAAATTAACAGAATCAAAATCTATGAAGAGACAAAGGCGGGGTCGTAGAATCTCTTCTCGGCCTTTTTGGGGATTGTTTTGACGTCACCAAAACATGCAAAGATCTTACTATTTTGGTCCAACTCGAGGAAATCTTAGCATAAAGTTGGAAATACCAAAAGCATCCCCCTTTTTCACTGTTGGGTGTTCATGTTTATTAATTTCATCTTTGAAGCCAATACTTATAACTTAGCTTTACAAATGTACAATATAGAAGAGTTGGGGAGCTGTTTGGTTTACTGCAACCAGATGGGAGAGAAAGGCTTAGTCTTTGGCCAAAAGTGGAAGCAAAAGCAACAGGCAGGGCCAGGGGTTTAACATAATTTATAATTTTTCTCCAGACTCAGGTTTTATGGAAAGAAATTTCGCCAAAATCTGATGGAAAATGAAGACAAACACAAGTGTGAAAAGAGAGAGAGAGAGAGAGAGAGAGAAGTAAAGGGTGTGGCGGTGGGGCCGTGATGATTAATTATTGTAAGTAGGTCGGTCTGAAAGGACAGAAAATTGAGCTTCCTGTCTATCTTCTTCATCTTTGTTGTTTTTCTGTCTGTAGCAAACCCAAAGCCAGAATTGAACCAGTTGTATTCAGTGAAACAGACACGTTCATTTTCATAGTGTTTTGTCTTCATTTTCTGTCTCAAACTCCGGCTATGTCGTGTCTTTTTTTACAGAAAAGGAGGTTTGATTATCGTGTGGAAAAATGATGTTTTTAAATTGCCGGATAATCCGCTTTTATTTTTATTTTTTACAAAATTACGTTTCAATTTCATTGAGTAAAGATGAACAAGGAAAAGCCTTAAATGGTGGAACTGGAAATGCCGATGGACGACATGCACGTTGGCTCCGACCTTAAATTTTATCCTTGACTTATCTACCGCTGTATTGTCTTTTTAGGGTTCTTTTGTTTTATTTGACGTTATAAATGGATAAATACTGTAAAAAATAGGACGATTAAACTCCAAATGATCGGCAAGAACATACTCTTCCGAGTCAAGCAAGCGAAGAAAAGAGGACACAAAAGTAGGATGATTTTGCAGTGTCTTTCGTGGTAAGAGACAAAAGGGACCTGATTGTGCTCCATCTTTTCAAAGACCACCAATAAATACGAACAGAGATCACTGAAGAAGAACCCAACAAAAATAAAAACAACTTTTTGAACTTTAGTTCGTCGACCTTGGGCATACAGCATTAATCTGTACTGGATTCTGTGTACTCTACTCTCATCGCTCATCTAGTGCGTGGCTCTCTTCTATCTAAAAACAACTATGCTCCATTATCGCGTCTCATGATAAAGGCCTAAGGCAAAATTAAAGAGAAAAGGAACTATTAACGACTCACATCATCTTTGACCCGTTTGTGGATGGTAGTTTGTCGGAAAATGTGGGGTTTTGGAGAGGGAGAAGGGGAGGAATATGAATGAAATGGGGACAGAATGGTTGAAGAAATGGAAGTCGAGAGAGGACAGACATGGGAAGAGGAAGAAGGGGGGGTATCTAGTGTGATTAATCAGACGAAGAATTTTCATGTGCATTCATTTGTGTTGTACTTTTGTCTTCCAACTGAAGCTGGATCTGGCTACAATGGACATGTTTCTTACCCACTTCTGTCTTCTCCTTCTTCTTTGCTCTGTAATTTCTTTAGAAACAACAAATTAATCTCCATCGTGATTTCCTTGCTTGTTCTTTCGAAACTACAAATCAAATAAGTGCTCAAGCGTGCTGACTTTTCCAGAACGTGTGGAAGGAGAACATGCCAAATCTCTCACGTGGGATAGGACCTATATAAACCCATGACCATCCCAGAGGGATACATAGAGAGAGAGAGAGAGTCTCGATTCAAGCCAAAAAAAGGGTTTGATACTTTGTATTTTATTCAGACACATGTTGAGGTTGGGGAGCTCTGAGGCACAGAACGAGAAGAAACAGATATTTTGTTGGAGGCTCTAAACTTCATAAAAGTTAAAAAAAAAAAAAAAACCCAGAGTGGGTCAATTGGGAGACATAAAGGGAGAGAGAGAGAGAGAGAGAGAGAGAGAGAGAGAGAGAGAGAGGTATGGAAGGTGAGAGTGAAACTAAGCCATCCAAGTTCGGGAGAATTTGCGTATTCTGTGGCAGTAGCCATGGGAAGAAGAGCAGCTACCAGGATGCAGCTATTGAGCTTGGCAAGGAACTGGTAATTAACCCCTTTTTCCCCCTTTCTGCTTCCACCCTGAGGCTGTTATACCAGAATGGTGGGCACTCTGTGGGAGTATTATCTTTCTTCTTCTTTAATCTCTTCTAATTTAGTCATGTTGTTCTAAGGTGTCGAGGAATATTGATCTTGTTTATGGAGGGGGCAGCATTGGATTAATGGGTCTGGTTTCACAAGCTGTTCATAATGGCGGTCGCCATGTTATCGGGTAAGCCTTTTCTCTTTACTCTCGCGATCGAGATTAAGAAGAAATTATCAATCTTTTATATGTCTCAAAAATAAAAACTGGGAATGTATTAAGTCATGGTTTTACTTATAATGCTGCTGTTCTGCATTTTGTTCTTCATTGAAGCTGATATTTACTGCTGTTTATTTGCAGAGTTATTCCCAAGACGCTAATGCCCAGGGAGGTAGGTCTGTTATCTCTAAAATATATCCGAAAAAAGGTGCTTTTTATATACTAGGGAATAACTCTGTCTGTCTCTCTCACTCCCTCATACTTCCACTGTTATTTCATTGTGTGGTTCTCAAGCTTTATGTCTCTTTAATGGCTGCTCATAACCTTATCCATGTTTTACATGGCAATACCCCTCTTCTTTCATTCATATATCCGGTCAGTGTCGTGTTTTTTTTACTGTTTGGCATTATCTTCAGAGAGGACCTCTTTCTTTTCTTTGATCTCCTTTCCTTTGTGGTTGGTTAGGAGGGAAAGGGCTGATTTTATAAACTCCAAACCTGGAACACCCATCATTGCTCTACTGCAGAAAACTCCAAATTCTTCTCTCTCTTTCTCTCTCTAAGAGTTTCAAATCCCTTAACTTAGGGTGTCGTTTTGCAGTTAACAGGTGAAACAGTTGGGGAAGTGAAGGCCGTGGCAGATATGCACCAAAGGAAAGCAGAAATGGCTAAGCATTCGGATGCCTTCATTGCCTTGCCTGGTTATCTGAACTTCTCCTCTATAACACTGAAATAACACAGTCGAACTTAATATCAGCCATGTCCCTCCGGTTCTTTTTACATTATTACTTATTTCCGCACTCAAGATTTGACCCGTTTGGCTTTTACCCATATCGGGAAACTAGAGGGAGGGAGTGGATGAGATTGAATCAGTCAGTCAAACAAGAAAAAGGCACTAACTTTTGATTGTTTTCCAGTTTCTTACAGTAAAAGTTGAGTAACCTTTTGCTTAGTTTGATCCGTAAATGCAAAAATGAAGAGGTATATGAAGCCAAGTTAGGTGCTATTGCTTTCGGCCTGGTGTAGTGCCAGTTGATATAATGATTACATTTGGTCAAAATTCATATTTAAAAGACAAACTTGGATATACGGAGGGACTGGTTTATGCGATCTGCCATTTTTAACCAACTCTCTCAAGAGTCGAGTCAAGAGTCAATACCTTTCCTTTCACAAATCCCAAGAGACATGGTTTAGCTTCTCGACCCATCAAACTCAGAGCTGCTCGCGTCAACTTTTTGCTCATATCAACCTACAAATCAAGTTTTCTCCAACCATTCTACTCAACAGAATTAGCCGAAACTGAATCTGAGCCTAACAGCCGGTTTGTTTGCGTTGAAATAAGAATGATACGACAGATTAGAGAATTTATTTGATCGACTGTTGTCTTATCATCATCAGTAGTCTTGATCTTCCTAAAAGATATTTAAAACTACAAAATTTATATGTTCATGTGTTAAAGATGGCAGCCTTCTCACAACCCAGGAACCATGATTCTAAACTCAGACAACTATCTGTTTCTGTTTTGTTTTGTAGGTGGATACGGGACGTTGGAAGAGCTGCTTGAAGAAAATAACCTGGGCCCAACTCGGAATTCACGACAAACCGGTAATTAGTGCTTCTCTAATCCTTTCGTGGAACCTTACTATTGCAAGTTTCAGATGTTAAATGCTGCATAATTTCAAGGTGGGGCTGTTGAATGTTGATGGATATTACAATTCATTGCTGTCTTTCATTGATAAAGCTGTGGAAGAAGGGTTTATCAGTCCAAATGCTCGTCAAATAATCATTTCTGCACCAACTGCCAAGGAGCTAGTGAAGAAATTGGAGGTCAAATCCCCTTTTTAATGAATCAAAACCTTAAAATATATTAAAAATAGTCGAAAGATAGAAATTGGATGAGGTTCTTGCTCGAGATTCTCACTATCTATGCTCTATTTCTTGGGATTTTCACTTGTTTTTTTATTTTTTTTTTTGCAGGAATATGTACCCTGCCATGAAAGAGTAGCTTCGAAATTGAGCTGGGAAATAGAGCAGCTTGGTTACCCACAACATTATGATATCTCAAGGTGACAAGTGGCCGATTTCAGGAAACAAACCATGAAAAGTTTTGGAAGTGAACGGAGCTAATTTGAAGTTTCACTAAAATCTTGCTATTTTGGGAGGAATTATTTTTCCATTTGTAAATTACTTCAACATTATGACATCTAAAAGTGACGAGGGTCATGAATCTCTAATTGTATTGCCTAGATGAACTCTAGTTTCTTATTTTTGTATGTTTTTACTTAGTGTAATTACAAAAAGCTGAAGAACTTTCCATCTAGAATATCAACTAATCTCAAAGTTTCCAGCTATAAACTTCATTTCCCGTTCTCTCCATGTTTCTATAATCTACTAGACAATTGATGGAAGTTCAAAGTGAAAGATGAAGTAGCTATCAACAGTATAAGCTCAGAAAAAGATTAAATCAGCCATTTCTAAGAACTAATCAGTGATGCCAAATGATGTATTAATTAGATGTGGCCTGTATAATAAGCAAACTTCACTAGCATGAAATTAAGGTTTGTCAGAGCAAATCAAAATAGATTGGTCGGAGTGAAATTTCAACTACCTCGTAAGCAAAGAAGCAACTGAAATTGTACCTAACAGATAAAAGGATTACCTTGGACGAGAACAACTAGGAGGGAAACTACCTTTTACTTCAATGAGCAGCACTGACGGTTTGTTGATTATGTTGTGCATTTGCAGATGCTGAGGGTGCTTCAATGTCCTCCGGTTTCGGGATGCATGGCTGTGATTTTCTTCCAAAGCCAAACCTTCTTGGAAGAATACTCCAACTTCTCTTTGTCTTAACCAGCTTCTGAAGCTCTGTCTTCATGCTCGAGCACTCTTTTTCGAGCTCTAATACGCGTTCTCGGACCTCCTCCCCCACTTTGGCTCTTTCCTGTGCAGAATTGATTGGACGAGACCTGTCGTGTTTTGGAAGTCCAAGGTTGCCGCTAGGATGTTGGGAGTTTTCGAGGTTGTCAGAGACAAAGAACCAACCAGATATGGATGTGCGGAGTCTGAGCTGCTCAAAAAAGAGAACTTGAACGATGACTCGAAGAGGTAGTCTCTCATTCTGTGCTGCATGAGTACTTGCTTCCAGTGAGAGCTTCTGGCAGTTCATCATTCTGCAGAGTTGCTCTCTCTCTGCATCTGAAAGCCATGGATGGGCCTGCAGTTTCAAAAGTCACATATCTGTTAGATAAATATAGTGGTAAAAAAATTGGCACGGCAATATAATATCTTACCTTAAGGTACACATCAATGGCGTGGTAAATTCCATCATAGTGAGGCCTCGCATATTCGGGAATGATAGCTGCAAGTGCCTGAAACTTTGGTGGTTTTAGATTAACATCAGGAGCAACCTCAGCAAGATATCCATCCACCAGATTGGCCACCATTGTCATGGGGGTCAGTGAATCAGAGCCGGCCATTAGCTGTCCTTCCTCCGCTATGGATGGAGAAGACGAGGCTGTTGCCAGGTACATAGACATGAAATGATCAAGAATTCTCTGAACACAGTCTACATCATAAAGCGTCTCCACTGTGTAACCCATATTGGGTATGAGAAGATCCACAAGGACTACTTGATCCAACTGAACTCCTACCCTTTTCTCCAAAATTTCCCTACTTGAAGCACTCGAATGCAAGATCATAGCCGTTCGGAGTAGCCTAAGTAGGAAGTTAGCTGTTGCTACCCCCTTCTTGTTTGGAATTAAGCCCACAATCTCCTCAAGAAGAGCCTTTTGCTCTGCATCTGAAGTTGCAGAAGCTGTTGCTCCAGTCGTTGCATGATTTGCGTCGTTAAAATTTGATTGACAGTTCATCAAAGGAAGATTTTTTTTTGCATAGTGTATGATTGACTGAGCTATACTCTCTGGTTTCATCCCTTTTGCTTCAACAGCTAAAAGCAGTCGTTTATACATTGGAAACCTTAAAAACGACACATCCTCGAACCACCAATCCTCGGCCAAAGACTGCAGCTTAGAAGCAGAGGAAACTCCATTCCACAAGACCGTGTCGCCCGGGCAGTGAGTGTCACTTTGTGCCTTCACTGGCCAATTGAACAGGTGAGGATCTGCACATGCTTTCATAGCTAACGAATCAATGCATCTTGAAACAATATGAAGCTCTTCTGCACATGGCTGAACTTCTTCGCAGGTTTCGAGTGCTTTGATGGTGTCAGTCCAATTGCCAAAAACTTCATCGAGGAAAGCTTCAGATTGTGCAATAAGATTTCCTTGTCCATAATCTTCGGTCATCTGGAGATACTCAGCTGCACATCTAAGGCCGACTATATTCAAAGCAGTGAGCTCTATTTTAACTCCATAGCAAAATTTTGTTACGAGCTCAAAGGCTTTGGCTCCACCTGGTATGTCAGGGAGTTGCAATAGACAGCATGATCCATCCTCACTTGAAAACTGTTCTATGACGTTCTCTAAGAACCCACTTCTTGAAAGTAAAGGAAACTGGAGAAGATTTACAG
Organism: Begonia peltatifolia; assembly: GCA_022433055.1. Classification (NCBI taxonomy): domain Eukaryota; kingdom Viridiplantae; phylum Streptophyta; class Magnoliopsida; order Cucurbitales; family Begoniaceae; genus Begonia; species Begonia peltatifolia. The sequence continues at coordinate 31,380,752 of CM039519.1, forward strand.
TAAAATAACAAAGAAACAGAAGTAATATCAGAAAATATAGAAAAAAAACTCACAAAAAACACATGTAATATCCACCTTGTGAAGATGAAAAGACATATCGTTAACTTCGATCGTAACATCGCTCGGAAGGCCAGTCGAGCAAAGCCTGAGAAAAAACCTTAATTTGATTAACTTCCTTCCTTGGTAAACAAAAAAGACCCAATTTACTGAACCAATCTTTCTTCAATTTATAAAATTGACACTATTTTTTCTATGATTGCTAATACTATGCCTGCAAGTTATCCATTATAAAGATCGAATGTTCTTAGTGCAACAACAAAATCTAGCAGTAGTTCTCGGAAATAGTGATCAAATCATAGTAATCTCAACATCTGAACCCAGAACAAGAATTTCGGAGAATATATTTTGCAAGAATCAAATACTACGTTCTTCAACCAGAATTCATAACCAAAAAAAAATCATGAAACTGGCATTGTAACAAACAATTGACGTGCATTTCTTGTTTGGACAGGCAGCATGATGAAAACAAACAGAACAACTCCCTAGATTTCTTTATTCTCCAAAACCCAGGTCGATTATTAGATAAGAAATGGAATAAACATGTAGGCATCAGAAAATAAAAGCATACCAGGCCTGGCCTTGGCGATGAAAGGCTTCAGATTTAGTGCCCAACTTCATGGAAGCCATTGATCAGAGAGGGGTTCAAAAGCTTAGAAGCATGCAAAAACATGGAAAATGAGTGAGAGACAATAAGAAGAACTGGGGAAGAAGGATGGAGGAGCATTAACTTTATCAGCATAGTGATGAGGTGAATCAGTTAAGTTGCAGTCTCCAGAGAGTAAAAAGCGCAGAGTCTAAAGCAAAAACTCAAGGGGGAGAGTTGAACGTTTCGGGTGGCAGGCAAAGTCGACTCGTCACTTCCCCCATTGCATTTTCCAAATTAAAAATTCTATTTTTAAATAAATACAAGAATGAGTTGGGTTGGAGAACATATCTTGTAACCTGGGCCAAAATGGATGTTTGAGTCATTTACTCCACCCTCTCAAAAACCGCACCTTTATATCATCTCTCCAACGCGCGCCAACTCCGCCTTTCACTTTTCCAATCAACCATCCGCTCCGTCGCAACGCCGCTATGCCGCCAAAGTTCGATCCTTCGCAAGTGGTGGACGTCGTCGTCCGAGTTACCGGAGGGGAAGTCGGAGCTGCCAGTTCTCTCGCCCCTAAGATCGGTCCACTCGGTCTTTCTCCCAAGAAGGTTGGAGAAGACATAGCCAAGGAAACAGCAAAAGACTGGAAGGGTCTCAGAGTCACCGTCAAGCTCACAGTCCAGAACCGTCAGGCGAAGGTCTCTGTGGTTCCCTCGGCCGCGGCGTTGGTCATAAAGGCTTTGAAAGAGCCAGAGCGGGATCGGAAGAAGACGAAAAATATTAAGCACAGTGGAAATATTTCGCTCGACGATGTCATCGAGATTGCCAAGATCATGCGGCCGAGGTCAATGGCAAAAGGCTTAACTGGAACGGTGACGGAGATTCTGGGTACATGTGTTTCTGTCGGTTGTACGGTGGATGGTAAGGACCCCAAGGATCTGCAGGGTGAGATTGCGGAAGGCGACGTTGAAATAAATGAAGATTGAGCCGGAATGGCATTGGGGAGTCTCCTTTATCAGATTGGTGGTTGTCATATTTGCTTGTAGTTATCAATTTTGATATTATTTTTCCTGGATTTATTTAATTAAAGACTGCACCCAGAAATTGCACTGTGATCGGCCGTCGAAAGATTTCTCTTTTGGATTTGATTGCAAATTTACAACTTCTTCATCACAACCCATGTCCACTTCTTCCGTCGGAGTTATAGGCCATTATACTTGGTTTAAGATGTTTGACAGCGGAAGGCAGCCTAGTTAGGTTGTTGAATTGGCTGAAACTGAGACTGAATTGAATGCAGAATTATTGACAGAGGCTTAATATTTTCTTTGGTCGAGGGGAGATGCTCTTGTGGATCTTTCTATTTGATTCTCTCCCTCTTATCTCGGTTATAATTGGCTTCACGTCGTGAAAAGCTTCGACTAGTTATTGTGAAATGTGTCGCCCATGAAACATGGCTGTTGGATTGAATTTTAAAATTTAAAAAAAAAAAAAATCAATAAATCAAATGATCTTTTACAAAAATGAGGTCTCTCGGTTGGGTTTATGTCTCCATCCAGCCCAGCCCAAAAAAGCTGCTTTGGGCACCCTCGAAGTATAGAGTGGCAATATCAATCATCTCGTCTTGCCATCTGGGTTCCACCTTCCATCCCCTTCATATCCAAGAGCTCTCTCCAAATTCAGCTTTCTCTATTTGCATTGCCAGCCGAACCCACCTTTCCAAATCCTCTGGTATGCTTAACTTCCCTGTTTCATTCTCTCTTTTTCTCCTTCCGTGCTTATTTTTGTTAGCAGTTTTAATGTTTTTGATCGGTGCTTGCGTCGTTTAGATTGTTCGCCTCGCTTTATTCTAACCACTTTTTTCGTGGTTTTGGTCTCCTTCCCGTGCTTTCGTTGCCATATTTCACATTTAAGATATTCTTTTCTCCTTATTTTTTCTCTTTTGAAATCTGCTGTTGAGATCTGTGGGAAAAAAAAACTCTTTTGACGTTTGAGTTGATAATTGGTTTCGTGGGATTTTAGGAATGACAACCAAATCGACGACAGTTTATATCTTGGCTTATTCAAACCAAGGTCCTACTGTTTTTACTTTCGGGTGCCATTGAACTCCAGATCGGCTGTAATCGTCGCAACTCTCTCAAAATTGATTTGTGATTTTTGAATTTCACCTTAAACGTTGTTGTGATTTTGCAAAATAACCACTATGAATCGATTTGTTTTGTTTGTGTGTATTACATACATCGCTTGGTAGATATACTGAATTGAGGATGTTTTTGTTGGATCTTAATCTTTTAGTTATGAATGTCACAAATTTACTTCAACTTGTTGTTTATTTTTCAAGATTTTTTTTTGTTTGCCATTTTTTTGATAATTTAGGATCTTCATTCTGGTCCTTAAACATCGGTCTGCTATTTTTCCAGAAAAATATGGCATCCAATAGGGGTCAAGGTGGCATCCAGCAATTGCTAGCTGCTGAACAAGAAGCTCAACACATAGTTAATGCTGCAAGAAATGGTAATCTTTACTGCTAATATCGTTGCTCTGTCAACAGTTTGTATTTGTCCTATAGCATATGGGAATGCTTCTAGAATAATCAATACTAAGATGATATACAATAGTCGTATAGTTTATACAAGTGCAAATTTAAAGATTGTGGTTATGGTGAGTTGTATATAGCTGGGATGTTTCTATGCATACCGGTCAAGAATCTTTGATTGGCTCTTTATTCTGTTAGGGAAAACGGCTAGACTAAAACAGGCCAAGGATGAGGCTGAGAAGGAGATTGCAGAATATCGAGCTCAAGTGGAGTATGAGTTCCAGAAGAAACTCACGGAGGTTAGCATAGAGTATCGAATAATCACATAGTAATTACTAAAAGACAGTACCACGTCTCTTCCAAATGTTGGCTCTCAATTTGTTTAGTTTGTGTTACTCTATAATCAGATAATGGAAAACACTAGCCTCTAAATATAGATGCAAATTGTTCATTCATTTGGGTATTATAAGTTTTTCCTTTCGATTCATGTTTGACAAATCAACCAGAGTAGTGGAGACTCGGGGGCAAATGTCAAGCGGCTCGAACAAGAGACGGATGAAAAGATCCATCACTTGAAGAATGAGGCCTCGAGAATTTCGCATGGTGTGGTCAGCATGCTCCTCAAACAAGTGACGACCGTGAGAAATTAAGCCTTAGTTGGAGGTATGATTGTCTTTTTTATGTAATGTTGGGATTGGGATTGTCTACATCCTATGAGGTGGAAATGCTATGTTATGTATTTGTCTGGAAAGACTTCATTTGAATAAATATGATTTAGTTGTTGCTTGAAGGTCTGTGGACTTCCATTTTGACGAAGAACACTTAATGACTTGCATTACAAAATAATCCTTTTGACACTCCAGCAAAACCCGGACAAGAATAAATGTCGGAAAACGACCTACATCCCACTATATACACAAAGAACATATGCTGATCTACGTGCTATTACTAGTGGAACCCTTAGAAAAAATGCTCCGAGACTTGTGCTCAAACTTTATATCCATGAAATCAGCCACCAGCCCTGGCTCTGAAATCCTACTGTCTTTGATCTCCTTCTCGTTGATCAACATGTTTACAACTGTAGACATTGACGGTCGCTGTCTTGTGGTTTCTTGAACACAAAGCAATCCCACTTTTAAGAATCGCAAAGCTTCCTTGGCCGGGAAATACCCTCCGAGTAATGGATCTACTAATTGCAAAAGATTATTGCCCTCGAACGCCTCCCATGCCTGCAAAAATTCATGCTCAATAACAGATCTCCAAATCTGTACAAATCTTTTGAAATGGCGTTAAACTTTCTATACCTTCTGTACAAGATAATGCTCTCCATGTTCCAAGTCAAAATCCACAGTTCCTCTGCCGCTCACAATCTCCAATAGAAGAACTCCAAAGCTATAAACATCTGATTTTCGCGTCAAATGCCCACTAACAGCGTACTCGGGAGCAAGATAACCTCTTTTGTGATCACAACAAAGAAGATATCCCATCAGCAAGAATGTAATTGATTCAGTTTTATTAACTGAAATGGTGAGATTAAGAATCTTTAATTGGTTTACAATGTGCCTGCAACTCGAGTGCTGATGTAAGAGCTGTCGTCTCTCAGAAGCTTTGACAAACCAAAATCTGCAACTCTCGGTCTAAAATTTTGATCGAGAAGTATGTTGCTACCTTTTATATCTCTGTGAACTATGTGGGGATCGACCTCCTCGTGTAGATGAGCAATTGCTCGAGCTACTCCAATCGAAATTTCCTTACGCGTCGTCCAATCGAAGTTTTTCCTATTTGCATCTCCCCCTGCAGCTCGAGGAAAAACAAAAAATTTTCTCAGACATTTCGTCGATCACCATGCGCTCGTAGATTAAGCTCTAGTTTAGGCAAATGTTTTGGAGAGGAAGGACAGAGGAACAAGTGACCTAAAAGAGTTTGTGAGAGGCTGTTGTTCTCCATGTAATCATAAACCAAATATCTATTTGCTCCATCCACACAACAACCTCTAAGTCTAACAAGATTTTCATGTCTGATATTTGACAGTGCAGCTAATTCAGCAATGAACTCTCTTTCTCCGCGCATGGATTCTAGTTCGATGGAGAGAGTTTTCACAGCCACAATTGTTCCATCTTCAAGGCGGCCCTTTAAAAGTCCACCCACAGTTTTTCTCAGCCAAGAAGAAAGAAGTAACACAAATAAATAGAGTTCTAGACAGAAAAACAACCTTATAAACAGAGCCGAAGCCACCTTGCCCAACCTTATTTGAAGATCGAAAGTTTTGTGTAGCATATTTAAGTTCATTGTACGTAAACAATCGAAAATTTTCATCTGGGTAATCGAGAAAACAATCAAACACCCCAAAAAATCCAAAACTAGAAACCCAGAAGAGCAGCAAGAGAGGTTCAAGAAAATTTACCAGCTTTTACTCCCGGGGAAGAAGAAAAGCAATTAGAAAAACAAAACGGAGCCTTCATATTTAAACTACAACCTGCAATCAAGTGCAAAAGATTAATTTGAGTTCTAATTGTGCTGTTTAAATCTTGAAGATTTAGCAAAATGGGGCCCCGTAAGAGAGTCATACAGCATAAAAGGAAGAAGTTCAGAGGAAAGAGACGCGGACTGGCAGTGCGTGAAGAGCTTTGACCGGCGAGGCAGTTGGTGGCTTTCAAACGTTGTCTGGTTTATATGAGAAAGGCTGATCAGGTGGACATGACCGACAAAACATTTTCATTTCTCAAATCAAATGATTTGTAGAGCGTAATTATGTTTCTGATTAAGCGTTCAAATCAAATCCTTAAACTTTGTATTCACAATGTTTCATCTAAAATTTTATTGTTTACTGCAAATGAAATAATTGCGGTGCTTAATCTTATTATAAAACCAAACCTAGCGACAAAACTGTCACCATTTCATGCGGAAAGTGGACCATACGACGGGGTTGAGATTGACCAGATCAAAAAATTAAAAGAAAATGAAAGCTTTTGGCAGTTGGCACAAGCTTTTTCAATGAGGGTGATTGGAGAAAGTTGTAAATGTAAAAAGCTATGAATTATAATGAAGTTTGATTCCATCCTATCATCTCATGATTTCTTTAATCATATCAAAATCAAAGATTGATCCACTAATTCCCACTATCATTCTTTTCTTTATTCCTGACAATTACCAAACTAGTGTTTTCAAAGAATGAACTTTGTCTTTCATATTGAATAATAAGAATTTAAGAGTATGGTTGGAGATGAGCTCAGGCGCAGAAGGCTGTGTTGGATCATGGATGATGGGTGTGGTCAGTGGTGTGGGTGGAGCTTTTACGCAATCCCATTATACCCGCCACCGAACCCCCCAACCCAATCCAACCCAACCCAACCCAACCCAACCCCTTTATTCTTCTTCCTCATCATCCCCTCCATCCCTCCCTCTCTCCGCCATTGCTTTTTTCTATCGCATTTTGATTCCCTTTTCTTTTCCGTCTTTCCCCTGCATTTTCTGCGCCTTTAAATGATTTTTAGTTCGTGAGTTTCTCCGAATCGTTTGCTTGTTTGATGAAAAGGGTTCCTTTTTCTTTCCCCTCACGAAAGATTGTTCTGTTTCTGACGACGTGAATTTCTAAGATTTTGATAGAATTGTGGGTTTTCTGTCAGTTTCTGGAAATTCCATGGGAAATACTAGCAGCAGTGGAGCTAACGGTCGGAGGAGACACGGTAGCCGGCGGAGCCACCCAACTCCGCCTCCTCCGGCTGCTCCGCAACCCGAAATCACGGCCAACAGATATGTTTTCGCTGCTGCTACCCCATACCCGTCTCAGTATCCAAACCAACACCCATCATATTACCAATATCCGGCCTACTATCCACCCCAGCCGCCTCCAACATCCATGCCGATGCCTTTGCCGGCGCCATACGATCACCACCACCGAGGAGCTCATCCCCACATGGATCCGGCGAATTGGGTCGGTGGGAGGTATCCTTGTGGGCCAGTTATGCCTCCTCAAACCCCCTACGTAGAGCACCAGAAAGCAGTTACCATACGAAATGATGTCAACCTGAAGAAGGAGACTCTGAGGATTGAACCGGACAGCCAAAATCCGGGGAAGTTTCTCGTCACCTTTATGTTTGATGCAACGGTTCCCGGCAGGTCAAATTTCACTTTCTCAAGTTTTCTGATTGAATCATTACTTGTTAACTTTCATTATGTGGATATTGTGATCCAATCTTGAAGTAAATTGACGAATGTCCAAGGACTACCCTTATTTTCTTATGTATCACGTTTTGGTGGGGGGTTTTTAATTGACCTGAAAAAGAATGTTTCTATAAAGTAGTAATATTTGTCAGGCAAGTTGAGTTTTCGTTTTGATAAATTATTGAAATCGAATCGATCATCTCGACAGAGAGCATATGAGGTGGAAATTTGATTCTTTGTTGATCAAAATGCACAAATTTTGTTCTTTCTACTTTCTCAAATCCACTTACCAAGGGAGGTTTCTGAAGGAAAACCACGCTGTTGAGTTAATAATTAGAAATCTTGCTTTTTTCACATTTTGTAAACGAAATTCAATCTTAGTGAAGAATTAAATTTATTTTTGGGGGTAATAGTATGAATGACTTGTATGGAAGAAGCTTCTATGAATCTTGTGTGTTGTTGGCTTCGTGTCTGAATCGAGATTTTTTTTGGGTTTCTAGTTGAAATTTTTGGAATCTTTTCTAGTTGTATATAGCTATTATGTGTTCTTGTATGGGCATTTTGTTCTTTTGTTCAACATGTATTAAAATGCTTGGCTTCTGTGTTATGGAAATATGAACTATGATCAGAACATAATTGAAAATATGCTATACAAACAGCATAATTCAATTTGACGTACCTTTTTGGCAAGTCTGTATCCTTTTAAAGTTCTTGTGGTTGAGTGGTTGTGTTTTTTCCTAAAATGTGAATGAAACTGTTCAGTTCTTTTTGTTTTGGGATACGTTGTACCTTAATCGCATAAAAATGTTCAATTCTTCGGTTCTGTCTTTTCTGTGTTGAGAAAGTACGTTTTATGCTGTTTGTTGTCTGAAACAGCATCACTGTTATGTTCTTTGCGAAAGAAGGCGAAGGTTGTAATCTGACACCCATGAAGGAAGACGTTCTAAAACCGGTGACGGTAGATTTTGAGAAGGGCCTGGGGCAAAAGTTCAGGCAGCCGGTCGGAACAGGGATTGAACTGGCAACATTTGAGGAAGAGTTATTGAAATTAAATGAGATGGATGTGTATCCTCTGGCAATAAAAGCAGAGGCTCTTCCAGACAATCAAACTGGAGCTGATGGAAGCCAAATACCAGGCACTAACAACTCCCAAATTACTCAGGCGGTGATCGAAAAAGACAGAGGTGAGTACCAGGTGAAAGTTTTGAAGCAGATTTTGTGGGTCAATAATATGAGATATGAGCTGCAAGAGATATTTGGGATTGGAAATTCAGTTGAGGGTGATGTTGATGGAAATGATCCTGGAAAAGAATGCGTCATTTGCTTGTCCGAACCACCCGACACCACTGTTCTTCCTTGCCGGCACATGGTAATTGTTATAATTTCTTCTCCGAGTTAGAGTATCAGAACAGATTCTATTAGTGAGGTTTTGTTTTTGATCTGTCGAGAGGAAAAGATTAAGTTCTTTCTTGGGCTACTATACTTATCTTTTTGTTGTTGTTGTTGTTGCTGTTGCTGCTGCTGCAGTGCATGTGCAATGGCTGTGCAAAGGTTTTGAGGTTCCAGACGAATCGCTGCCCTATCTGCAGACAACCGGTCGACAGGCTTTTGGAGATCAAGGTCAGTGGTGGATCCGACAAATGAAAACGGGATTATTCAGCCGCCATAAGCATCGTGTATAGTTCAACTCTGCTATGTCACCTGCCTTACCTTTTGTCAAGTTTCTATTTTATTATACATTCTCTCTACGCGCCTGGCAATAATAATCTTGTAACAAATGGGTGGAACCTGTGTTGTATGTGATAACATTTCTTGGCTTTTGCGCTTTGTCTAAGTGAAACTTGAAGTTATTATTATTACTATTTTTCTGAATTTCGATCAGGTCTCTGTCACACACCCACGTCATTTACTGAAATGTAAAAGTCTTCCTCAAATGTCGATAAATAAAAAAAGAAATTATTCCATTCTTTGAAACACAAAGCCACACAAGGAGGACACTAAAACTCAAACACACAGCCATTCTTTGAAACACAAAGCCACACAAGGAGGACATTAAACTCAAACACTTGTGGTTGCTTATTTAGCTTCTTCCAGTGCTCACCCACAAAGCAAACTGCGAAGATGTTGACCATAACCAGACGGAAACTGCTGACCTCAACGCTAGGGACTATTAATCATCATCCCACCACTGATGTACAAACACACCACTCTTCCTCAGGCTTTCGAAGAGGTCCATCAATCCTTCATCTTCCACGCCCTCCGAGCACCCTAAGAACACCTCGTCAACCAAACATATTGCCCCGCTTTCAAACAACTCCCACAGGAATTTCAATTCCACCTCTTTCGCGTTCATCTTCAGCACCACAAAATCTGCATACTCCACTGTTTCTTTGAACCACTCCAGAAAGTCGAAACCCTCTTCATCTTCCAGAGAAGGGTCCAGGTTTTCCCCTTGTAAACTATTATCTGCTTTTGGCCGATTTCCAGCCAGCTCGGGATGATAAACAAAGGTCACACCAGGCTTTCGGATGTATGACAGCATAATGGATGTGTTGTGATCTACAATGTAGATGTTGAAAGCATTGGCGTCTAAAGGGTAGAAATCCAGAACCTTGTTCACAGTGTTGGAGTTTAGTGGCTTCCCCATGCCAATATCGATGTACACTGGTCGTTTTCTCCGAGAAACATCAACAAATTTTGACAAACTAGAAAGCTTTTTCTCAAAATCAACTGATTTTTCCCTCACAAGAGCCTCCATTTGGCGGACGAAAGGTTTGTTTGCTGAAATACTTGGACATTCCTTAGGCAGGTTATACTGCTCGAAGTAGTCAAAACTGTTTGATTTCTTTTTGAACACAACCAGAGTGAAGTTATTGACACGCCCAACATGGACAATATTGGAACGTTTGAGCATTGACGAAACTGGCGTAGCAGATAGAATCAAACCATTTGGTTTGGGGCTACTGAGACCGATAATTACGGCTCCAACCCCGCCTGGTCGAAGCACTCGCTCAATTTCGAGCAGAAGAAGGGCAGGGGCAGAAAGCTTATCCAAGTCCCTGAAGAAGACGAAGCCCAAGGAATCGTCTTTGTAATCTAGTTCATAAACAAGCTTTTGTTGCCTGAGAGAGAAAAAGTGGTGTCCATTAACACCAATTGCATTAAAAATTCCCATTTCTCTCATAGCAGAAGCAGCTGAGGAGGATCCCTCGCCGACGCAGAGAGCATTATCGCTATAATTCAGCAATTTCTTTGCAATTAGCTCTTTAGCCACATTAACAGTCAGATTAACATGCTCCTCGCATTGCACTGATGTAAATGAATTCATAGAAGGAAATATTAAATGACCCTTAATGAAATGCGAGACATTATAGTGCGAAAGACCAGAACTTGGGCCGCAATCACAGGAATCCACAGAAGCAAGCATCCCCAAGTCGTTATCATATAAAATGTGGAGCAGAGGAATCAACGATATAGCCGAGGCTAACAAGAAAGAGCGAAGAACAAGACGCCTCGCAATAGACCCATGAAGGATCTGCGATTTCACAGTCTTCAAATCCATTAGAGACCCTTTCGGGAAGATCGCCAGAAATACGGTGTGATGAAAAGGAAAGATTTGCAGAGAGATTAAGCCAAAGAGAGAAAGGAGAAAGAAGTTAGCGGGTGCAAAACCTGGAGGAGGTGTGATTTCCACCCACGAGGACGCCCATAGATTTTTGGAACCCTAACCAGACCCTAATCGGAACTCTTTTAGACATTGGCTCGTACCAGGCGAAACCCATCTGGAAAAAAGGGAAATCAAAGCGTCGGCATTACATTGTCAGACGACAGAAGGGAGGAAAAGAGAGAAAGAAGAACAGGAGCGAGGGGCGAGGAGCGAGGAGAGAGGAGAGGAAGTAGAGAATGGAGGAGAGTGAGGAAGATAGATCTGCAATGCCAAGGGAAGACAGAGAGCAGAGGCAAGAGGCAGTAAGAAATAGGCACCGACGGAAGGCAGTACATGGAGACAGACAGCGCTGTTACATTGAATGAGGAGTGTACGTGTCCGGCTGTAAATGGACGATGTTTCTGGCTGAAGCGAGCGGGCCCCACGCTGTCCTGGAGGAAGACATGATTGCCCCTCTATCAGCGGTATTTTACAACGCAGCTACTGAGATTTGCCCTTGGGAATTTGATGGGGGGAGGCATCTATCTATCTATCTATCTATCTATCAATCATGATCAAATAATGTAAAATTTGGGGTAAACTTGTCTTTTACGGGGCAATATTCAATAATATATATTTGGAATTTAGCGTCTAGCGAGGAAGAAATTGAATAATTCAAAAATAATAAGTTTTCTGAAAGTAATTGATATAAATAGCATCTAATGATTATGTGCGTGCGTGCGCGCGCGTGTGTGTGTAAACGTTAGTGATTAGGACCTGGTGTAGGCCATGCTTTGTCCTTCCAAAGCAGCAGCCACGTGATGCGGGATGAGAATCAGATGGGGCGGTCCTCTCCACTCTCTTCACTTCCTCCCTAAATCAATGGCTTACCAGCTAAAACACTTGGCTTTTCCATCTTCAATAATTTTTGTGTACATTTCCAAAAGCAAGAGAGACGTAGGTGGCTTAGTTAAAAAAAACTCTTGGCCAATGCCCAAACTAAGCGCTTCTTTTCCATTCAGTACATAAAAATTTGCAACACAAAACTTGATCATCTACCTCTGCACCTTAATTTGTCTGTCTTGCCCCGTTCCCTTCAACTACTAACTTTTATCTTCTCTTAGATTGTGTGTAAATAAATAGAGAGGACCTATTCTTAAAAATGAAAGTCAAATCCTCCGCCGCCTGGAAACCCTCCGTCGAACGTGAATGTGAATTGCTGTCCCCCGCCCCCGAACGGATTGAACCCTCCTCCTCCTCCTCCACCTCCCATTCCCATCTCTTCAATGTCCTCCCCTCTGTCATATCTACTCCGTTTTTCTTCATCACCGAGGACCTGCAAATGTAAACCCAAGAGTCATATTTTCTGTGCGTTAGTGACGTGTCTTTAAAACATGCCCTTGAGAATTAGACCTCATATGCCGCCGCTATTTCTCTAAACTTGTTCTCTGCTTCTTCCCTGTTTTCAACATTTTTGTCCGGGTGCCATTGCAAAGCAAGCTTCTTATATGCACGCTTGATCTCAGATATAGCTGCAGTCTTTGAAACTCCCAAAATCTTGTACCAGTCCTTGCGTTTGCTCATCTTCAAAGATTTCTCGGCCTTCATCAGTACTTCCCGAATATTCATATCCTGCGTAATTGGCATAGAGTCTTCCAGATCAAAGAACTTTAAAGGGTAAGGCAGCTAAATTTACGTAGGATGAAATACCAGAAAATGAGTGATGGGGATTCAACATTAGAGACACATATTAAGACAAGTCCTCCCTATACCTGTGGTGATTTTTGAGCTGCTGATTTCAGATCTTCTACAGCTCCTTCCCAATCCTCTGTCAAAAGCTTTGCCTCACCCCTCTGAAAACAGCAAAGAATGTCAAGACAAGCCACACAGAAGTTTCGTCAATAAAAAGTTCAAAAAGCATTAGCTTCAGCAGGAACTTTTGCATGCAAATTTTTTAGTGGGAAGGGCAGATAAGTATAATGTAGAAACCTGGACTAAAGCTTCAAGAAGTTCTGCATCAATGCCAAGTGCTTCATTGCAACTGGAAAGAGCATCCTTTCCTCGACCAAGCTTGACCAAGACCTTACATAAACCAAGATGAAGGTTCACATTATGAGCAAGATGTCTGGGATCTAATGCAAGGGCTGCACCATAGTCCTCTACTGCAACTCGTAGCTTGCCCTTATTTGCATTATCTTCTGCCTGTGAAAGGAAGTTAACAACAGTAAAACAAATCATCAATATTATAAGTGATTGCACAGCTAACTAAGAAAGAAAAAAGCTCCACAACAAGCACTCAACATTCCTCCATGATACAGAAATAAAAATTAAACGTATAGTTGAAAATTTAATTTCAAATGAATTTTTGGGTTTACGCTTTTAGTCTTCTTCAGTAAATTTTTCATTGCAAAATATGCTTTCTTCAGTTCAACGTGCTCTGGATCTAGGCGAAGACCTTTCTGGAAGTGTCTGCCAATCAAACATTTTTATCTATTATCAAAAGTTCACATGAAAGTCTAATGATGGTACATGACGCATACGAATGTGGTGGCTAGCAAACCTCGAAGCAACATCGTGATCTGCTAAATAGTAGTAGGCACGGCCTCGTAGTAGCAGTGCCTCTAAATTATTTTCATCTTCTTTGAGTATGTATCCAGATTCAGCAATTGCACTAGAATAATCTTTCGTAGCCAACAATATTTTTACTTTGAGGAATTTTGCCTGCGTCATTGTAAACTTTATAAGCAGGGTTTGGAAGGAGGATAATAAATATATAACAAATCGAATCGAATGGATGTTGATAATAATAAGAAATGAGGGGCGCCTTACGCTAGAGCATGCTGGAGAGAAAACAAGAACAACTTTATCCACATATTCTAAAGATTTAGAGAAATCTCCGGAATCAAACAATGTCAAAGCTGTTTCCAGAGCGCTTTTAGCCTGAAGCAATTGAGAAAGCTCCTTATCTGCAGCAGAATTTCCTGGTTTTAGCTCCAGAAATGATTTATAGTTCTTCTCGGATTCCTCGTATCTACATCATCCAAAAAGTGCCTGAATCATATGATCTTTCAATCAGAAATTGAAAAAATGTTGGGGGCATTTAGGTTCTAAGAACCTTGGAAAAGAAGTATCTAAATATTTAATTTTTTGGAAAGGGAAAAGTGATTGGTGGAAAAATTGATTAATATATCTGAATAAAAACACCATGTGATTGCATCGAATATGTAAAACAATAAACAGTCAAATTGTCAAAAATGGTTCTGTTACATTCAAGTAGCAAGAGAGCTGGTGTGGTGTGGATGAATAAATGAAAAGGGCATACAAATTGTAAATAACAGTTGGTCAGGAGTTACACCAGTCATGCTTGAAAGCCGATAAATTTAACATTCCATAGTAGAGAATACTTTTTCCCTTGACAAAAAAATATACAATCCGACATAAAAATAAAAGCAGTTGCAAAAAAAAAAAAAAAAAGAACCTGCACAACTGACGAAGAATTGATGCCCGATGAAAATATGCTTCGGAAAGTTTTGGATCTGCCTCAATAGCAGTAGTAAGATCATTAAGTGCCTCGCTATATCTTTTAACCTTTACACTTTGCGAAACTTTCTCAAAAAACTGAGCCAGATTATCTGGTCTCCCATCTGCACAACCACAAAACCGTTAAAATACCACATTTGTATAAAACAGACGTGAAAGAATGCTAAATAGGGGATGCAAACCCCAAAGTTAGTAATATGGATATTGTCGTCATCTGGAGGCATATGCCAGATCTATGCAATCCGTTTTCCCTACCGTCCACTAGTACATAAGATAGATATTATCGGTTTTACATATGACGAGAACAATAGATATGCAAGACAGACTAAATTGATAACATATCTGAATTTTGTAAGGGAAAACATAAATTTTCTAACTTAATTTGAATGAGCACTGCAGCTTCCCCTTTTTTTAAATCCATAATGGTGAGATCATATGAGATAGGAGGCATGACCACAACACACCCTCATAGTCAAAACATTACACATACAAAAATAAAAGCTAATAAGAGCTTCTGATGAGACGAGGGAATTTCACAAAATGGTAGACAACTACAGGCGAGAATGGGAAAAAATTGTAACTTTATTAGGTAAATGAATCCGATTAATTCAAAGAAAGATAAGAAAAATAATCTTACAGGGCCTAGAATTTGACTACAGAACGCAAATCACAGTAAATCTAGAAGGCAGCAACAACAAGAAGAACCTTAAAGAAAAAAAAAAACAGATAAAAAAAAAAAAAAGAGATTTTTACAGACCTAAAGCAGAAACGAGAGGTTGGAGGAGGAGGAGGTGGCAGGCTAAAACAAAATGGAGTAAGAAGAGTGTGTACAACACTCCTCTCCACGCCGTGGATTCCATCGTGGAAGATAAACCGGGACGTGATTTTGATTCAGCAAATCCAATAGAGACGAAGAAGAAGAAGACGTAGG
Organism: Begonia peltatifolia; assembly: GCA_022433055.1. Lineage (NCBI taxonomy): Eukaryota > Viridiplantae > Streptophyta > Magnoliopsida > Cucurbitales > Begoniaceae > Begonia > Begonia peltatifolia. The sequence continues at coordinate 31,396,215 of CM039519.1, forward strand.
AGGGGTGGGGCTCAGAGTCTGGGATTAGGAGGATTCTATGTCATTTCCACGTAGCTGCAGCCAATAGACAATGAACACGTCGGCGTTTGAAAATCAAGATGGGCTTTCGGAAACCCAATTCAAAGCCCAGTACCATTTGTTTGGGCCTCGGGTCACCTGAGCATCTAATTAACTAAAAAATAAGATTAGTAGAAACATGATTGAAGGGAAGACTTGTAATGCTGACGCCGGAAATTACGGTGTGCATCGTGAGAATCCAACTCGTATTAGTGGGTGGGAGACGACCGAAAAATGAATGATTTATACGGAAGAATTCTTCCTCTTAAAACCAAAACCAAAACCAAAACCGTGTGACGTTCATTGCAAAGTGACTACTTTGAAACAGCTTACACTGATGTCACTCTAACCAGGGCTCCACGCCCTTGCCCTTGAGAAACTGAAAAGGATAGGAAAAGTCTAAGCTTCGGGGTGGTTTCCGAGGAACCACAAAAGCAGAGGTAAAAAAGTTGCATGCAGTATGTTAGGGCGAAGAGAGAAGCAACAGCAGTATAGACTCTCTCTACCTAACAATAACCCTGTCTCTGTCGTTCATCTCAGATCATACATTTCCGTCGACGAGCTGCCGGATTTGCTTTGACTCTCACTCTACAAATTCACATGCTCTTCCCTCTTACTACTCCTTTCTCTCTCATGGGTTTGAGTCGAGTTATAAAATATATTAGATTCTTGTCGGCGATGAGTGAATGTGAAGAAAACATGGGAATGAATGCACGCTAAAGAATCCAACTTGCTTTGAAAGTTGGGATTTTTTTAGAGTAGAAAAATCGCCATAATTTCAGAAAATGTGGAGACAACGTAATTGAAAAGAAAATGCATGACACCCCTGTTCTTCGTCCAGTCTCTTTCCAACATGCAATCTGCGGGCCCTCTCTCTCCTTGAATGTTGAATCTCCATGACAGCTTATTCCACAAATACTAACGCACCTGAACTCTGTCTGCGCATAATTTCACCCATTGCCACTGCAATGGCTCATACTCCTGCCCGATAACTTCGCCAGCTCACGTTCCAAAAATGGCCTACGGTCTCCCTCTTTCACTCCCACTCCAAGAAAGTCCCGAGTCAAACCATTTCCAACTCCATTAGACCCAAATCCCACTGCTTCTTTTTGCTTCATTCCACTCGTTTGCATCATAATCTGATCCAGCCCACTGCAGGCTGCCATGGCTGCAAAGTTCTCCGCCTGTTTTGTACTTTGAAAGACGGTATGAATGTCACTTGTCGGTTTAGTTAAAGAATTGAAGCTTGATGTAGAATATGAACTCATTAGTCCGAAGCTGCAGTTCGGAATAATAGATGGGTTGCTTCTTGTAGAACCCATTTGCGCTGCCTTCTGCAAAAGTGCAGTTGCTGACATTGGTGAAGCTGGTTTTGAATGTTTGTTTTCAGTATGAGAGTCTGAATAAAAAGACAAAGATTCCAGCATATTTCCTTTGCTAACGCATTCTTCTTTCAGTCCTTTCATTCCAGACAAAGATAGATTTCGGTTTTTAGAAACTTCAGAAAGAGTTGTGTTTTTGTTTAAGGCCGAATATTGATCGGAAATTCTGAAGTTCGAATGAGGCAGACTGCCGAAGAGATCGGAAGGTGGCGTTTGCACCATCTCCAGCAAAGCTGAAGAACTAGACAAACCGAAAACATTATCATTCGCTGCTTCTTCCATTGGATTGAACCCAGAGTTCGCTTGATTCATCCAAAGTGACAGTCTTGTTTCGTTCTGATCTGCTCCGATGGTGTTGGCGGAGGCCATATCGCTAAAGTGTCGAAGAAAATCCGAGCGGAGTTGGGGAAATCCAGAAGCATCTTGAACTGCTTGATGACAAGAAAAACCATGATTCAAACTGGTTTGAGAATCGATTAGAGTTTCATTTACCGTATCATTTATGAAACTTAGATTTGAAGCTGAAACTGAAGTGAATCTCGCACTTTCTTCGGCCAGTGCATCACAGAAAGCCCTATGGGTGATGAAGCTATCTTTCCTGTTTAAATGCAATAAAATTAATGAAACAAATCATTAAGAACACGATCAGATGGCGCATTAAATTCAAATTCCAGCATTTAATGCTTCTTCTGAATCAGAGAATCTAACATTAAAAATGTACCTGGAGAAGAGAGTTCCGCAGTCACATTTGTACTCTCTCGTTCCACAGGTTTTAGAGTGAGCTTTCCAGTCCGACTGAACTGCGTATTTCTTAGAACATTTTTCACACTTCCACTTCTTTTCGCCATGTTTTCTGCTGAAATGCTTTTTTATTCCGGTGAGATCGCCCAGGGCTCGAGACGGGTCATGGTGTACGCAAGCTTTTTCCGGGCAAATATAGACCTTCTTTCGCACTTCTTTGTTCGACCTTTGCCGGAGCTTCCATGGGAGATTGTGACCTCTTCTGTGCAGCTGTAAGTTTTGGTCTCTTTGAAACCCTTTGTTGCATATTTCGCAGATGAATCGATTTGTCGCCATGAGGCTCTTAGGAGATAAAGCAATGACCTCGGCATCTGGATCTGCAAGAAAAGATAAATATCCGAGTAAACGTTCAGCCAGGCATATGGCGGCAAATTAATCGCCTCCGAGAGAATAGACGGAGAGAAAGAATTCAACTAGACACCAGTGTGGTTTCAAAGTAGATTAGGTGGGCGCTGCACCCGAAATCTAAAGTCAACTTTTAGGCTCCTGGCTCCCACTATTGATTGATCAGCTGCAAGGGAAAAGATGAAGAAGAGGAGTTTGACTGGAGTAGATTCAGCCACATCACCCCACTGTCAGTCTAATTCCTCCTCATCGTCTTTCCTTCTTGATTGCGAAAGAAGAAGAAGAAGAAGAAGAAGAAGAAAGAGTGAAAGGAGGAGGGAGCTTGCCTGGTGTACCTGGAAGACTCCTCTTCTTCTTAAGGACTGGATTCGCATTAGTTTTAGGATTAGGATTTGAAGTTTGTTCTTGAGCAAACGGTTCTACGGAAGTGGGCACAGAAAAGCCATCACTGAGCATCATTTGCATCTTTATCTAAAGGAGATTGAGAGCTAAATTTACTCACAAACAAGAAAAGCTGGATTTTGCAAAAGGCCGAGGACTGTCCAAACTAGAAAAACAGAAGGATTTCAGAGAGAACACAAACAGCTAAAAAATCTTCAGGTGAGTCTAATCTTTTCAAGCTCCGATTCGACCAAACGACAAGAAAAACTTAACCGAAGCTTGGATGTAAACAAAACCCAAAAGGAAAAATATAAACTTTGAGCTTCGGACTCTTTCCTATCAACTGAGATCTGGTTTTTGCCCAGTTTGTTTGGTTTCAAAAGAAAACACCAAAAACCATGATAGCTGAAAAGAATATGTCTTCTCTTTCTCTCTCTTTGGCTCCCAATAGAATTATAGTTTTAATCTGACGCCTACTCTTTTTCAATCTGACTCGAATCCGAAAAGCTGTCTGTCGTCGACTAAGATGGGCCACCAACCACTCGGTTCATATTTTTCGTAAATTGTCGATTTTGGGGAATTTATACACGATATTATGAAGTTAGGATAACTTGTTGGTCGAATTTACAACATTTTAAAAGAACAGACGAGTTTTAAGAGAATTGTGTGTGGAAAAGACCATCAAACCAAACCAGACTGTGTAGGGTTGTGTGTCTTTTTGTTTGGTGTCTGAGCTCAAACTCCGATTATTTCCAACAGAGTTGAGAAGACCCCGAGAAGGTTTCATGGATCTCTGCAATACTTTTGAAAGAAAAAGGTTAAGATGGATGGGATGGGATTGTTTTTCCAGCACAGCAAGATTAGCCTCCTAAGTTTATCTATTTTTAACTCAAAAAAGAAAAAAGTGCGTCGCCTTTACATGGGTCTGTGTCTGTAAGACGCAGAATGATTACGCAATAATTAAAGTTAGTTCAAGTTTCAGGAATGCCCTCAACAGCCGAAACACTAGCAAAAGATTAGTCACTATGATTATTATTTACTTTTTTAACTCGTGAACATGCAAATCGCCAATTTCCATGACAGCAGAACTTCAACGTCCACTGTTCTAGCTCCACAAAAGTACTCCACTATTCCAACAAGGGTATACCAAAAAGGCAGAAAAGATGACTTCTTGGAGCAGATCCATCCATGCGTCCTCGTCAAGATTGGTCTTGTTTTCAGATTAGCAACCCTTAAACTTGCTCCAGAAAACGCGTATAAGCATTTAGAGTTTCAAAAACCCTACTTTTGTTTGTTGGGTTGGGGTACACCCCCAAGAACAAAATGGGTTTTAGATTTATGTACTTCCTCTCTCCTTTCAATGCCTTTTAACTTTGCACTCTTGGATCTGGAATATATATGTAAATGCAATCATATAGGGTTCCTTTTTTCCAATATCCTACGATTGACCTACCTAACATCTTAAATATAAATAAATAAATAAATAAAATATTCACATTCATATCCACGTACGTAAACCCGTGAATCAAACAAATAAAATTTGATCGCGTATAAATAGATCCAGTCATACGATTGAGTCCTTGTTTTCTAAATAGGGTAGAAAGAGGTACTTCGGATAATTACACATGTTCTAAAAAATTCAACGCATTTCAAATCATTTGATGACATGGCAAGCTACTGCAGAAGAAAAAAAATAGTCAAATTCAATACAATTGATCATAATCGATTAGTTAAAATGTCGGTTAACCGTATTCTGAAATACAGAAAAAAAAAATCATTGTTTTATCAAATTATTTATCAAGCTAGTAAAATATGCGTTTATGTAGTTATTGGTTAAAAAGCATCTTCTGTAGCTCAACTAGCGACCACTTTTCAAGAAAAGAACATGTCGTATCAATGGAGAATTCGGGAAATATTTTTACTTGATGGGTTCAAAAGCTTGTTTGAACTCTTGATGTGGAACAAAATAAATTTCAAAATCAGATCGAATGAATAAATGGACAGAGTTATAAGTGGAAAAGTTGATAGATAAGTCACTCTTACTGGCACTCTACATAACTGAACATGAGGTTTTCACCTCATACGGCTCTTTAGTCGATTGACTGTATTTACCGAAATAACCTAATTCTTTTTTTTGTAAGACCCGCATAAAAATATGCTATTGATGTGAGTAAAGTTAAAGCGATAGCAGTATTTATATCATTTGTGGGTGCGGCTAACTCTCCATGAGGTAACACTTTCAATTTTAAAGAAAGGGTTCAAAAACATATTTATTGTAACTCAGTAGGAGAAATGCATTGGAGTACCGATATGTACTAATGATTCGAGATTGTAGCATAGTTAATGTTGAATCTAAAAGGTCTACTACTAGATAGATACCTTTGGCAATTAATCCTCTTGATAGTAACATCTAAAAGTGCAAATGTCGTGGCAGCAACGAGGGCAAAAGGTGGATAGCTAACAAGCGTGCTTTCTTTCTTTTGTTTTCTCGCCCATAGAGAGAGGGAATCTTGGTGAATAAAGATTCCCTTTCCTAAGATGAGACGAGTTCACTTGGGAAAGATTTCGCATCCACTTGTCCTCCAATTTCAAATCTTCTTTATGCAAGTTATAAATTCAAAGTGGAGGATTCGAAGAAGAGAGGAAGACTGAAAAGTGAGTCACGCTTCACTTCCACCTCATTTCACAGATAAGGTAAGCACTCATTAAGCCGAGATCACTAACTAATACTAATAAAATAAAAAAATAACTGTCTTTTCTGTATACTAGAGATTCGTAAGAGAAAACATAAGCAAACAATCTCTGCTCAAGTCTCTAAAGATAAAGGTACATGAACAACTGATTTATCTCCATCAAAGTCTGTATTGAATCCCTTACTTTCTCGACCTTAAAGAAAGAATAAAGACACTATCCCCGAAGGTGAATTCGACCGACCTTGACTCTTGTAATATTAAGGTCATATCTACTATTCAAAGTTTATCTCGATTTGGTAACGTTGTAAAGTCAATTTCAAAAGGGGGATGAAGCCCTATTGAATTACAAATGCCCACAAGTTGTGAAGCTGTAACTATTCCAATCCAAAAACAAAAAGTTCAAAACAATTGAGCTTTTTTGGAGATTGGATGCAGAAGGAACCATGAACACTACTCACAATAGTTGTATTCTCTCCTATTGAGACTTGTTATGTTATTACCTACTAATACTATGATGTGTACAATGCACGTGCTCTCTGAGACGAAAGGATTCGAACCTCCAAATAGCAGAACTAGAACCATTTGGTCACGCTCCATTTCTATTCAAGATTAATAAACATTAATATTGTTGTTGGTTGTTTGTCAATTCCAATCCAAACATTCATAAAATCAATTAGATTGTTACTAGGATTTTGACACACGTAGGTAGATATTCGAATGAAGCTTAATTTATTGATCAGAAGATATAATTCAATTATCTTTTTAGAGATGATTGAATCAATAAAAAAAAAAATACATTTCCGATAATGAAGAAAATATGAGAGTTATTTATTTGGAACCAGTGTTATCAGTTGAGTTGCATATCAAATAAATGGAGGATGGATGAGTCAATCCCCTTCTCAATCTAACTTTGACCCAAGTTTCAATATACATGGAGTAAATGCAGCGCGAAAGGCGACAAAAGGCTGATATCGTCAAACATACAAAATATAATTAAGGAGAAAAGTTGAAGTATTACATTTGTTTTTTCAAGTGACAGAATAATCCTGTTCTTTGAAATTAGCAACGCCCACATGTGGCTGTCTATTACAGGCAGACCTAATACTAACGTAATTTAGGTTTGAAAAAGATGCTGATTATTAATTAATAATGCATGAAATGAAAATTTAATTATTAAAAAAAAAAAAAAAAAAAAAAAAATCATTTATGTGCGTATGAGTGAGTATATATGGGTTTAATATGCCAGTGGCAGCAGGCGAAAGAACAGAGATTTCCTGCAACCACTTCTGGGGTAATCTTTCTCACCCGAAAAGGAAAGCCAAAGTCGTGATTCGTTCGTCCACGGATTTAACATCCTAAGGACTGAAGAAGGAAGAAGCGAGTAAGTGGAGAAATGTGAAAAGAAGAGGAAGAGAAGAAAAAGACATGGTCTCCTCCAATGCCAATCAAGTTGCCCTTATCGTTTATACCCCCCCACCCACTTCTCTTTACTCTACTTTTATCTCTCTAATGAAACCTGATTTTAGATGAAAACAGTCCGAGTAGAAGAAGCATGTAAAAGCAAAAGGACTGCTCAATGATTGAGGAAAGGTAGCGAGTAGCAACAAAGCACCGGGCCCCTCTTAAATATTCTGTCTTCAAACTGAGCAGATCTTGCCTGTCGCGATTGAATTACCACAAATGAAAGTCTTGCACTGAATAGAGTTGATTCCCGTTGTTTGTTTTTAGGTCCATGTGACCAATTATTCAACTCCTTTTAATTTGATCTTTCTCGCTACTATTTACAAAAATTTCGAGAATCATCAACTGAGTTGCTTTATCCCATCACCAACATGACTCCACAACAAAATTCTTCCTCTTATTCGTTTGGTTCAATATGATTTGAAAGGAAGAAGAGAAAGCAAAATTCCGGGCCGCTGAGTGTTCGGCTCTCGGGAGTGGCTAATTGTATGAACATATAAATGCCAAGATCACCCATTGGAGCCTGGAGGGAGGAATAAATATGTTTTCTTCATCTACTATTCTTAGACAATGAAAATCGATTCAACCTATCAATTTATAGGCTAAGCATGTCCAGCTGCATATATTGACTTCGGCCAACCCACAAGAACTGCTTGGGACGGGGATTCGGAACCCCCAAAAGGACGTAATTGCCTGATCAAATCGGATATTTTGATCTTAGCATACGATGCTCATACTTGCATAATCCTGACTAATTTGGCCTACCCCATTCAAATTTAAATTGAGCATTCACATATATTTTTCACATTATAAACTGCACCATGGTAATACATAATTAGTACACACACATATGGTCCTTCTGATCACATTCCCTCTGTCACATGCATTCTTCACCCATTAAGCAAAAGGTACCAAACTCAGGAAAAAGGTAGACATAAGATTGTCCTCAAAATACATCGAATGAACCACAGAAAATAAAATAAACCACGTACAATCGCCCAAGGACCTTCCTTCCAGATCATTTTTTCAGTACACTGCAAAAGAAAACACTTGATATCGATAAAAGCAACAAAATATTTTGTAGTTACAACCAAGATAGGGATGATAAATGCAGAAAGTAATATCTCACGAGGGTTGTGAAACTTTTAACTCCAAGCACGAAGTGACTATGGTTATCAGTTTGGAGCCTATACAAGTACCATAATAAACAGTGCATAAAGACCATGAAGTCAACCTCTCAGATGCTTCTCGCAGCTATAATTTTCCATGGCTAAAAGCCCTTCAAGGCCTTTAACGGGAAACCTATGAAACTGATTTTCTAATTGGAAAAGACAGAATTTCGTTTTTGTTCTGTGCTTTGTATCTTTCTAAACGGGGTCACCAATTCCAGAATTTTTCATGATAGATATAAAGGCATATTTTTACCTTTACCACGAAACACGGGCATAGACATAAACATCAAAGCTTCGTTGTCCAAAAGATAGATGAGCTTACTTGTATAAATAAGCCGCAATGCCCAGGATTATGCAAAGTAAAATAATATCTATACAGAAATTTCTACTGGACCGGAGCTGGAGCCATAGACAAGACACATATGTTAGGTCAGATAAGTAGATGAATACGTCATTGGCAAAGAAATTGCATCACAGTCACCTGGTTAACTGTGGATTTAAGTCTAACGTTTGTATTCTTAAGATCAGATGATGCCTTGTCAACCTGGCAAAACATGAGAAGAGTACTCGATGACAAATTTACGTTTGAACAATAATTAATAATAATCATGGACCAAAAGCCAGACTTTATAGCTTACCTTAGTGTCAATCTCATCCATCAAAGGGACTTGTCTATCCAGTTCCTGCACATGACATATCACAATGAGCTAATGGGGTGAAATTACAAAATGACAGTATAAAAAAAATATGCAACCTCATTCATATCATGAGCCATATTTTTCAACGTATCCAACCCTTCCGCTATCATGTCCAATCCTTGATCCTGTGTAATTCAACAATAGATAAGTTCAAAAACCTAGATACACTAAAAGATGATTTGGGAACAAAACAAATTAACACCTATTGGAAATAAATTCTTGCCTGTCTCATTTTTCGCATCTCATACTCTTGCCTAAACTGACTTGATTCCTCAGTTTGTTGAAAGTATTCATCATCAAACCTTCCATCTGTCGACAATTCATGCATATCAATCATAATAATCAATTATAAGCGAGAATGTCCATGAAGAAAGCACAAAGATCATTATGAAGATGCCTCAACGGGGTTTTTTTAGTTAGGTCCACAACGTACCTGAGTCAAATTTGATTTCATTGCGAGGAGCTGATGATGTCCAACCCCCAGATGTTTTGGGGGCAGTGGCTGCAGTTCCATCTGGTATGGCTTGAATTCTATCAGGCAAAGCCAGGACCAAATCATTACGAGCAGCAAGATCTTCAGTTGACAGTCCTTTCACCTGTAAATCAAATTAGGATTACATTTTATGATCCAGAGAAGGTTACATTGGATTGCCTCCGTACCACTTTTTTCCTAAAAGAATACCGAAGTAAACTACCGACACAAATGAATTCGCTAAAGAAAACGGAAACAAACCCTCTTCAAAGCCAGTCTCTGCAGCTTCGGAACCTCCTCCAGCAATCGAGCCTTTGTACGACGAATCTCAGCATTCATCGCTACTGCAGATGCCCTGCTCTTCTCTTTTGAAGCAATATCCGCTTTCTGAAAAAAAAATATATATATATATATATATACTCAAAATAAAACCGTAACTGATTCTTCGAACTCATCACTAACATAAACTGAGAAATTATTGAATCTCGAGCTCCAGACCAGCGAATCGAAACAAATACCAGGGCCAATTTGAATTTGCCCTCTCATCTTCAATTTTATTTTTCTGGCGACCTAACAACTACAGTAGGACCAAAGATTTCAGTAGAGGAAGTTAGGGATGAGATAAAGACCTGAATAGCGGCTTCGATATCGGCTTCCACGGAAGCATAGAGGCGAGCGAAGGGATCGTCGCCGGCGAGATTGAGATCCTTTTGCTTGTCGACATCGTATTTATCGTACTTCTGGCAAATAGCATCAACTCTGGTCAAAATGTCGATCACACTCATCCTCTGCTCCCTTGCTCTCCCACTCCTCGATCTAGCAATACGAAACAGGAATCTGCTTCTTCAGTTGGAGGTAAGGCAGGCTCAGCACCGGAAGCAATCTACAGAATGAAAGCAGGTTTTGGTTTTTTGAGAAGAAGCAGAGGTGACAGCCTGGATTGCTTTTCCCCGGCCCAAACTTGGATCATAAATAGAAATAATATTTTATCCTAATTCTAATAAATTAAGAAATTTATATAAAACTTTATAAATTATTAATTATCAATCAAAATATTTCTAAAATTATGGGGTTGTAAACTAACAATTTAACATTAAACTATCATTTATTTATTAACGATCTAATTTTTTAAAATCTCGCAATTAAAATTAATGCAAAATCAACTTGACCCGGTGAACCCTGGTTTAAGGTTTTTATTTTTATTTTTATTTTTATTTATTGTTTTTTCTTTGTTATATTAAGCTTCGTGTGGGTAAGGTGGTAGGAGAGGGGAGTTTGGATCCCCAACAAAATGGTACTGAAATTTGTTGTTTCCTTTGCATTTACCATCAAAGACACACAAACACACACATATGTTCTTTCTGAAATAACTTTGTTTATTAAAAAGACTTGTGGAAGATCAACAAAAATCCAACATCATCGTGACTCATCCATGTCCCGCCATTACTATTTCCTTCATTTCTCACCACATCTTTCTCTCTCTAAGATTCCTATTTCACTCCCTTTCTTCTTCACTCCTCTCTCTCTCTCTCTCTCCCCTATTTCCATACGTTTCTTACTTTCTCTCTCTATCTGTAACTATGGCGGAGAATCAGCCCGAGGGTCTTGTAGGGATTATGGATCAGCTTTGGTTTCAGCAGGGCCTGCTCTCTTCTGAGCCTCCATCCGTAACAAGCTTCGATGGCTCCCCCTTTCCGGTTTTCCCCAAGTATCCTTCTTGCCCTTCGCAAACCCTTTTTTCAACTCCACTAGACGAACACAGTTTATCAGCTCTTCCTCCCCTTGCTGATGATGAATTCTCATCCGAATATTCCACTTCCTCTACTTCCATCCTGGTAACTCTAAAATTTCTCTCTCTCTCTCTCTAGAATCACTGTAGTCTCAGATGAGAGGTTTCTGTGTTTTGTATTACTGGTATACAGGTGGGGGAAGATTCTATGGGTGGAGATGAAGACGAGCAGGAGGAAACGAAGCAAAAGGAAGAATCCAAAAAAATGAGAAGTTGTTCAAGGGGAAGAGTTCTGGAAAAATCCATGAGCTGCAACTATGTAGGAGAATTGGAACTTGAAGAAATCAAAGGCTTCATGGATTTGGGTTTCACTTTCAGAAAAGAACACTTGAGTCCATGGATGACTAGTTTAGTTCCTGGTTTAAAGAGGTTCGAATCTGTAAGAAAGAAAGACACAGCCTCCAAGCTCAATGGAAAAACGGAAGAAGAAACCGAACTGAGGCCATATTTGTCAGAAGCGTGGATAATAAAGAGACCCAACTCGCCATTGTTAAACCTAAAAGTGCCGAAGCTTTCCTCTGACGCCGACATGAAGAAACATCTCAAGTTCTGGGCTAAAACTGTTGCGTCAGAAATACAGGGGGAATCATAGTTCTTCTTCCCAGAGAATCTTTCCTAGGAGACAACAAAGTGTTTGCTTGGTGTTGTAATTTTGTAAAAAGATAGGGGTATGGAATCAACCTTTTGTTTGGGTTTAAATGTAAAAGCGTTGCTTGCAATCACTTTCCGTTGACTGGTTGTATTTGTTTTGAGATCAGAATATATAATATATATAGTTCATTATTGGAGGATGGATGTGACGTGTCATTATGGTACACGTAGATAGAAAACGAAATAAAACGTGTCGCATTGTGTGATTTGTCAATTGAGCAGAAAGGCTCTCTTTCATGGGCCTCCCAAATTCGAGGCCTCCATAAGCTTCTACGTTTGCTATCCTTGCCCATCCACATAATGCAATTAATCATATATTGAAATTATGCAATAAAATTAAATTATTGGATGCGAGTAGAAATCTATAATTAAGAGCTCATTGACTTCCTCCAATAAAATCGCATTAAAATAGTCGATTTCTTTGACCATAAATACTATATTGGTTTGAGAGCACGAAGGTCAGAGAAAGTGGCTCCTGGCTGCGTATTAGGCCCACCAGAGACGTATGGAGGCTGCTATGTTTTTGGCTTTCCCTCTTCAACTCCACTTCTTATATAAAAGCATTCCAATTAGCTTTCACTCCTGAGATAAGTTCCAAGATAAGACGATGGCGAAGGCTTTCCATTCCTCTAGTTTCTCCACTCTCTTCCTTCTTCTTCTTCTTCTTCTTCTTCTTCTTCTTCTCTCGCTCCTACTACAGTTCTGCTCTGGTAAACACTTCTTCTCTGCTTAACTTCAACTCTTTCCTGCATTTGCCTCTCCTTTTAATAGGTTTCCACTCATCTTACTTAGGCGGCTTATGTTTTGTTGAACAGGTGACAGCGATTTACAGCTAAACTTCTATGCTCAGAGTTGCCCCAAAGCAGAACAAGTAGTCAAACAACAAGTGGCCAATTTGTATTATCAACATGGAAACACACGGCTGTTTCTTGGGTTAGAAACCTCTTCCATGATTGTATCGTCAAGGTTTATTCTCAAACGTCAAATCTCTGCATATTTTGCATTCTCACGTTTAGTTTTAGAGGGACAGATTTTTCTTATTTATTTCTCTATTTTTTCTTCAAGTCTTGCGATGGGTCTTTACTGTTAGAAACAGCGAATGGAATTGAATCAGAAAAGGGATCCAAAAGAAGCTTCGGTATGAGAAACTTCAAGTACGTAAACACCATTAAAGCTGCTCTCGAAAAGGAGTGCCCTCTCACCGTTTCTTGCGCTGATATTGTTGCTCTCTCTGCTAGAGATGGCATCGTCATGGTCTCTCTCTCTCTCTCTCTCTCTCTCTCTCTCTCTCTCTCTCCCTCTCTCTCTCTCTCTCTCCAATTATCTTCTTCACCAAATTGTAACAGTTAGGAGGACCATACATGGAGATGAAAACAGGAAGGAGGGACAGCAAAGAAAGCTATCTAGCCGCCATAAACGATTTCATTCCAAACCACAACGACTCCGTTTCCGTTGTCCTTTCTCGCTTCCAGTCCATCGGCATTGACACAGAAGGAGCAGTAGCCCTTCTCGGAGGTCACTCGGTCGGTCGAGTCCACTGCACAAACCTCGTACCAAGACTCTACCCGACCGTCGACCCAACCCTCGACCCTAACTATGCGATCTACCTGAAAGGGAGATGCCCAACCCCAAATCCAGACCCGAATGCCATCGTTTACTCCAGAAACGCCCATGATTTTGGACAACATGTACTATAAGAACATATTGAACCACAAGGGGCTGCTGGTGGTTGACCAGCAACTGGCTTCTGATCCTCGTACGCTTCCCTACGTCGTGAAAATGGCTTCCGACAGTGGATATTTTCGCGCCCAGTTTGCAAGGGCAGTGGCAATTTTGTCTGAAAACAGTCCTCTCACTGGGGCACAAGGCGAGATCAGGAAGGATTGTCGGTTTGTGAACAAGATATAGCGATGGTCTTGAATGTCAAGTGTGAGTTTGGTAATTGCTGGATTAATCATAATAAATGGTTTTAAAGTTCATTGATTGTCTTTGTCCATTTCGTTGACTGTACTCTCACATGCAAATTAAGTATGTAAACCAGTGGAGCTAAGGGCAATGAGCATTGAGTACCTCCTCCACCATAAACAGAAAGGTTGCTTTATAGACCTGAAAAGATGACCGTTGCTGAGAGAAACGTGTCGAATTCTCCGTCCACCTGTCCACTACTCCAGACCCGTTTGGCTTGTTTTGGACTAGACTACTAGGCACAACGAATACATCCTCCTTCCTCTGGAAAGCCACAATTTCATCTTTTCTCCCACGTCTTTTCTCTATGGGTGCTCTAAAACTGAGACAATGCCGATATTCCCCCGACCTTTTTCGCCGATTCTTACCTTCTTTTTCTCCGGTCTTTTATTTTGCTCTTTGAACAGTGCCATTGCAGCTCTGACGTCAGATTTTGACTTCGGGAGCTTGACTCTCACCAGTCTGAAGCTTCTCGGAGATGCCCACTTGAACAATGGAAGCGTTCGCCTCACTCGTGATTTAGCCGTCCCCAACTCCGGCGCCGGCAGAGTACTCTATTCGAAACCGATAAGATTCCGCCAGGCCGGGACTCATTTCCTGGCGAGCTTCTCCACTTTCTTTTCCTTTTCAATCATGAATATAAACCCGTCCTCCATTGGAGGCGGATTGGCATTTGTAATCTCGCCGGACGACGAAACTGTCGGTGGCGCCGGAGGATTACTAGGACTCGTTGCCGAAAAAAGCTCTGCAGTGGCATTCGTAGCGGTTGAATTCGACACTCTAATGAACGTTGAATTCAAAGACATTAACGGAAATCACGTCGGATTGGATCTGAACAGTATGGTTTCGATTCAGGTTATTGATCTGGAAACGATCGGAGTTGATTTAAAAAGCGGCGATTTGGTTAACTCGTGGATAGAGTACGACGGGTTGACTCGGGTTTTCAACGTATCGGTTTCGTATTCAAATCTGAAACCGAAAGATCCGATTTTGTCACTCCCTCTCGATCTGGATCAGTTCGATACCGATTTCATGTTCGTTGGATTCTCCGGGTCCACCCAGGGTAGCACAGAAACTCACAGCATAGAGTGGTGGAGCTTCACCTCCTCCTTCGACTCGAATTCTCCGGTCGGATCAGTAACTCCGCCTCCTCCAATGGCGACTCTGATGAACCCGACGGCGAACTCCGTCACGTCCGCTCCTCCTTCATTTCCTTCATCTGGTTCAGATTCAGTTTCTCAGCAAAATGGAAAGTCTTCCTCTTGCAATAATGAGTTCTGTAAACAAGGCCCCGGTGCCGTTGTCGGAGTGGTGACGGCTGGAGCTTTCGTTTTAGCTCTCTTTGCCGGAGCTCTGATTTGGGTGCACTCTAAAAAGTTGAAGCGCGTAGAAAAAACTGATTCTTTTCCAGAGATCATCAAAATGCCGAAAGAATTCAGCTACAAAGAGCTCAAAACCGCCACGAAATGCTTTCATACAAATAGAGTCGTCGGCCACGGGGCATTCGGGACGGTTTACAAAGGAGTTCTGCCGGAAACAGGCGACATTGTCGCCGTAAAAAGGTGTAGTCATAATAGTCAGGGGAAGAAAGAATTTATGTCGGAGCTATCGATAATAGGAACTCTAAGACATCGAAATTTAGTTCGACTTCAAGGGTGGTGCCACGAGAAAGGCGAAATTCTTTTAGTATATGACCTAATGCCGAATGGAAGCCTTGATAAAGCGTTATTCGAATCAAGAACTCCTCTCCCATGGCCGCACAGGATGAAAATTTTACTTGGCGTTGCTTCTGCTCTAGCATATCTCCATCAAGAGTGCGAAAACCAGGTGATTCACAGAGATGTCAAAACCAGTAACATTATGTTAGACGAAGGCTTCAACGCCCGGTTAGGAGATTTCGGCTTGGCGAGACAGATTGAGCACGATAAGTCGCCGGAGGCAACCGTTGCAGCGGGAACAATGGGGTACTTAGCGCCGGAATATTTTTTAACAGGGCGAGCTGCCGACAAAACGGACGTTTTCAGCTATGGAATACTGGTTCTGGAAGTGGCTAGTGGAAGAAGACCCATTGAAAAGGAAGGAAGTGGGGCAGGGAAAGTGGGGATGAGTAGCAACTTAGTGGAATGGATTTGGAGCTTGGCACAGAGACGGGAGGTTGTTAATGGCTGCGGACGCGAGACTAGAGCGGGAGTTTGAGGAAGGAGAGATGAGGAGAGTAGTGTTGATTGGGTTAGCTTGTTTCGCACCCTGACCCGATGGCTCGACCGGCAATGAGAGGTGTGGTTCAGATGCTGGCCGGCGAAGCTGAAATTCCTGTAGTGCCTAGAACCAAGCCCTGTACCAGTTTCAGCACAGCTCACCTTCTGCAGAGTTTGCAGGATAGCGTGTCAGATCTTAATGGTGTGATCGCCATTTCCAGCGCCTCCTCCTCGTCGGAACGCAGCTTCAACGGCGGGGTATTGCATTAATTTTTTGATTTAAATTAATGAAAAATTAGGATTGTTTTCAGTGTGAAAAGGAGTGGACATTTATGATTGCATTATCGCCTTTTTCTACGGTTCATTGTCAATCATAAATAATGAATATGTTTTCCACTCCCAAGGATCATCATTGAACCGGGAAAAACCAATTTGGTTTAATGGATCCGGTTCGAGTGTTTTCGAGAGACCGATTGAATGAACGTGGGGTTGGGCTGAAACCGAAGCCCAACGAAGAAAGTAGGAAAACGCACCAGTGCCAATGCATGCTTAAAGCTCATCCGGATCTTCCGCTTCTGAATCACAGCCATGGAGGACGATTTTGAATTTGGCGATCGCGTCCCACCTTCCTTCGATCGCATGGTACTCTTCATTTCCTCCTCCTTTTCGATTTCTTTTCCTTCGATCAGGGTTTTTTTTCGCGCTTTTTTTTATCATTCCACTTCTCTCTGCTCATATGAATTTGGCGAAGCAATTTTGTGTTTTTTATGCTTCATCTTCGTTGTTGGTGAATGTTGCACTCACAAAATGATTCTAGGAATATACAAAAACTGGCTCCCTCTCGCATCATTATGCGGGCATTCTCTCTCTAGCTCTCTCTGTTTTTTTTTTTTTTTCAAAATTGTGGCATGTTACATTTAACGACTCTGGAATTTCTTTATCCTGAAATTTGCTTCATATGTTGGATACCTTTTTACATTTTTATTTTTTCCTAAAAAGCTAATAAATTTTTCTTTCGTTGTATCTTTTGGGAGCTGTGAATACTATTATTAATGCATGAGGCACATTCGACTTTCCTGATGTGTTCATCATATAAACTTATGTTTTTCTTATGTATCTGTGGTTGTGGTGATGCAAAATGGACGGCGGTAAGTCTTTTAAAGTGCAGATTATCATACCACCATAAAACAGATGTTGATATGACGATTTTTTAGATTGTAATTGTCCGGAAAAGATCTCACTCTGATCTGCGGACTAGCTTAGAATTTCCTGGTGCTGTTCATCCATCTGGAACTTGAGATAAGCCTTTCAGATCTGAGAGGACTTATCTAGGATTAAAAAAAACTGAAATAGTAGATGCTTTGCCTCGATGCTCTTGTCTAGCCGAAGTACCTTGTAGTTGAGTATACTGCCATCAACACTTTTCCGTTTGTTTTTCTCAATTTGCTTTTCCTGTGTGCTGCATGAGTTGAGCATGCGGTTTATTGAATTATTGCTTTTGGTAGCATTTCGTTTCCTTATTGAGTTTATCTTGTGGAGCTGATTGCCTTTTCAAACTTTCTCATCTGGTCTACTAGTGTGGTTGGTTTCTGAATGGTACATTCTTCCAACCTTTTCCTTGCAATTTATGTTCATACAACTTCACTGTAATTAATTGTACTCTACTTGCAATTTATGAAGTTTGGTCTGGATTTGAAACTTGGTTCCATGGCACAACTGGCTAAAGATAAACCCATTTGTTGCTAGTCTAGAGATTTCAGCAAAGGAAGTCTCTCTCTTTGTCTCTCTTGTATTATAAATGGTACCATGTTATACATCCATGTGGGTTATATCTTTGTGTTTGATGATTAGGGAAAGGGGATCAATGCTGAAACCAAAGGTTTTAATCCAGGACTAATAGTTCTGCTTGTTGTTGGAGGGCTGTTGCTTACTTTTCTAGTGGGAAACTATGTTCTTTACTTCTACGCCCAGAAGACCCTCCCACCAAAGAGGAAAAAGCCAGTCTCCAAGAAAAAGATGAAGAAGGAAAGACTGAAGCAAGGCGTTTCTGCACCTGGAGAATAGTATGCTTCCCTTGTTGCTTTGTATCACCTAATTAGAACATTTCTGGTGGAAACGTGTTTTTCCTGCATCATAATTGGAACATCAGCAGTTGACCTATTTGTGTGGGTAAAGCATGTAGTAGAAGATAGGTGTTTACATGTTAGAATTCTGTTCGTGGTGGATTGAGAGTTTTCAATAAAATAGATACTTTCCGGCCATTAATTTCTTATATCATGATAAGCATTGAATTGGTTGAGATTCTTCGCTAGTTCAAAAGTAACATTATTAGAGCCAAAGTTAGGCGGGTCAATTGATGGTGAAAACAACGGCATCCTCTCCAAAAGCTGTGTTTGAACGAATTCCCCCGTACTCCTGAGGTAATCTCCTGGCGAATGGTGTTAGTAAACTGAAAATATTTGATTTTTATTTGTCAGCTCTTCATTTTTTTAAATCTTGTGCTGCAATGACCGGTGGGCCTTTTTTGCATTGAAGTTTCTGTTCTTCTTGGTGGATATGCTTTTGTTGTGGTTAATGTTGGAGAAATCGATGAATACAAAATACTTTCAATTGCTATTTTTCAAAAGAATAATGATTCCGAATGAACAATGATTCTGCTTTCTTTTCTCAACATATTTGCTGACATGTCAAATAATTATTCAGAATTAACATTTATTTAGAGAAGATTTAGTTTAATTTTTACTATAATTATTCGGATTATATAATACAACTACTGTAAACTTTGGTAGAATTTATAAATAATTTGTTAAAATGCAGACATGTCAAAGAGTTAAACAACCAACTATTATGTGAAGGGTGGAACCAAAGTTGAAATTGTATCATCGCACGACACAGAAAGATTAGCTGTTGGATTATGATGTATGTGGGTGTCTTCTGCCTGGGTTCTACAGATTTGTGACGCCTAATACTGACGAATATTTTTATTTAAAGGACGTGCGTAAATATACACAAGCCTCATTTACTAGTAATTTCTAATCAAATTTGATCATCCCCGTCCCCTACTTCTCCTGTGTTCGTCACGTCGGTGTTAACCGAGAATTTCGGTAGCCTGCACAAATTTTGATAAAACTATCAGAATTCACCATCAGCCATCATCTTCAAAACTTAACTACCGCTGAAGAAAGGGTTTCAACACAGTTGAGTTTGACAAAATTAATTACCGAAGACTAAGTTCAAATGGGAACCTACCTTTGTTCTTGTTTTGCCTGCCTTCAAGCCTTGAGACTTGAATTGTTGGGAACTGATGACTTTGGTTTGTTGATGGATAAATGGCCTCCCATGGGAGCCCTCGGGAGGCGAGACGGACGGGTGAGTTTCCGGACCTTTGTAATCTATTTCATACACTTCTGAACCCGAAACATCTGAATTCCCTGCAAATAAACTCGATCAAACACGACCAGTTAAGAGAGAGACAGAGACATGGAGAGAGAGGGAACCTCTTGTTGAACAAGGATTGGTGGCGAGAAGGAAGAGAAGAAAGAGAGCGGAGAGGCCGAGGTTGAGCTCCATGGACCTGCAATTGGAATTTCCTTTTCGAAGAAGACTGAATCTGGGTGACTTATAAAGCAGGGGAAACAGCATACACAGAGAGTACAAAATCTATGACCATAATTTTTTCGACTTACTCTTGACTCGTTATGGAAATTTACGTGCGCAGAGCGGACAAATCTTAGAAAGATCAGTCAAGTGCATGTAACGAGGCGTGGACAACCAAGGCTGAACGGTTGTGGGCTCGCGTGAGAGATCACAGCAAACACTGAAGAAGAAGCAGAATTTTAGGCAATATAAACCGTCGCCATCCCACACAGCAATTATGAGGGGGGCGACGATGTGGTTGGGTTGGAATATTAAACTCACCAACACCAGTTTCACATACCTTAAAATTATCTCTCTCATCTACTTCAGATGCTCTCTTCTCTGTGTCTTTCTCTCTCTTCTGCTTTTGCGAGGCTGTGGACAGCCCCATGTGTGTGTGTAAATTGTAGCGTCATCAAGAGGGGCACTCTCATTAACCCTCCTTCGCAGCACTTGATATCACTCCTACCTACTTTGCTCCACTGTGTGTTGCTTTCTGTCATCAAGGACAAAAAACTCTTTTTTGGCCTGATTTCATGTCAAAGCTCCACATTTGCTGGCTAACTTCCTCCGGAGATTCCATGCTTACAGTTAAAGTGATTTTTTGGAGGTGGGTTTTGCTGGGAAAGATCGATTCTCAGAAGAGATAGTTCTCTTGTATCCTAGTTTTTGGGCTAATTCTTCTCCTGATGATCACATACAAAATATGTAGACAGAAAAATATGAGGCTCAAAGATGATGAACCAACGCAATATTAAAAACCCATGTCTAGCTGTCTAAGACGTATTTATGATGGCAGAGAATGAGGTCGACTACCGCCATTGTTGTAGAGATTTGAGTTTTTATATCTTTGTCTGATTAGTGGAAAGGAAAAGAAATTGGTCAAATAAAGCTCCAGTTATTTTCAGCAGAATTATTGGAGTGACCCACGTCTTTAAGATTCAACAAGGACATTAACTGACTGGATATCTTCAAGAACATGCAGTTCTTGTAATCACATCCTACAATCTTGTTTAGTGGGAACTAAATGAACCTCAAATCCTAGATTTTATTTTTGAAATGAAAGACCAGATAAGTCTAGAGTGATATTCATGCAAACCCAGTCAGAAAAAATCATAATTTTCATCAGTGCGAACTCAAATTATAAAATGAAATAGATGACATGAATTGAATTTCAGTGTGACAAACAACCAAGCCCATCGTGAACATGTTGAAAAAAAATGAAATGTGTTTTTAGGATCCAACATGCTGATATGGTCCAGAGGTTTACCTTACATGGCTGTCTCGTTTGCATCCAACACGAAGAAAATGCATGCTTTGTTTGGAGGGGAATGTAAGGCTAAAACACCGAGTTTAAAGCTTGCTGTCTTTCCCTGCGGGTACCCTTGCAGAGCTACAGATGGCTATCCCTGGACGGACAAATATTTATAACTTGGCTTATCTCATCTACCGAGCAACAGCCGAGGAGGAGGAAAAGCATAGCAGCCTAGTAGGAGAGAAAACAGACCAGGAATTTACAGTCAGTAAAGCATTATAGTTTACGTCTTGGGTCGACGCAGGAAGAAGACTAGGTGGTCCTGGTTAGAGAATGGAAGAGCAATTCAAATGGATGAGTATGTTAGCTGGGTTCGTCTCCGTTTTCAGATCTGAAATAAACGACTTGGACGTCACCCACGAGACATCTATCGACGGTGCTTCAGACATTACACCATCATCCATCCGTTATTCACAGTTTGTTCTTAATATCTCTCCTTCAAGGTCTTTTTTTTTAATTATTATTACATAGTTTACATCAAATATAAAACTTGGTCGGAGAATCCAAAGATGTTTAAATAAATTAAAAATAAACTCATTGTATGATAAAAGTCGAGATCATACTCAAACAAACGCCATGAAGCTGGGATTTTAAATTGAATAATAAATTTAGTTGGTTAGTGATTCAGAAAGAGTGGGGCAGACAGGATAGACAACTCAAACACTCCGCATATTTCCTTTTTTCAAATTCAGTGTTCTATCCTATCGTTGCAGCTTTTCCTACGATCTCAGATGGCCATGCAAGTTCATATTACAGACCCAGATGATGTTTTACAAACCAAAAACGAAAGTTAATGAACGGCTACAAAATGCGAGGTTTGAGTTGTTTGGCAGCTAAGAAAATGGGACACCAAAATTTTCCTATTTTCCTGGAATTTGATTCTGGTTAGTTTCTCTGCAATTCTTGAAGGTTCTGATTTACTCCTCGTCAGAATCAGAGGCCTGGAAGAACTTCCCTCCTCTGACTTTCTCCTTCTTTCGCTTATTGATCCTTCTCTAGAAAAATTATTCCTTTCCTCCGCCTGGGAACACGATCTCCGTTTTTGGTCAGAAACAACGCCTGGATGTGATTCGGGTTTCGCAACCTTAGTGTTTTCAAGGTCTGTTCTCTGTTCTTCCTCTGCATTTTCAGCCATCAATGGCTAACCGTTGAATCTATTTGCTAAAGAAGATGATGGATACGGAGCAGATCTAGTTCTAGTCAATATCCATGCATTTTTTGGCGTCGAACAAACAAAAGGCACAAACCCTTTTTTCCTGTCGTCCTTTTCTGCATCATGTCCGAACTTTCCAGTTTTTCCTCCAACCTCTGTCACTGAACTGAAAAACGAGGTCCTTCCCTTCCACTTGATTTTTCCAGAAAAATGATTGCAAAAGAAAGCGGTTGGAATCCAGCGACACCTCCGTTCGGTTGGAGTTTCGTGTCGTTCAGAGTGCTTTCTAATTCTCACCTGACCCATGCAAGTGACCTTCGGGGAAGAAGGTTCTTGAGTTTCAATGGCGGAAGTCTTCTTCCTCACAAACATGGGACTGGATCGCGACCTTGCGCTGCTTTTGGTGGCCACATTACTACTCAAGAATCTCATCAATGGAGGCGGAAAGTTGTCAGTCCTGGCAGGACTGGAAACGGGCTTTGCGGGAAGCCTCATCTTCTTCTTTCTCCCTATCTGGATTCAGATTAGACGGCCATTACAGAACTCGCTTAGCTCTGCACTGTTTTGGTAAAAAAAAAAAAAAAAATGGAGGGGATATGGGTGGGAGGAGTTTTCTCGTTATGCCCCTGTTTTCTTCTGCATTTAATTTCATTTGTCAGCTGCAAGCCGCTGATTTTATTTATAATATATTTTTATGTTTGATCGAATGAATGACTGAATTCACTGCCATTTTTGATTTGTTTGTTTGTTTGGCCTCTGCATCCTCGAGAAGCATATTTATCATAACATCTAAGCGCCGACGCCTGGCCATAAAACATCAATTACAGTAAAAGCACCAAACTAAGCATATAAAGCAAAAAGAGAGTGGATTACCTGCATGTTTTTCTCTGGCAGATCTGGCATTCTCGTATTCAAACTTCAACACATTGGGTATTCACCGCCCAAAACATTCTCCCAAGTGCACTCTCTTCAATGACAGCAAAGTAGCAGAGAATTCACCACCCAAAACCACAGACCCCAAAGAAACATTCCAGGTATAGCGCCTGCGAAAACCTGAGCGACACTGGTATCCCAAATACACCCCAGAATACATGGTGAGAAAAGCCAGAGACCAGGCAAAAGATTTGAAATCCATCTTCTGTTATTCATTTCCCAAATCCCAATTCCTTTGTACATCAAAAGGGCCAAGTATGTAGCGAAGAAGAACATGTATTGGGAGTGACTGGAAGGCCAGCCATGAGAATCGCACATTTCGAACAAAGCGCATGTTTCGGGACGAGCTTGCTGGACGGATTTCTTGATGAGCTCGTTGAAGAGCTGAGAAATAAGGAGGCCGAGTGCGAAGAACATACCCTGGAGCTCGCGACGAAAGATGAAGTGAGAGACGAAGCCTCCGAGGACTTAGGAGACCCGGGCCAGGAAATGGCCGAGTTGGTCACCTTTCTGGTACCGTTAAGGTCACAGCTTTGAGGGGTAGCAAAGCCATGGATGAAGAAATTTCCCAAAAAGGAAAAAAAATCACGATTTTGGGACAAATGGAAAAAGAACAGCACTCGGGTAGAACGGGTAATTGTCGAGCGAACGAGGGCAAAAGCAACCTCAGAGTTTGGCAGCTAATAAATTCAGGTGGCGAGGAAAAAGCAGTTGGGTGGGTCGGGTCTCGTGTTTGTCTCTCCCGAAGCCGTCGACAAAACAGGAAAGCAGCACGTGCATCCAGTTCACGACGACGAACCCTTCTAATCACCTGAGTTGTCTGATCAACGCAACGCTCTATATACAATCAATGGAATCATATCTCTTTACTTCAAATTTAAATCTTAATACGAAGACGACTAACTTTGTACCATAAAAGGCCTGATCCTTCGCAAAAAGATTAATCTTTTACCATAAAGGTCTGCTAATACCCTTACCAGATAAAAAAGGCCAGACCTTTTTTTGACTGTTCGAGACGAATTGTTTCTGGTCGGCTAAAAAGCTAACGCCTTTTTGAAGAATGACAATCAAATTTTTAGAGTTCTTGATCTGTAACAGCTGAATTGGAAAGTCCCTTCTGTCTCCCTTCCAATCTTCATCAACATTTTCAGAATCAAATCATCAGATATGGTCTTTTTGGTCTTCATCTCCCATCCTACTCCGAGTCTATCTGCAATAGATCCTGATGGCGTTCATCTAGAACATGCATCCAGAGAAACTCGAGCAATGCGTAAATCTCCCCCCTTTCCCGATGCAAACTGTCTTCTGCAAAAAACACATGAACCATTTTCTTCACTTCAATCCAGCTCACACCCGGCATTTTACGCACGTCTGACTGTCTCATCGAACTTCTCAATCTAGCAACATCTCCCCAATCCCCAGAAGCAGCATTGATATTACAGAGCAACACATGACAAGCTGAGTTTAAAGGATCAATTTTCAGTATATTTTCTGCAACCCTTTTTCCAATCTCAGCGTTACAGTGAGTTTTACATGAAGCTAATAGAGTCTTCCACACTACAATGTCAGGTTCAAAAGGCATTTTCTTGATGAAATCTTCTGCTTCTTCTAAACATCCGGAACGAGCCATTAAGTCGACCATACAAGAACAGTGTTCTTTGGTAGCTGCAATTTTGTATTCTTTTTCCATTGATTCGTATAACTTAAGCCCTTCTTGTACCAGTCCCATGTGGCTGCAAGCGGTGAGGACCCCGATAAACGTAACTTGATTTGGCTCCACACCCGAATGCCGCATTGTCCTGAAAAGTTCAAGAGCTGCATTTCCACATCCGGACTGAGCATAACCCACGATTAAGCTACTCCATGACACGACATCAGGATTCTCCATTAAATCGAAGAGCTTTCTAGCCTTTTCAAGGGAACCACACTTTGTATACATGTCGATTAATCCATTCGTGACAGAAATATCGAGAATAAGTCCAGTTTTTACACTTAAACAATGCACTTGATTTCCCACCTCTAAAGAAGCTAATTCTCCACAAGCCCCCATTATATTTGATAAAGTAACATGGTCAGCCTTAATGTGAGAACGAAGCATCAGGTTCAGTAAAGCAAAAGCCTCTCCGGATTTCTTCTGCTGTGTGCATGCCGTAAGAATGGCATTCCACGACACTAAATCAGCTTTACTTTTCATATCTTCAAACGCATTAATCACATCGCAAAAATCTGAACATTTTCCATACATAGTAAGTAAACTGTTGCATACTGTGACCTTATCAAAGCCCATTTTCATGAGGTAAGAATGAATCTGCTTCCCCTGATAGAGATTCGCAGGCTTTGTGAAGCCACAAAGTAATGAAATTAGAGTGACATCATTTGGGACCAGCCCCATAAGCCTCATCCCAGAAAAGAAAGACAAGGCTTCATCCGCATTGTCATCTTTTGCAAACCCACAAATAATTGCATTCCAAGACACTAAATCCGGCTCCTCCATTCGATAAAATATATCTCTTGCAGAACCTAAGAATCCACATTTTGCATACATATCACAGATGGAGCATCCAGTGAAATTGTCTCTTCCAAGCCCATATTTTAAAGTCAAGCTATGTATTTGTCTTCCATAATCTAGTAGTAAGAGATTGCTACAAGCACTAAAAACGCTACCAAACACAAACTCGTTTGGTTGGTAAGTACCTTCGAAAAGCATTTCTTTAAAATGCCACAACGCTTCGAGCTCATAGCCAAGCTGGGAGTATCCTGCAATTATGGAACCCCATGAAATTAAATCCTTTTTAGCAATACGAGAAAAGATACTAGATGCATCAGAAATATCACCCAAGTTAATATACATTGAGATAAGAGCATTTTGTGCAATTATATGAACACCACATTCTGATTTGACAACATGGGCATGTAGTTGCCTCCCCAATGGCATATTATTCAATCCAGAGCAAGCTTTCACGATGCTCCCGAAGGTGAATTGGTCGGGAAGATGGTCTGAATTGAGCATTTGAATGTACAACCGAATAGCCTCATTCTCTTGACGGTTCTGTGAATAACCAGAAATCAAGGAAGTCCAAGACACGGTATTTCGTAAGGGCATTTCGTCGAACACCCTTCTTGCGTCCCTCAACGATCCACATTTTTTGTACATGTTCAGGACGTGATTCTGAAGGATGATACCAGGCTGAAAATTGGATGCCAAAATAGAATTATGAATTCTCCTTCCATCATCTAGAGATCTAAGAGAAGAGCAGGCCAAGATCAGATGAGTATAAGTAGTGTGTTTTAACTGGAAACTGGTATGATTTTGCAGAAAGTCGAAGGCTTTAAGAGCTTCTCTGTAAAGATTCTTCTCACATAGAGATTTTATGTAGTCGTTGCTAGATTGTTCAGAACTAAAATGGATTGAAACAGGCGAAGGTATGGCTGGATGGACGTGATTAAATGCACACTGTAAATAGCTCCTTCTGAAGCTTTTTATCATAACTCCTTAAGCATAAAGTTTGGAGGAAAAGAAAAGTTGCGATTCTCTACAAGCAAAAACCATCATCGTCTACGATTCTGAACGAGACCCAGGAGACATTCAGCCTGCAGTAGCGATTCAGAATGCTCTCCGCTACCAAGGACAAGCAATTTCCCGAAGGAGAGTTCTTTAGTTGTTCGTAGTTAGCATTGAACAGAACGAAAAGCTTCGTCGACCCAAAAAAACCAAATATTTCAGAGAAATTTTAAAAATATATATGTGGGCGTAGTTTAGGTGTAACTCCCAGAGATTTTGACATCAGAAGTAATATTATACGTCCAACATCCAGGCCAGCCACCGAAGTCTTGCACGCTTCAGCTATGTATATTCACACATATTTTTTAGTTTCCATCCAAAAAATACAGATTTTTGAGTTCTTCTATCAAATCGGACACAAGCATTGAGTTGGCGCTCACATTTTGCGGCTCAGAAGCGATTTGGATGCGGAATGAATTCATTATTCAGAGCCCACTTTGTTGGGAGAAAATAAATTCTATAAATGTTTCATCTCTTCAACGTCCAGTCCCATGCTTAATTCGCCATGGCTGAATCAGTCAAGCTAAATAATTGCGAAGATAATTTGGTTGATGAGTTCCATCCTGCCCAACTACTATTTGGTGAAGAAAGCAACAGATTCTCTCGGCTCGTTTCTTTTGCTGCAAGTGACTCCCAGATTAAGCAACTCTTCGTCGACATTCCCGGCTCTTTTTGTCATCAAGACGGATTAAATTCCCACGTTCCAATTTCATTTTCAACATTCTTCCGTTCCTTTTCCACATCTCAAACAATGGGTTCTGCTGAAAGATCAAAGAAGAAAGTTCATTTATGGAAGCAGGCCATGGCTCATTTCTCTCTCTGTTTTATTCTGGGTTTCTTCACCGGCTTCTCTCCCACCGGTACGCCTTCAATTTTTTCTAACCGTATCCATTCATCTAATCATCTTAACCGGAGTTTGATCGCTGAAAGCCCCGAGGCAGTTCTTGCGGAGGCTAAATACACCGAAATTCAAAACCTTTCTGTAAAAAACGACGAGGAAGACGAAAAAGAGGGTTCAACTCCGCGGAAACTTATTATCGTCGTCACTCCGACAAGCTCGAGATACAGTTTTGACGGGGTGTTTTTGAGAAGATTGGCGAATACTCTGAGACTGATTCCTCCGCCATTGTTGTGGATTGTGGTGGAAGGTAAACGAGATTCCAAGCACGTATCGGAAATACTTCAAAAAACAGGGATTATGTACAGGCATTTGGTTTTCAGCGAGAACTTTACAGACCCAGAAGCTGAAATGAATCGCCAGAGAAACGTAGCGTTGAAGCACATCGAGCAGCACCGACTCACCGGAATCGTCCACTTCGCCGGACTGTTCAACGGCTACGACGTCCAGTTCTTCGATGAGCTTCGAGAAATACAGTGTGAAACGCTTTCTCTCTGTTTCCTTGTCTTTATATTTCAAAGATCACGTCTTCAATGGGTATTTAGGTATTGTATGGTGGTGTTGCAGAGTGTTCGGGACGTGGGCAATGGCGGCGCTGGAAGCAAAGAAGAAGAGGGTGATAATCGAAGGGCCAGTATGCGATTCTTCGAGGGTGATTGGGTGGCATTCGAGAAAGATGAACAACCAAACAGATTCAAATCCTCCCCCAATCCACATTTCCAGCTTTGGATTCAACAGCTCCATTCTTTGGGACCCGGAGAGATGGGGAAGAACTTCCTCTCTTCAAGACACTTCTCAGGTAAAACCGCCATTAAAATTGTGCCAACTTGACTCACGCTTTCCCAAAACTGGAATAACAACAGAGCTTGAAAACAGGAGTCTGTGAATTTTGTGAAACAAGCAGTGGTTGAAGAGGAAGTGAAGGGAATTCCTGCAAAAGATTGCTCCAAAATCATGCTCTGGACTTTCAATTTCTTCCCCCAGACAAAGGATGATCCTCCTCCATCGCCATAATTGAGCTTTTTTGCTTGTGTTTTTCCCATTTTGTATTGTATTTGCAGTAGATTAATCCATTATAGCATGAGGAACTCATAGGGTAAGGAAGAATTCAAATTTATTATTCTCTGAAGTTGCTCCAGGTTGATGATGGACGACCATTTCTTTAAAATTATCAATCGACCTCTCTTCCTCTCAAGCCACGCTTTAATACTTGTCCCACACCAACATACAAATGAACAAATGTTGGTTTGCCAACGATAGACTGGGTTTTGGTTAAGTCAAACGAGAGGCATGGGACCAGGTTCCTTAATTGGCAAGGCATTGCTTAAATTTAATCACAAGTTAATTCATTTACTGCACACTTCTCACGTGAAGATTAAATCTCCTGCACCTGCTACTGCTCTGTTACAGACCACGGTCAAATCGTTCTAAACCCACTGTCAATTTGACTAATCACTCCTTAATCCAACCCCGCTCTGGAACTGGAACTGGAACTGGAACTGGGAGCGCGATGAACTGAGAGAGAATTCACTGGGGAGAGTAAAAAAGGAAGATGGAGACCGGAGAGAAAGCATCTGATATTATCTAGAGGCGAGCCAGCGACTATGGATTAGGGAGACTGTTTTCGTTAATTCAGTGGGACCCTTCTTCCTACCCCAAGTAGTGGGGCCAAATCAGCCGAACCCAGCTAATCTTCCCCCCATCGGCATTGAGATTTTCATTCCGAGATCTTATGTTTTCCTTTCCAAACACGGGAATTGAGGGAAGCGGGAGAGTTTAATGCTCTCTTCTTTTTGTTTATTTTGGGAGGGCGGAGGACTACCAGCCCAAGTCATTTTGGATCTACCCAACTCGTAGATCGTTTTACATCAGGTTTTTCCTCTAGTTCTAACTTTCTCTTTCCGCCATGCATTTGTGAGCATATGCTGGAACATCTTTTTAGTTTTGAAGATTGGGTTCTTTGAATTTCACAATCTGGGTGGTTAGTATGCTCATGGATTTATTTCATTCAATTTTCTATAATTCATAGGATTGTACAAATGTAGAAATTCTCATCGGCGTTGTGAAATTTCTATTCTCTTAGCCCAACCAATTTCTGTTGACTAGATTCTGCATATTAGATCTGTGGTGTTTCAAGACGTTTTGCCATTTTTTAGACAGATTATAGTGTCTGCCTGATGGTTTACAAATCTGTTGAGCTTCTTGAAAATTGACTTGTGATCCATACTTTGCAACTGCAATGTTGTATCTATAGGAGATCGAGGGGAATCGTAGGGTTCCATGGCAAGGAAAGGAAATTGGTTTTCCACTGTAAAGAAAGCTCTCAGCCCCGAGTCCAAAGAGAAGAAACATCAGGTCTGAAGTGCTTCTGTGTCAGACTTTGGCTATGGAGAAATTTATATACTCCATGAGCTTTTGACATTTTTTGTTGCAATTATTCCAGAAATCCAAGTTGAAGAAGAAATGGTTTGGGAAACAGAAACTATCCAATTCAGAATCTGCATTGGAAGATGTCATCACGCTCCCTCCTCCCCCGCCAGAAGAGTTGAAATCAAGCAGTGCTGTCAATGAAGAGAGTAATTGTGGTGGCTCCATTGAAGTTCCTACTGCTGGGTCGGTAACAACTTCAGTTGCTGCATCTGAGGATGGTCCCGACATTATCCAACTTCCCCCAAAAACTCAATTTACTGGAAAATCAAGGGAAGAAGTGGCCGCAATCAAGATTCAAACAGCATTTCGAGGATATTTGGTACAATCTTTTTTAAATAACTTCATGGTCTGTTTCTTCATTTTCACAGAGTAATAATGCTGAATGAGTTCAGTTTTATAATGGTATCATAACTTTAGGCAAGAAGGGCATTGCGGGCTTTAAGGGGGTTGGTGCGGCTTAAAAAACTCATGGAGGGTTCTGTTGTGAAACGTCAAGCTGCAAATACTCTCCACTGCATGCAAACTCTTGCTCGAGTACAGTCTCAAATCCGTTTTAGGAGGATCAGGATGCTGGAGGAGAATCAAACTCTTCAAAAACAACTTCTGCAAAAACATGCTAAAGAGCTTGAGAATTTGCAGGTTTTTCACCACTTTTCCTTAATTGGCCCTTTTTTGGCATTCCAAAATGAATCTATGCATATTTCATTTGAAACTCTTCCATCTCATCGGAGAATCCCCTGGGCATTTCTGAAGATTATGTATTTGAGGATAGTTTTATTTTCTGAGATTGTAACTCAAGTGAGTTCAGATTTCAAGCTTTTTACTGGATCCACAGACCAATTCAAGTTGGATTTTTGTTCAGTTGCTGATTTGGTTGTTCTTAAGAGATAATGAACTCTTTTCTAACATTTCTCTCCATAAAGTGCTTCATGTTTGAGTTATTACTCAGATGTCATTTCGCCTGGAAAAGTGCATTGGACACTCCTTCAACTAACCAGAATTTTTTGTAACAGATGGGGGAGGAATGGGATGACAGCTTACAATCAAAGGAGCAAATTGAAGCGAACCTACTAAGCAGATATGAGGCAGCTATGAGAAGGGAGAGAGCGATGGCTTATTCGTTCTCTCATCAGGTGATTAGTCTCTCCTGTCTACGTTGTGCTCGATTTTATTTAAGCTCGAACTAAGTCTATGATAATGTCTTAGGCTTTGACTCACTAGTAGTCGATTATGTCTTTATTAACAGCAAACCTGGAAAAATTCTTCGAGATCTGTAAACCCAATGTTCATGGATCCAAGCAATCCCAACTGGGGTTGGAGCTGGTTAGAACGATGGACGGCAGCTCGACCATGGGAAAGCCGGGCAGAGAAAGAGCCGAATAATGAAAAAACATCCATAAAGAGCGTGAGGCGTGGGTTTTCGACAGGAGAAATAAGCAAGTCTTATACTAAATACCAGCTGAATGCAGAAACAAACTCCCCCACAGCCAGTGTGAAAGCAAACAAATCAACTTTCGAATCTCCTTCGACTCCTTCCAAGCCAGCATTGCCTGCAACGACTAGAAAAACAAAGGCCCCTAGCCCGAGGAGTAGCTGGGCTGTAGAAGATGAGTCGAAAAGCGCAGCTAGCATACAGTCAGAACGGCCACGGAGGCATAGAATGGAGGGTGGATCATCAGTCAGGGATGATGAGAGCATGGGCAGCTCTCAAGCTGTGCCAAGCTACATGACCCCAACTGAATCTGCGAGGGCTAGATCCAAATCACAAAGCCCTTTTACGACAGAGAAGAGTGAAGCTGTAGAAAAAGGATCGCCAATGCCTCCTAAGAAGCGACTTTCATTTACGACTTCACCCGCCCTGGGAAGGCGGCACTCAGGTCCACCAAAGATGGAAAGCAGGTTCAATACAGAGGGCCATGTGAGCAATGGAGCTAGCGGGTAATTATTACAGACTGAAACTCGAAATTTCTCACAGTTTGGAAGGTGTGATTGCTTTTGTATCATGTTCTTCACTACAGAATGATCAAAGTTTAATTATTATGATGTTCAACTGGAAAAGTAAGCTTCGTGTTATAGTGTGGGTGGTATGACTATATTACCTAAACAATTGTATCTGGTTATTCCATTTCATTGAACAATGAGAAGCATGTGATTGGTCAGTATCTCCATCGAACAATAGTCTTAGATACTGAAAAAAGAATATGATGACGTGTTGAAAAAGATGATGATGCCTCTGAGGTGGTCCTTCCAAGTTCCAAGTTCCAAGTTCCAAGTTCCTCCTCCAGGAACAGCCTGGCCGAGCAATCAATCACGGGTCTTGGCACCCCGCGCATCAATGCATTGCCAAACAAGAGAGCCGCAAGAATCATTAACAGTTGGAATCATGTTACATGGGTTCCCAGAACCAGCAAGCAACGGCACAGAGTTGTATGTACGTTCCCACAGACTTGGTCTTCTCCCATTTTCTTCAATCAAACCCAGCAGGCAGGAGATACACATGAATGGGCATTTCCATAACTTTCTTCAATCCGGGTTGGGTTTTAGTACACAAAGCAGAGAGGATAATACTTTGAATTTGATGAGAAAGTGACATCGCATTTGAAATTGCAAAGTTCAAATTTTTATGTTATTTCAGATGGCATGACAGGTGGCGGGTAGGGATTGGGCGAAGACAGAGTCAGAAACAAAGCGCTCTTCCCTAACAGAGGAGTCAGATTTTGTTGTCGTGTCATAACCACGTGAGCAGGAGCGTGACG
This sequence comes from Begonia peltatifolia, assembly GCA_022433055.1. Classification (NCBI taxonomy): domain Eukaryota; kingdom Viridiplantae; phylum Streptophyta; class Magnoliopsida; order Cucurbitales; family Begoniaceae; genus Begonia; species Begonia peltatifolia. The sequence goes on from CM039519.1 coordinate 31,428,963, forward strand.
ATGTGCGCGTGGGAATATAATGTCTGTACACGGACGCATTTTTGGTCTTGCTTTTCCCTCCTACTACTCCACTACTCCTTGGCTTTCCCTCCCAAATCTCCAGAAAAAAACCAAACTTGCCAAGAGAGATTGGGAACTGAGCGCAGACGTAAATGCCACCGCTAGGCTACTGTCTTCCCAAAGCGTGACCTTCACTCGCAGTTGAGCTTCGCTTCCAAAGACTAGGGCTTTTTGAGCTGCCGCCGTTTTCTCTTTCTTTCCCGGAACCGAAGAGACCTCCGGTAATAACTGAGCTTTCTTTTTATTATTCTTATGCTCTAGCTGTTCATTTGATGATGTCTTTTTTTTCTCTTTTCCTGAAAAGTTTCTGCTACGAGGAAGGAAATGCCATGGTCGTGAAAATTTCAAACCATGAATGAAAAGTTGTCTTTTTTTTTTTTTTTTTTTTTACGTGACTAGTTTCAAGGTTTCCTTGAGCTACATTTGTGTTGAAAATGCTCTGTTTTTTTCGTCGGAAAATGGGGATCTGCTCCTCCCCATGTGTGATTAGATCCAGTCGGGTTTGAAGGTCAGTGCTCAGTTATTTGCAAGTCGGGTAATCTTGCAGCCCAGATCATTATTGATACAGTAGATAAGAAAACATGGCGTGGCCCTCTTTTTGTCCTGAGCTATAATGCAAGGTGGAATCTAAACAAAATGATCCTACCTGAGTTCTCATTGCCATTGATTTCTAGCTTTTTATTTTTTATTTTTTATTTTATGCATTGGAGTAAAAGATGAGCGTCAAGGGATAAAAGTTGAGAGATTTCTGGCTGCTTCTTGTACACTTTTGTACTGCCCAACGTTTGTGAACATGCTTCTTGCTTATTGTATTCGCGCTTGCAGGTGCTTTTGGTGAGGGGGTTGAAGGGCGATTTCTTTTTCTACCTGCTTTTGCTGAAATTAAGCGTTAGACATGCAGACCCCAAAAGGAAAGTAAGACTTGTTCAAATTTGTATTTCCCTTTGGAAGAGGTTTAGACAATGTTGTCGATCCGTAGTTATACCACCCTGTTCTGCTCAGTGATCTAGCTTTAAACGTGCATCATTTTGGGAAATTTCAGCAGGATTGTTTGAGATTGGTTCTGCCACCCAGCCACGTTTTTTTTTTAATTGCTATTTGTGTTTGAGTGCAGAATCGGCTCCATTGAAGTACCTCAACGAAAATCTCCCACAACACCTCGATCAGCCCGTCAACTCAAGACACCTGGATCAGATTCTGATTCCATTGCCTCCTCTCCACACCCTGCCAATCGGATATCAAAGGAAAAAAGTTCGAGACTCGTTGAGCGAAAATCTCCACGTAGTCCTGCAGCTGAGGTAATTTTGATTAAATTAATGGAACCCATTCAAGTTATTATTGGAGCAAGAACTCATGGTGTCACAAATTTGTGTTATTCTTAGTCACTTAGAGACAGGACTGTGATGTGTTGCTTCTGCCTAGTTTTCTCTTGCCATTATCCCTTTTTTTATGCTTAGATTCAGAAGAAACGCCCCAACAGGGTGTCTGAACTGGAGTCCCAGCTTTCTCAGCTCAAAAAGGAACTGAAGGCAGCGAATGACCAACTCATCTCATCTGAATCATGTCAGAGGAAGATTCAGGAAGAGGCTGAAGAAGCAAAGAAGGAGCTTTTAGCCACGAGTAAATTGCTCGAGGAATCTCAGAAGCAGATGCTCGAGCTTTCTGCTTCTGAGAAAAATCACTTACAGGAGGTTCGTGAATTCCCTCAGGGTGGAGATGAAGCATGGCAGTCAGAGCTTGAAGCTACCAGGAAACAACATTCAAGTGATTCTATTGCCTTGGCCTCTGCTACTAATGAAGTTCAAAAGCTCAAGGCTCAACTTGAGGCTGTTTCTCAATTCGAAGCCACAGAGAGTAAGCATGCTGAATCGGCGCGTGCTGAGATCCAGGGCCTGAGAATAGAACTTGCTGACACTCTCTCTTTAGTTGAGAAACTGAAAGATGAACTCAGCAAGGGGAAGGAATCAGAATCTCAGGCTTTAGATGTTTTAAGAAGGACACAGATTCAATTTGAAACAGTGAATGCAACTGTAGAAATGCTCCAAACAGATGGACTCAAAGCCATGGAGGCTTATAACTCCTTGTCTTTGGAGTTAGAGCAATCTAAAGCCCAAGTTAGATCATTGGAGGAACTTCTTAATAAATTTCAGTCTGATTTGACCAATGGTGGCAGGAAAAGTTTGGAGGATCCTTCTCTTGTGGAAAATGGAGGAAATGAAGAAATGAAGGTAAAACCTGATCAAAACTCTCTGAGATTTGAGGTGCTTCAGTTGAAATCTGCACTAGAGGCAGCCGAAACAAAGTACCAGGAAGAGTGTGTTCAAAGGACATTGCAGATGAGGAGTGCTTATGAACAAGTAGAACTGACAAAATCAGAAGCAGATCAGAAACAGCTTGAATTAGAAGCCGAATTGAAGAAAACCAAGGTTCAAATTGAGCAATTGAAAACACAATTGGTAGACAGGGAAACTCACTTGCAGAGACTTTTGGAGGAGAACAAGGAGCTCAACTTCAAGAGTAACAGAAACTTCCCTGGTGAAGGAGAAGAATCTCAACCTGCAGTGGATCTGAAGAAGTCAGAAGCTCATGTGGTTCAGTTGAAAGAGAAACTGTCTGATAAGGAATTGGAATTACTGTGCATAACTGAGGAGAATGAAATGCTGAAGAGGGACATTAACAGCAAGGAAACAGAAAACATGAAAACAAATGAAATGGCCGAAGCAGCCAAGGCTGGAGAAAGAGAGGCTTTGATGAAACTTAGCTATGCTGCTGAGGAGGCTGATAAAAGTAGCAGAAAAGCAGCTAGAGCTACCGAGCAGCTTGATGCAGCACAGGCTGCTAATTCAGAAATGGAGGCTGAGTTGAGGAGGCTAAAAGTACAAGCAGACCAGTGGAGAAAGGCGGCCGAGGCAGCTGCTTCAATGCTGTCACCTGGAAACAATGGCAAGTATATAGAGAGAACCGTTTCTCTAGATAGCAATTATCCGATGGGCTCGCCATATTTAGAAGACCCGGACGATGATTCACCAAAGAAGAAGAATGGTAATATGTTGAAGAAGATTGGAGTTTTATGGAAAAAGGGCCAGAAGTAAATGGTATATTTCTTATGCTACCTTTTACTGAACTTTAGTATATGTTCTGCTTCATACACGTTCCTTGTTTTTTGGCAGGCATTTTAACTAGCAGTCGAGTTCCAATGCTGGAAAGAATTATGAAAGGGACTTTGGAGTCTGATGGTGTGGAAACTGGAGACTTTTGGTCTAAATTGGTCAGGGAATGCAATGTGCATCTTCCCCTATTATGAATATATGTAGGAACTTGGGAATTTTTCTCAAAATTGTCATCTTATTTGGCTCACCTTGATCATAATGTTTATCCTGGTTGTAAGCAAATACCATATCCCTTGTGTACTCTTTGCTGTTAACTTGCAAGATTGGTGTCTGCGTATTATCAAGAAGCAAGTGATTCGAAGTAACACTTGTTAGTTAATAATCACTGAAATTCATAACATGTTGCTATTTGCATCATACATTCTTGTAGATATGTGGCTTTCCAAACTGACCCAGATGACAAGGAATGTTTCAAGCACTGGCCATGACAAAAGTAAAACCATGCATTTGCCAAGGATGTGGCAGATGTGAGAAAAATTCAATCCGTGATGCAAAAGAACAATTATTTGCCAAAGTGATATATCATTTCTGTTCTCTCCAAAATATCTAAAAACAAAAACTCTTCGTCTTAGATTATAAACTCCACTTTGCCTACTTATTGACAAGCTAATCAAACTACTAGAGAAGTGACCAATTTTGTTTTGGGTAGAACAGAATGATCCGACGGTATAAGATAGTAGATATGCAATGTGGAATTAATTGGCCTTTTCTGCTTTTCTTTCGTTGATGTGTCACCCAGATACTTGAGACGATAGCTGACTGGTGATGGTCCAAAAATGCTGTATTTCCCAACAGTGCTGAAGCCAGTTTCTGCATCTGTCTGGCTTCTGAAAACTACTCTCCCACGGCTTTCCTTCTTTACTACTGGAGTCTCAGATTCAACCAATGTTTCATAGCGGCTGAATATTTCATTAAGCTTTGTTTTTGAAAGGAAAGAGTTCAAGCTTGTGAAGTTAAGAATCAGAGCAGCAGATGAGTGGTCTATTTTGCAGTAGTCGTCCAAGTGTTCTACTGACTTATCTACTTACAAACTCAGGTTTAAATCAGCCACTGGCTGTTTACAATCAGGGTTGAGGCTTACTTGGTTGGACGCTGGCTCTTCAATGGCAGATATATCTTTTCCTCTCGGAGCTTCTTCAGGAACCGTCTGTATTAACATATCAGAGGAATAAGAATCATTCATAATTTCCAATTCCGATACTTTGGCACCTGATTTAACTGTTCCTTTCTCAAACTCGGGTGATTTTATTTTAGTGTCCCCTCCAGAGACTTGTTTCTGTGATGAATTTATTCTGATAACAGAATTTCTAAAGTCCGACAAAAAACTAAGCATGGTGAAGAATGAGTTGTTTCCTTTCGTGGGTTTGGTGGCAGCCGAACAGAGCTGGGATAGCACCTCATCCACTGACTGCAACTCTGAATCCACAGGCTTTCCATTATGTGACCTCTCTTTGTTCTTAGCAACTGTTCTGTGAGATAACCCATCATTTCGCATTAGTATTGGATTTGGCCCGCTTAATTTGCTCGCAACCCTCTGAATGCTGTCTCCAACTCTAAAAATTTGGCTCGTCTTAGCCTTCTTCTCAGGAGAGGCCACTGGCAAATGATCTTTCTTGTATTTCACTCGGTCTTCAAATACAGAATCACTTCTCTTGCCTTCCTTGCCAGAAGTAATTGAAATCAACCGATCATCAGTTTCCTCGTGCACTTTATTTTCACCGTTAGGCCTATGAAACAACTTTTCATCCCTCAAATCTAATAATGCTTTCTCCCTTTCAGAGGGATGCACACTGTTCCCAGATACGCGCCTGCGTTTACCGCAAGTGCTGTCTTTATTTTTCTTATTTCTTTTCTCAGATAGAGCATGTTCGTCACCCGTAACTTCTCTAGCTGCATCCTCAGTCATTTCCCCGTATTGTTTATCATCCCGTAATTCTTCTCCATATTCCAATAAACCACCAAGATCCCTAAACTCAGGCAACTCACTATAACCCTTCCATCGATTAAAGGACAATGTCTGGGCCCTTACTATTTCAAATTCTAATCTGTCAGCCTCACCATGAGGAAATTGAGCTACAGACTTGATGAAAGAGACAAGCTTCCCAGGATTGAAAGAAGCTGCACCCCAATATCTGTCACCAACGTCTCTTCTAATCGACCCTTCCCGGCTTCCAGCATTGATAATAATCTGATTTTCAAGATCGGAATACAATTCTGAGGATAAACAATGACAGGCAAGCCCAAACTCCACCCGCCTGGAAACCTCTTCCAATGCGCAATCAATGGCATGGTGGAAACGTTCAAAAGTGCTCTGCTTTTCCAACTGCGAGAAATGTTCCTGGAAGGACTTTATTAATGATACTTCATTCCACGCAAATGTTTGATCCCCAAAGTAGGCGATAAGAAAACTACCTTTCTTGAAATATTTCTCTGCTTTTTTTGACGAAGCAGATGGATCCAGGATCTGCCCAGGCCACCAGGGATGGCTCCTGACTTTGCCCCATACTAGATCAGACCCGTGAAACTCCGATGAAAAAACAGATGACTTCTCATCTTCATTATACATAGTCTTTTCATTTCTGACGACACATGGGTTCATATCAACAACCATATCGAACAAGTTAAGAGCCAGAGTTTCGTTTGTCAGGTGCCCGTCGTCCACTATCATGCTCTCATAATGCGAGCTATCAGTAGCTACCGTTTTGTTCAAGTTTGTATCATGTTCAGGTAAATCAGTACTCTCAGACACTTCTGCTGGACACCCCAAACTACTATTCAAGGGGGCCGTAAAATCGAATCTTTCTGAGCTTCTACTATCCTCAGATTTTCTATCTACACAAATAGAAAACGAGGATCCTTCATTTAAAGATTTTTTCACATGGCACTGATTCCCATTTTGAAGATGTACAAGGCTTTCTATATTGCGCTCATCTTCAACTAGGCTAAATTCATCGACACCGTTCAAATCTTTAATTTCTGTAACGCCCTCTGATGAATCGACTTTTGGTCTTTTCGCTTCACAACATGACAGAGGATTGGCGTGAATAGAATTGAGAGAGCCGCAACTTAACCTCAAGACTAGCCCGTTCTCATCATCTGTGATCCAATCCGCATCAACACTAGGAGATTTGCAAGGGACACGCTCACCTTCAAGACCGCCTTCTTTGTCTCTATGTAAAGTAAAAATTCTTTGCATGGAGGAGACATCATCAACCGTCGATGGCGGAGCAGCCCTAAAAGCAGGTATGATTTCGAGTTCCCTGTAACTACAACTTTCATCAAATCCACTTTTTCTCTTCAAACCGTCTCCGACTGCTTCGCCATTAGAACCAGACTCAAAAAGGGCTCCAGCCGAGGCATCAGCCGGGCAAAGATTTGTAAAGTGATCAGTAGAAGAATTCTTAGGCTGAGCGCGGTGATTCAAATGAACCGCCTCCGGTACGGAGACATCCCCATGGCAGTCGAACTCCCGGTCTCCCAGAACGAGATCAGAGTTGAGGTCAATCTGCGTAATATTGGCCGACATAAAGAAACCCTAAAAAAAGAGGAGCAATGGCGTTGGTTATGAATCTGAAAGTCGATAGTAGCGAAAAACGAAGAAAACGTTAAGCGATTGAGGTCCGGCAGGAAGCAGAGAAGGGGGGAGGTGCCGGTGGTGAGCCTGCAAATCCGTCTTCCGGTAGGTTCCCCAGCAGAGAGGAGAGTTAGGTGGGGACACGGGGAGGACAGCTACTTGAAGAGAATGGATTTCATATGGAAATATGGGCTTTGCAGGCCCATTAAAAGAGAAGCCTTTTTATTAAGGAGTATCAATTATACAAGACAGACGATCCAGATAGCTAATGGTGTATCCAGGTAGAAGAAGAAGAAGACGAAGAAGCATCAAACCCCTTCCTCCTCCGGGTTTAACCGCCACTCACTTCCATAATAAGAATTGGGTAACCCCAACCAAAACTTGAAGGCCTCTGCTGCTCTCTTCCTCTCTATCCTCCTCTCTTGCCTGGCCTTGGATGCATGCTTACTTGTGAACATTCTCGAGTGCATTTCCACATAAACTCTGCTATACTTGGTCTTATTTGGTGCTATCCCATTCTCTTCCATGCAAGCCACTATTTCCAAAGCCTTCCTGAAGAAAGCAGCTCTCACGCATATATCTGCCAGAGTATCTAACAGCCCTTCATCCGGTTTCAATGGCGGCATCCAAGAATCACTACTCTCTCCGTCCTTCTTCTTCGCTCTGCATCGCTCTTTCACTTCTTTCCATACCAAAAGGGCTTCCCCTGGCTTTCGAGCCAAAGCAATTCCATTTGCAAGACTTCCGTAGGTAGCCACGTCCGGGAAAAGTCCACTTTCTTTCATTTTCTCAATCAATAGCTTTGCTTCTTCAACCAATCCCACCCTACAATACCCTTCAATCAACATATTCCAGGCCACTAAATCGACTTTCACCCGAGGATCATTGACCATCTCGTCAAACACTTTTTTGGCCATCTTTGGTTGTCCAGACAGGGCAAACGCTTTCATCAAAGTCGTGTAACTAACCTTCGTGGGAGCTATTCCTTTCGTTCTCATTTCGTTGAAAAACATCAGAGCCCCTGGACTATCGTCAATCATAATAGACCCATCTATCAAGATATTGTAAGAGACAACATCAGGCGCAATGCCAGCATCTTCAGTCATCTCCCTAAGTAGCTCCTTCGCCTTATCCATCTGAAGCTTCCTGCAATAACCCTTTAGAAGTATATTATAAGTGACACGGTTAGCCGGAACACCAATTCTCATCATTTCAGCTACAACTTGACGAGCTCGGTCCATTGAACCTGCTTTTACAAGTGCAGATACTACAGTCGTATACGATACATGATCAGGATGACTTTTGATATCATCTTGGTGTCTCATTGCCTCTAACATTCGTATCGTATCCGTGACTCGACCTTCTTGCATATAACCTTTCATTAGGGTGGTGTAAATTCTAGCATCTGGAGCGAACCCTTTTGAAAGAAGGGGTGCCTCCAAATCACTCGTTTGATTAGGAATCAATTTCTCGAACACATCATTCTCAATTTCATCCGTGTCGCTGGAATGGGATTGTCTCAAAATGTCGCAAAGATCTCTCCTCCCTTCCCTCATCGCCTGAACCATTTTCTCAGCAGTTTCCAGATCCCCAAATCCGACATAAGCGGCGAGAAGCGAATGCAAGGTGGTCATACACAAGGGTATACCCTTCCTAAGAATCATCTCCAACACATTCACAAGCAAATCTTTCCTATCAGCTCTAGCACACAGCTTGATAATGATATTGTACGTCAGTATATCAGGCTCCACACCAAACTTAGGCATTTCATCAAACAACTGCAAGAACTTGTTTGTATTGCCTAGATTGGCGCAGGCATTGAGCACTGCATTAAAGGCAGCGGTGTCAGGACGTGAGTCGGCCACTAACGTAGGATCAGAAAACCTGCCAAGCCGCCTTGTGACGGAACCGAACAGCTTGAGAGCTTCAGTAGGGCCGTCGTCAGCTGAAGAGGCTAGGCAGCTCACAACCGCACTCCAGGCCTTTACGTGGGGAAGATAGCCTGATCGAAGCATGGACTTGATGATAGAAGTGGCGTACAGCTTGTGTCCACCTTTGGCGGCCGCAACCGCGAGGAGGCCGAGAGAATTAGCATCGAGACGGTGGAGCTGGTTGTCAAGGCGGAGGCGCGTGACGATTGACTGAGCGCGAGAGAGGCTTACGTGGGTGTTTTGGTAGGATAGCTGGGAGACCAAGCGGCTGAGGCAAGTAGGGGTAGGTAGGGTGAAGCACTGAGTATAGGCTATCCAGGCCTCTTCAGTCTTTCTTTGACGGAGGAGAAAAAGTAGCCTTTGATCTGGGGAATTTGAGTGGTTAGGGGCGAGATAGAGTTCCGGGGAGTTGGAGTGGTTGGCGGTGGTTTTGACGAGAAATTGACGACAGGGTTTAGAGTTGGTGGCGAAAATGGGGTGGAGAAAGGCGGAGAGGGGAAGGGCAGAGAGGTTAGAAGGGGTGGGCGGGGGCGTAGAGAAGGGTGAGAGCAGAGGTGGGGGATTCTGCAGCAATGCGTTCATAGCTGGTCCATGGAGAGGAGAGGAGGAGGGAGACCCAAAATGGAGAGGATAGTTTTGAGCGGATGTAGTACGCACGCACCGTTGGATTAGGTTATTGGTGTATAAAAATGACAAAGGAAGGAATTGAGGAGTGAAGATAGTCAAATATTCAAATATATTATATTTATTATTAATACAATTGGAATGGTCTTGCTCCATCTACAGAATGTTTCTAGTCAGCGGGGGGATCTCCAGATGAACTGTCCCACCAGGCACACCAACAATGCAGAGAAGATAATTTCACACGCACACTTCAGTTCTTATAGCTTCTATATTGAAGGAAACGATCATCAGAAGCTCTAGCTCCAATCCCATCAATCGCTGGACAGAAGAGTAGACAAATTAATCCCAAGGGAGGACAGTATACATGGCGCCAACAAATGGAGGGGACATCGGAGATCGGACGCTGGAGAAGAGAGGAGTGTCATTGGTTGCTATGCTGTGGTTTCCATGAAGTAGCTTTTATGGAAATGGTGTGTCCATAACTTTGGGTTGGCTGGAACCAAGAGACATTGTCCGTGTATGCCGGAGGTATGAAGTCGCTTGGTTGTACTCCCGGGTGGACTAGTTTGTCCACGTTTTGTCGGTGGTCGTTTGGGCAAACTTCACTTCTTCATTTCCAAACCACTTCGTTTCAGAAAAAATAAGTCAAAATTAAACAAGTGAAGTAATTGTGCAGAGAGCTGTTTCATTGCTTACCAAATAAGAAACATCCTTGACATTCATTCCTCTACAAGACAGCCAGTGCGGATTGAGAAATGGGAAATAATCAAGCTCGCCAACATTCTACATTGTTTATATGGACAGAGCCAGAATGCTCCGACACTATCTAGCAGTGGGCAGGGCGATAGATTCATTGAACGACACGAAATTCTCAATTCCCACAAATTCAAGCGACCCCGCATTGATGCAAGAGTGGATGGAGTGCGTGGATAAATCATCCGAGTTGGAGTTCCCTCCCTTGCCTACTCTTTCGATTGACAGTGCATCCTGGATCTCCTTCAGTACTTCTGAGATGGATGGCCTCGTACTTCCATGAGGCCTTACACACATCAATGCTTTCTCAGCTATCTTCCACATTGATTGAATATCGTACTCGTTACACAGCGATGGATCGATTATCCCTTGGATATCTCCGCTCTCGATATGTAACTTGGCCTGTCATCATTAAACCATCACTAATACATCAAAATAGTACTCGAATGTAATCAAATATGTTGTCTTCAACTATGTTCAAAAACTAAAACTATTTTGTCAGATGCTACTAGTCTCAAAAAAGCCATTACCCATTGTACTATGTTGCGGCAGTTGACACCAAAACTGTTCGATATGGCCTCCTGACCCGATATCAACTCGAGAAGAATCACACCAAAACTATAAACGTCACTCTTGTCGGTTAACTGTTGTGATATGTAGTATCTGTGATTCAAAAAAAGAAAAAAAATTGAATGTATCCCATCTAAACCCAAAGCGTCAAGATCTTATAAAATGGAAAAACTCTTTCTGGTAGTAGACAGAAAAAGTGCTTACTCTGGATCCAAATAACCAACCGTTCCTCGAACAATGCTAGAGACATGGGAGGCACCATCCACTGCAAGCTTAGAAAGCCCAAAATCTGAAACCTTGGCTTTCATGTGCATGTCTAAAAGAATATTGCTGCTTTTCAAGTCCCTGTGAATGATCGCAGGTACACACCCCGTGTGAAGATACTCGATCCCTGATAAGCACAAGTCGGTAAAAAGAGTCGACCAAAATAACTCATTTTACACCCATTTCTATTGAAACCATGAAGAGATTCCACTTAACCTCTGGCTGCATCTTCAGCAATCTCAAGCCGCTTAATCCAATTCATACTTCGTTCATGTGTTAATGGGCCTGTGAAAATCAAATCACCTATAAGCATCCTTTAACGCCCACCAATTAATGTCAGATCAACTTACCGTAGAGATGCTCCTTGAGAGTTCCGCTATGCATGAACTCATAAACAAGCATGCTCCTCCCTTCTTCTTGAGAATATCCAAGAAATTGTACAAGGTTTCTGTGATGAATCCTTGACAAGAGGGTCACCTGCGTAACCATGGAAATATACCACAAAAATGAGTCTTTCCATTGCGATGAATATAGTTTATCAATCATCTATTATATTACTAAATTAAAAAAAAAAAAAAAAGAACCAAAAATATGAAACAAAAGTGCTAGACCTTTAAATAACAAATAAGAACGATTTTGTTTGATTAAAATTACATCCTGTACCTCGTTTGAAAATTCTCGCTTTCCTTGGAAAGAATTATTGGTCAGGACTTTAACAGCAATTTCTTTTCCATCGTGTAATTTTCCATAGTATACGACCCCAAAACCTCCAGACCCAATTTTCCTCTCAAAATTTCTTGTGGCGTCTTCAATTTCATCAACACTGAAACAGTGTGCTGCATCTTTCGGTGCATCACCATTAGAAGAAACTAGCCTCTGCACAGGCAGAGATTGCCTAAAAGAAGCTATAAGATAGAGAGAATGATTAGATTTGGACATGTTAACTTATTTCTTATAATGGACAGGTTCAGGCTATACCTTGCAAACTATGTTTTTTATTTTTCCTGCCGTTCCGTAAGCATAAACATGCAACTATAGTAGCTGTCAGCAGGACAGCAACCCCAACTGCTGAAGCTATAATTATGTTTGCATGGATTTTTTTTCCACCTTGCGTACTGAGATTGATATTTCCAGAGAAGCTGGAAGAATACATAAGAAATACTGTTCAACACTATGACTAAGAGGTCTGTAATATAAGCTAAAATGAGGAAAATGTAAACGAAGTGTCAAGAAACAATCTCTCCCTCTCTCTCTAGCAAACTATTGAAGAAAGAATAACTAATGTAATGCAATTATTATATAATATTTATTATAAAAGGTAGTGGTCAAATAGAAAAAAAAATTTTATTATTAGTTAGTGAAAAGTTTTAGGAAAAGTAATAGTTAGTTGAGAAGGTTATCATAGATGAGAAATGAGAATGCATAGGGTTATGTTGTCAAAAGAAAATTTGTTTTAGATGATAGTTTTTGTAGATGTAGTCATAATTGAAATTTAAAACTACAAATTTGTGATTAAGTTGTAATTGTTGTTTGTTAATGAAAAAAATGTTGTTTTTTCTATCAATTCAGTCCACTATGCATCGTAACGGTTTCTAAGACTTACTCCAGCCAACAAACAAAAATGAGGACCTAAAAGTTTTCAACAATGTTCAATAGATCAAAATGAACTTGAGATGTTAATAATTTAAACAATGTTTGATCACGATCTAATTCCATTAAAGATGGTCAATTTTGCTCTTAATGCTGCTTCTCATCAAACTCTGAGTTTGCTTTAATAAATCTAGCATATCTACCATAAATTATTGAGTATTTCAATTTTCACAATTGTGATTATGCATTATGCATTTCTATTTTGCATGTATAAATTAATACTCACTCAACAACCAAGTTTTTAGTGAGAAGACCAGGTGGCACTCTTCCTGATAACATGTTGTTTTGCACATACCTACAACAAACATGAAAAAGACATAATATTATTCATATCTCGAGAACAATATGATCACACCAAGTCAATTGTCAATTTAGAAGAGAGATGAAGTAGCCATTCATAGAGGATGGATATAAAAAGTGTCTACTTTGTCTAATAAAAGTCATCAGTATCTTACAGCTCCCTTAAATTTGGTAGATTCAATACAGAGGAAGGCAGATCTCCAGTCAACTGATTATCCTCGAGATGCCTATAAAATACAAACACCACAATTACCTCAAAAAACCTTTTAAACATGCGGATAAGAAAACGAAGTTTGGAGATTACAGGATCTTCAGGTCCACACATCCAGTAAAATCGGGTATTGAACCAACTAATGAATTCCCGTCAAGCCATCTGCATCCATAATACAAATGAACCATTATAGTATAAAAGGACATCAACTTTCAGTGGAACTATACCATGCTACAAGTAAGTCGATATGTTCCTTACAATTCAACTAAACCCTGAAGCTTTGCCAAGTCTGAAGGGATGCTCCCCGTCAAATTCCTCTTAGATAATGAACTGCAAACCACCAGGGCCAAATGACCTTGCCATTAGATAGGTCAAGTTCCTCTCGCAATAAGACTTCCAAAACATTATGGGGGAATACAGAAAAGCATTAAGCATTACATTTTAATTATTTGTGGTTGTCGATTTGTGTTACACAACAACCATGACCATGGCACAGGCAAACATGGATCGCCACCTTCTTCATCCCAACCTACTGACGAATACTGTGCAACAACATCAGTAATAACTGTCTCTGCAATAAATGCAATTCATCATCATATATGCTAAGAGCCAACTTAAAAAATTATAAGATGGTCAAGTGCTTGAACTTGACAATCAACCTATTGCACATTAGAATTTTCTACATTAACTAACTAGTTAGACCCTCATAGTGAGGGGTGATTTACTTAAAGCAATATTCAAACTTACGATCTGTAGAACCTTCGTTCTTCTCAAGATACTTATTAATCTCCATGGCATTTAGAAGGGGTCCCATGGAAGAGTCTGATGTTTTTCCAAATCTAAACGACAAAACAAAGGGAAGGGATAGGTTTGTAAATCCTGGTTCATAGAGTCGATATTTCCCCTGCGCATTCTCCTCAATGTTCACGACCGCTTTGCTGAGTTCAGGGGAACCTGGTAGTAGTAGCCTGAATTTTCGGGAATCCTTTGGACTCAAATCTTCAATTTCCGCAAAATAGGTGACTGCCCATCCAAAACCAGGAAAACCATCCAAATTCAACCGATAAGTTAACGACCCATTTCTACCAACAACAGCCGTTTGCATAACCTTTTCGGGTGGTCTGGTATCTATGTCGACATAGATTGGCTTTTTGGTTGACACTTTTTCAGTACCAGCAGCAACATCAACAAGGTAATTTGCTCTTTTTACAGAGTCTGATTCCCATAGACGATCAAATGGGTCATCAGGATACCTGCAGATCCATAATCAAACTCAATTTACAAGAACATGCCACCATAAAAAAAAAAATCATCAAAAAGATTAACATATCTAACTACAAAGAGCTTTAAACACTCAGTAAATATGATGGTCATACCTCACTGGAGCTTTGGAATCTGCACCAAAATTTATCCTTGCAGAGACACTGAGGTAAAACTGATTTTCAAATTCTGTGTAATAAATTGAGCCATTAAATTGTCGGAGCTCAAGAGTGGATATAAATGGTTGTCCAGTCGTGGCATTGGATAAGCACACACTCGTTGTAGGACTTGTTGCTAAAAATATTAGCTCTCTGACCTCTATTGTATTAGCATCGGATATGACAATTGTTGACCAATGTGTTGCTCCGAGAGAAATGTCAAATTTTGGATAAACATTATTTTCATCAAAGTTTCCATACAAGAATGATGCTCTGACAAGGTACCTAGTCCTACTTATAACATTAAGCATATAACAGTACTTCCTCGAATCAGCAGGAAAAACTCTAACTGTCTTGTATTGCTTTCGTGTCTCATTTGCAACCGATATATTTGTCTTCTCTCCATAATGAAGTTGATCATCCGGATTCCATTCTAGACCAATTTCATCAGTGAAACTTTCTTCACCTCCACAGTCTAAACTTAAAAACCCTGTTCCAACAGTCATAACATGTATTAGTGAATAATAACACCGCAACATATGTTTGTTTCTCTATACAAACGCACTTGTACATTGCATAAGATGAACATTTTTTTTGTGGCTGCTCGCTTGAGAACTGTATACAACAAAGAACGACCCGACCCCTAACCACCTATTACTATGGTTGAAAGAACATATGGGAAAATTTAGAGAAAGAAATGGATTTTCTGGGATCAGGCGGGTGGAACATTTAAATAGGTAATGGTTCGGAGGGTTAAGTAAAAAGCTGATTGGAGTAGAACTTGAATTGCTTTTGATCAAAACTAGTGACTTCATCAATGATCAATCCATTGCTTTATGGTGCCCGTGTATGAAAATTGATCAGCAAACAAAGTCTTCATAGAAAAATGTTCTTTTTTTCAACTTTAACATCAGAAACAAACATTTAGTAACGGATTAATACACAGAACATGTGTTCACGAGTCTAAGCAGGAGAAGGAGGAGGGTACCTTGCCTCTGAGCGAAGGAGAGGTTGGCGAAGAGCAAAAGAGAGAAAACGAGAAGCCAAGTCTCCATTATCAAACTAGGAAAAGTAAAGGCGACCCAAGACTTAAAAACGTAACCATTAAGGTTTCAAAAGGAAAACAGGAAACGATGGAAAGGAAAGGTGACTCCCACTCAAACTTTGGTAACAGGTATAAAAACATACCTCGCCGTTTCGCAATATACCGTGAAAACAAATGACGGCGCTTATAGCAGCATCAAAAATACAAATTTCGGCTAAGATCGAGAGACACGGCTGGAGCTAAAAGAGGAAAAATACCGAGTGATATAGCGTATTTGGGAGTATTTGAGAGTATTTTATTCGTATTTACTTTATTATTATCTAACTTTAATTCATCTATTATATAAAAACGTATTTAAGATATTAAAATGAGTCTAAGAACGAGTCAAAAATTATTATTACTCATTTTTATTCTTAATTAAATTTGTTCGTGGTCAACAGACGTATTTCTCGGCATGAGAGCGAATCACTATAAATTTCTGTATATATTTTTTTTTTATTTTTGATTATTCGTTACAAGTGTATTAGGACGTCTAATGTTAACAACTGATATTAGAATTTTAGGTCGAAGCATTTTAAAAATTAAGATTTGATTTTTTGAAGCTATTGAACAAATTTTCGAGTTTGCAATTTGTGTACAAATTTGCAATTTAAAAAAAAAAAAAAAAATAAGAAAACAAAAAAAGGAATTTGACTTTCCCGGTTTCGTTTTCTTCACCAGAAAGAAGAACAGAGGCTCTGTCCACCAAGAAGAAGCATACCGCCCAGCCTCCATAGAAGCCGCCTAACTGCATTTAAAACTCTCCGCCAACCGCACAAACCACACCGACCACCGACGCTGTGCGCATAGACGCCGCGCGCACAGAACTGCGGCCACCAGAACAGCGCGAACAGACAGCGCCGCTCGGAGAAGCAGACGCACAGAAGCGTCGCCTGAGAAAGCGTCTTCAATGCTGAACGCCATGCGACATTTCTTCTATTTTTGCCGACCTGGTCGCCGTCGAACTCTACCATCTTCGAATCGGAGTCCGATAACTGCTCCAATTTTCTGTTCTAATTTTTTGGTCTCTGTGGGAATTGATTTTTTGGACGATCCGTGAACAAATTCAAGGATTCAATTTTGGAATTTTGTTTTTGGTTCGTGGAGGAAAGTTTTGTGCTTTGGCTGGTTAATATTTTGAGCTCCGATAATTTGCCGGAGAATTTATTCTGTTTTGGAAGTATTGATTGAGAAATTATCTGTATGTTGGGAAAGCTCTGCTGGTTCATAATACTTTGCGGGATTTATTTTGATTTTTTAAAGGGAGTTTTTTTTATAACAATGGTAGTACAAGACACGGTATTGAAAAATTCAATGAGACAGATTTCGCGTTCTGGAAAATACAAATTGAGGACTACTTGTACGAAAAAAAACTTCATCTTCCACTGAGTGCGAAACCAGAGAAGATGGAAGACGGTGAATGGAATCTCTTTGACAAACAGGTTTTAGGAGTTATCTGATTGACGTTAGCCAAAAGCGTTGCTCACAACGTGGCGAAGGAGAAGACTACCGCAAGTCTGATGAAAGCTCTGTCTGATATGTACGAGAAATCTTCTGCGAATAACAAGGTATTTCTGATGATTTTTTTTTTTTAATTTGAAGATTATTGATGGTACTTCTGTTGCAGTGTATCTTAATGAATTTAATACTATTGTGAATCAATTGTTATCTGTAGAAATTGATTTTGGAGATGAGGCTCGTGCCCTAATTTTGTTGGCGTTTCTACCAAATAGCTGGAAGCCTATGAGGGCAACAGTTAGTAACTCAGTCGGAAACGCAAAATTGGTATTCACCGATGTGATGGATCGTATTCTTACCGAAAAAGTTCGTAACATTGATTCTGGTGAAACATCGAAAGACTCAGCTTTGAATGTTGAAAACAAATGTAGAAATAATGATAGAAATTACAACCGGGGTAGGGGCATATCTAAGTCAAAGAACGGAAGGGGTCAGTCCAAATCTCGGCGAACACTTGAGTGCTGGAATTGTGGCAAGCAGGGCCACATGAAAAAAGATTGCAGAGCACCGAAGAAGAACGGAAATGACAAAGGTAATGGAGCGAATACAGTAAAAGAAAACATCACTGACGCATTACTTCTTTCAGTCGACGGTCCGATAGACTTGTGGGTTTTGGACTCGAGAGCTTCGTTTCACATCACCGCACACAAGGAATTAATAGAGAATCATGTGATTGGAAACTATGGGAAGGTTTACATTGCAGATGGTGAGCCACTGGATATTGTGGGCATCGGAGACATCAAACTGAAGATTACAAATAAGTTTGTTTAGAAGATTAGTAAAGTGAGACATGTGACAGTGTTGATGCGTAATCTAATTTCAATTAGACAGCTTGATAGTGAAGGTCACAATGTCAGTTTTAGAAACAGTGATTGGAAGGTCACTAAAGGAGCGATGGTTGTCGTTCGAGGTCACAAAACAAGAACTCTATACATGACTTCTATATGCCGACACACAATTGCTATTGTTGATAGTTCAAAGAACACATAGTTGTGGCACTGCAGGTTGGGCCACATGAGTGAGAAAAGAATAAAGTTTCTTGTCAATAATGGTCAGATTCTGGAGTTGAAGTTTGTCGAGCATCAACTATGTGAAAGGTGTATTTTTGAGAAACAGAAACATGTCAGTTTTTTAAATGTTGGGAAGGAGCTGAAGAAAGAAAGACTGTAATTTATACACACCGACGTGTGGGGACCCACACCCATTTCTTCTCTTGGTGAATCATACTACTACGTGACATTCATAGATAATTCAACAAAAAATGTATGAGTTTACTTCATGAAGAACAAATCTGATGTATTTAATGTTTTCAGGAAGTGGAAGGCCTTGATTGAGAATGAAATGAATCTGAAGGTGAAATGTTTGAGGTCCGACAATGGAGGCGAGTATATCGATGCAAATTTCAAAGAGTTTTGTGCTGTGAATGAGATCAAGATGAAAAAGACTATTCCTCGTACACCTCAAGAGAATGGAGTAGCTGAAAGGATGAACAGAACGTTGAATGAACGTACAAGGAGCATGAGATTTCATGCTGGGCTGCCTAAATGTTTTTGGGCAGATGCAGTCAACATTGCAGCCTACCTGATCAACAGAAGACCCTTTGTACCTCTAGATTTCAAACTTCCAGAAGAAGTTTGGAGTGGTAAAAAGGTAAACTTTTCTTTTCTGAAAGTGTTTGGTTGCTTTTCATATATATATATATATTGATGATTCTGATAGAAGCAAGCTTGATCCGAAATCTAAGAAATGTTTTCTTATTAGTTATGGTGACGCCGAGTTTGATTATCGTTTCTAGGATAATCGAAATCGAAAGATCATTCACAGTATGAACGTCATCTTCAACAAACAGGTCCTTTACAAAGATGTTGTTGGCAAGACCTCTGACAATGGGAGTTCTGTATTGAAAGAGTCTACTGTGGTCAACTTGAAAGATTTTTCAGCTGATAATGCTCCGACTATCAAAGAAGATTAGAGTGTTGTTGATGAGAATGTGACTCCAGAGGTAAATCCGCAAACGCCGATTGCAGAACTGAGAAAATAATCTAGAGTTAGCAAACCAGTCCATAGATGATCTCCGTCTCTTAATTACATCCTGCTGACCGACAGAGACCAATCGGGATCTTATGAGGAAGCATCACAGTCTGATGATTCGATTAAGTGGGAGGCAGCCATGAAAGATGAGATGGAGTCGTTGAAGTCAAATCAATCTTGGCAATTAGCTTAGTTGCCAAAAGGTAAGAAAGCGATGCACAATAAATGAGTTTACCGGATTAAATAAGAACGTGATGGGAGCAAGTGGTACAAGACTAGATTGATTGTCAAAGGTTTCCAACATAAAGAAGATATTGACTGCACCGAGATCTTCTTACCAGTGGTAAAGTTGACAACGATCAGAACTGTTATGGGTCTAGTTGTGAAAGAAGACCTTCATCTTCAACAGATGGACGTGAAAACTGTTTTTCTTCACAGCGATTTAGATGAAGAGATTTACATGTGACAACTACAAGGTTTCAAGGTAAACGAGAAAAAGGAGCTTGTGTGTAAGCTTTAGAAAAGCTTGTATGACTTGAAATAGGCTCCAAGGCAATAGTACAAGAGGTTTGATAGCTTCATGAAGAGTAACAATTTTGTGAGATGCGAAACTGATCACTGCTGCTATATCAAAAGGTTTGATAATTCTTACATTATTCTGCTCCTTTACATTGATGATATGTTGATTGCAGGAGCAAATTTGCATGAGGTTGACAGGCTGAAGGATTTGAGTGCTGCAAAACAAATCCTTGGGATGAAGATCTTCAGGGATAAGGAGGTTGTCAAACTCTCACAAGAAAAGTACGTGAAAAAGGTACTTAGCAGGTCAAAATGCACGATGTTAAGTTAGTCACTACACCGTTGACTAGTCATTTTAAACTATCCAAAAATCAGTCACCCTCGACCGATGAGGAGAAAGACTACATGGTTACTGTTCCATATGTCTCTGCTGTTAGCAGTCTTATGTACGCGATGGTTTGCACACGACCAGACATTGCACATTCAGTGGGAGTTGTCAGCAGGTTTATCAGTAATCCAGGAAGGAAACATTGGAAAGCCGTAAAGTGGATCTTACGATACCTGAAGTGTAGTTCGGATTTTGCTTTATGTTTTCGAAAGTCAAATTTGGGCTTGGATGGATACGTTGATGCTGATAATGGTGGTGATATTGACAATAATAAGAGCATGACTGGTTATGTCTACACTTTAGGTGGCACAACAATCAGTTGGGTGTCGAGGCTTCAAGATGTGGTCGCTCTTTCTAGTTGCGAAGCAGAATATATTGCAGTGACAAAAGCCGCGAATGAGATAATGTGGTTGTAGCCTTTCTTACACGAGTTAGGCCATACGATGGGAGTGTATTGCATTGTGACAGACAAAGTGTCATTCATTTGGCAAAGAATCCGGTTTATCATGGCAGGACAAAGTATATGCAGGTGCATTATCACTTCATGAGATCCGCCTTAAAAGATGGAGTGTTGGCGCTTGAGAAGATACTAGGGAGTCAGAATCCAGCTGATAAGTTGACGAAAGCTGTGATAAATGAGAAGCTGAAGTTGTGCGCAACTTCAGTCGGAATTCTTGGATGAGATATAAGAATGAAGCCACTACAGAAGGAGAGATGATGAGATTAGTCTCCAAGTAGGAGATTGTTAAGTTCTGGAGCTTAATTCGTGTTTGGGGTATTTTAGTCACATTTACCATGTTATTATGTAACTCTAATTCGTCTATTGTATAAAGACGTATTTAGGTTATCAGAGTGAGTCTGAGAGTGTGAGGTAAAAACCATTGTAACTCGTTTTTGTTCTTAGTGAAATCTGTCAGCGTTCAGTTGACATAACTCTCACAACGAGAATGAACCACTATAAATCTCTGTGTGTTTTTCTTTTCGTTTTTCATCATTCGTTACATGTGGATTATGCCGTCTAATCCTAACAGAAAAGACACCAAGTACGGAGTAGGACCCGTCTAAGGTGGCAAAGAGATGGTCATGGATGGAATGTTGTGGCTTGCAGTACATGAGATGATGTGTGGGGACGAGATTCCCTCTTCAGTCTACAATCCCACCACGAGCATTGAGCTTCTCTCTCAAACCACCATTAAAAATACACTCTTTTAATCTCTTCGTACGAAAACTATAAGAGAGAAGAGAAACTAGTTTTTACTTTCTTGAGAGGAGACTAGACACTAGAGTGGGTGAGCCACTCACTTAGACTGACTACTTTTCCAGTGGACTTAGGAAAGGAGAGAGTTTATTAAATGACAGATGGGTTCGGGTAATATCAGATAATGTTACAACAGGCTCACACATTATAGGACTTTGTGTAAAGATGGCGTCTTTTAGTAGCTTGGCGATAGTGGAATGAACAAAGTTGAGGATATGGGGACGAATAGGAGGTTTCATAACATCAGGCAAAGGAACAGCAAGTGCAGTCTGTAGCCATGTCGGCTTGCAGAGTTAGAAAGGTGGGAGGGGGCAAAGGGAGAGGAGTTGGGGCGATGGACTGTTTGCTGCATTGTGATGATTAGGGCTTTAGGCAGTGTAGACTGCAGAGGGGTTTAACTTAGACGAGTTCTTCAAGTTTCTCTCCTGTCTTTAAAATATATATTATGTAGATGAAACGAACAGGCATTAGCCAAATAAATTAAGCTTAGTCGAGAATTTTTAAAATAATGAAATATTATTCTCAGTTGGGCAATTATTTAATCTCCACTTCATATTCTGTCCCTGTCTGTATAAATTGAAATTCTTCCAACTTCCAGTTCCACCAATAAAATTCAAATTCAAGCACCCATCTAACAAATTCAAAATATAAACACTCAACGTCAACAACAAACAATCTTATGTTTTACATCTATAAATTACTTGACATTTCCAATTAACTAACTTCTACAACACAAAACACTATATATACATTTCCAATTAGCTTACATGGTGAACATGAAATGAACCTTTAGGCCTCTTCCAGTTTGGTTGGTACGCACTTCAACTTGAGCTGCCATTTCCTAAGAGGATCACAATTACGTTAGATTTCTATTGGTCTGAGATCCCTGAGCAAAACTTTTACAACGAATCAAAGATTTATTTCTATGCTAATAACCAAGCCTCCAAGAGAAAATGGCTTTTTTCTTATACAAAGACGTACTTCAAACACATTTACACTATGTTAAGATTAACAGAACCCATTCTGTCACCAAGGCTAATTGGATAAAGCGATCCAGAAGCCCTGTACACGTACAACCATTCAAGTATCTTGATTGAATCCGCATCTTCCAAGTCAAATGCTATAAGTTGTAACTTATATAAGTCATAAGAATGGTGCAACTTGTATCATTCTAAAGTATAAATCCCAAACTGACATTTCCCATTAGCGAGTGGACCTAAAACAAAAGTAAAACAGAATGGTTGTCAGAAGCTAAGTAAGAAAATAAATGAAGCGGGTCAAGGAAGGAAAACGCATGATAGCAAGGCTCTAAGTACAAAGCATTTCATAAAGTTTCTTCATGTGGACTTCCATCGTGTATGTACTGATGTGATATATCCACAACTTCCTCAGAGCAAACCATTAGTCCAATTACTATTGTGATGGTTATATAAGAATCTAATGAAATTTCCTATTTTTTGAGACTTTCCATCACTTCTCTTTTGACAAGAACATTTCTTGCTTTTCTCTAATTAGAATTCTAAGAGTTAGTAAATCATAGTATTAAATTTCAGTGTGATTCAAATTCTATTTGAGCCAGACCAAATAGGATCACGTTAAAAATATTATTAGAGTTTTGTTTTCTTTGCAAATTCATATAAGACAAAGTCACAAAACTTGCGATTGTATTTCGATTTCGTAGTAGATTTATTTCTCTGCTTGTGAATTTTTCCTAAAAGAGTTTTTCCACGTAAATCTAGTGTCCCACCTTGATATTTTCTTTTTCTAGTTATCGTTCGATTTCTAACACATAAAAACTATAGTTTCTAAATCCAACAACAAATAATCATCATTTCGTTTACTTTGTGCCTTATGTCAAGATAGGAACGTCTCCGCAAACATTAAGAATTGGATACTGCAATCACCCTTGTATCTGTCCACAATACATTTTGCATGTGTTTTAAGAGCACGATGATTGGTCGCACTCTCACCTTACAGATAAATCACCAATTAGTAGTTTCCCTTTTGTATGGTGGCGGATATGGTATGTTAAAAAAATGGACGTAGTTCATTTCTTTTGACAATAAAAATGGAGGCCCACAGCAAATGAAAAAACGCCACACTGCCAAAAATGGCGAAGACAAAAAACTCATATATATAATTGAATTGGAGACTCCTATTCACAGCAAATATGTTTAAAATGTGGAAGGAAATGCATACTTACAATTGATTCAAAATCAGGACTAGATAAGTTAATGGTGAGATTCCTCATCAACAACAAAACCTGCACGATCACCAAACCTAATTATACATTATTTACGCATTTTCCAAAACATAATATGTAAGAGACAGCTTCAGCAACAAGAAGATAAATTTTTGACATGTTTTCAGGTTATAAAATGGTTCAATGTAGAAAGTTAAAAAATGTAGTCTTCTTATATTTTGATGAATGAAGATCCCAAGTGATTTCATATTGAACTTAACCGTTCTGAATATTCAATTTATCTTCCTAAAGTCTATATGATATGTTTTCTTTTATGCCTTTTACATCAATACAGGGTCACAAGTGACAATAGCTGCACGGACTCACGGTTTCGAAGTTTATAGGATCCATCTCCTTGAGTTTCTGTACATGTCCTTCACTGTCTGGATCAAAAACACTACCAATGAAGCCATAAACCTCAGAAAAATCTGGTATGCCTGCAGAATATTGGTAAAATAACAGTTAACTCTCTGATGTTTTTCCTATATCGACCATAGCTTATGTAATGTGAGTAAAGGATATATACAAATGGTTCCAAGAATTACCATGAAGTAGAGGAGCTTGTTGCCCCTGCTTTGAAATTTCAGAGTTCAATTGTGCTCTCCCACAGCTTCCAACACCACTCAGGCCACTGTTACTAATCCTTGCTACATCCTTTGATCCAATATCAGCTGAATCAGTCATGTGGAATACAATTGGAAGTGTCAGAAAATCTCCCTCCAATTAAGGTAGCCTACAAATACATTATGAAGGAAATGAAAAAAACTCGTTTCAGTATGCATGCCTTCTGTTCCGCATTCATCCTGTGGTGGCATGTTTTTGGCCGATGGTGAATTAATCAGCAATGAATTTTCATCCCAAGGCAAATATCCAGGCGTTATGGTATTTAGTGTAGAAGGATAAGCCATTGATGCTGGGAGTGGAATCAAAACTGACAATCAAAGAGAAGGCAATGAATGAGTTCACGGACCATTCGTATTAGTGCTTCAAATGAGTATACAATCACGATCATTCAGACTGCCAACCATTTTTGGATGCCTTCTGTGGATAAGGATGAGCAGCCTTGCGCTTAGGGCGAGGGGGAGGGACATGAGCTATTGTCCCGTTCTTTTGGACCTTCAAAAAGTATTTTTGGGCATGACTCCGAATCTGAAATGAAGAGTGTGTAAAACATTTTGAATAACCAACTTAAAAAAAAAACAAAAAGAAGGAAAAAAAAATCACACTGTGCACCTGAATTACTGTCTTTGAACCAACAAAATCTTCAATTTTTTTCCAGTCCCGGTCAAACCTAACAGACGCACAAAATTTGAGAATTCCACAAAGAAACTATTTCTCTATAATAAAACTAAATCTTCGAGCTGCAATCAAGGACACAAATGCCTCAAATAATAGACCATTTGATCAAACTATCAAATCAAAAAATAAAAAGAAAAAATATTTAGTGAATTTAAGAAATAAACGGATAAGAAGGCAATGACAAAATATCGAATCCATTCCTTGGTGACAGAAAAAGAAGACTATAAATATTCTTTAGATGAATGATGCGACAGATTTTGAGGATTAAGACACAACACCACCAAAAAAAGATTTTGTGATTCTCATTCGTAATTACAGCACAGCAGAGTAACGTAGTGTCTGTAGTGACAGAAAAAAAAAAAAAAAGAAGATCCTCTGGATAAAAAACCTAACAGATTTGGATGGTTGAAAAAAAACACGATAAAGGCAATATCTCATTGCGACTACCATTCACAATTACAGTACAGCAGAGTGATTAATGTACAAAAAATAATTAAATCAGAAAGAATTAATCGAAATTATAAAAGAAGTCAAAATACAAAAAGAAGTAGGAAATGCAAGGAACAATTATCCGAGACAAGTGTGCTTAAGCTTGACGCAGTAATTTCAAAGAAGTTGAAAAGCAATTCAAACCGTTGGTTTCGAATTTGGAAAGTAAACATCAAAACATTGAGCGACTCGGAAAGAAGGAAAAGCATCGGCGAAAAGATTAGGAAAAAAAAGAGTCGGTGGAAAGGAGAACTGACAGTTGAAGAGCTTCGAGAAACTTATCGTGCTCTTCTTCAGTCCAGCTCTCTCTGGACTTGGTAATGGTGTAGGGCTTCCGAACCTTCTTCCCGGAGGTATCAGCGGGAGTCGAGGTCGACATATGAACGGAGGGAGGAGGCCTTCTCGGG